>NW_011627416.1:3153423-3168896 GCF_000204515.1 Acromyrmex echinatior
TTACTTACCGCAGTAAGAAGTGTTGCGTCAACAGTGAGACCCTTCGCGGTGAATGAATTTTCGCGGTGCAATATTTGCAAGGAGAACAGCTGCAACTGTAAATTATTAAAATAATTAAATATAGAATTAAAAATATATACATTTGTATAAGCGATTCATGTATGAAACGATGTATAAAAAAGTGCAATGTATAAAAAAAACCGCAAAATATGTTCGTAGAAATAGATAAGTTAAATTATTATTAATTAAACAATTAATTAATGATATTTTTTTGCTACCTCATCTTTAATCTGTTTATCGCTGGTGCTGATAAGGACATCGTGTACAGTAGTGCCAATCTGCATGGCCTGATCCTTGCCTGTATCGCAGGCCCACACTATAAGTACTATTTTGATAGAATAATATGTTACAGACGTGATGTAGTATTTAAACCAGATCTGTTTCTCGAGATCGATAACATCCCCCTTCTCCCCTTGCCACGCCACTATGTAGAAATACAAACCGAAAGTAATTTCGGCAAAAGTCATGACTATTGTGGTGAGAATTTGCATACTGAAAACCGTATTCAATAAATGTACGGTATCGCTGACTATCAGATGTCGCTTCTTTAGGGCTTTGAGCTCCATTAGCAGATATGGATTTCTCTGCTCATGATAGATACGTCTGAGGAGATGCGGCTCATCGCTCACCACAAGTTCTCGCAAACTCAGCAGATTGTCATTGAGTTGTGTGAAACAGGCCTTCAGTACATAAACGCAATCCATGTACAGCATATCCATTTGAAACACCAGCATAGTGAGATAAAACGACATCGTCTTGAGGAAGAAATCGCCATAATCGATGGAATCTATACAGTTATACAATTGTACTAGTACGAAAAGGAAACCGATAATGTCCTTAGCATGAACCATCTTGGACATCTTCCGATACAATTCCGGGGGCAGTTTCGAAGAAATCTCTAACATGGACTGGAGCAATAATATCCGCTTTTTGGTCATGATATACGTGATAACCGCTATGACACCACCGAGTATATAGTAGCAATTACATTGAAGGGCTCCAGGTACGCCGCTGAATTTAATGTTCCCATCAATATTGACCTCGAAGAGTACCGTCAGTCCCCAAATGCCGGCGACAGCTACGACGATGGTCGACACGATATAGCCCACTTTGGAAAACTCCAAGGTCGAACCGTTGTTCTTGTACGGAAATAATCCGAAAATAGTACAGAAAATGAAACAGGGATACATCAAGGATTCAAAGTCCGTCGCGCGGAACGGCCGCCATTTTTTTCGCACTTTGCCCTTGTCTTGTCCTTGGGACTTTGGCGACGGAGTGAACATGATTAGCGAAGTGTCATAGAAGAACAACGATCTAAATCGTAGATTGTATTCTAAAAATTATTAATTGCATTATCGGCGCACTTAAACATTGATGTAAACATATGAAAGCCTTTTCTTTAAGTATATAATCTTTCGATTTTCCACGATAAATGTCCGACAGAGGCTCTCTCCGTAAACTAAACCCGATGAGTTCAAGTTCAAAACTGCAAACAATTGCTGCATTGGGTAGTCAGACGGAATTATTTGTTAGCCGTGAAGTAACCATGGTGTTCTTCGATCGACATTGTCACCCTTGGGATGCAATGTATAAAGTAATGATGTGTAATTGCTGCGGCATGTACGACCCATCTTATGCATCTAGGTCGTGCGCAAGGCGAATCATGCACTGAGAAAAAAATAGCCTAAATTTAAACAAATATTTATTTGAATATTTTCAACTAAACATTTGTAATAAATAAATATTTACTTAATAAAGAGAAGTGATTGTTAAATCAAATTAATGTTTTTGTACCAAATAAATATATTTTTATGTTCAATAAATATTTAGTTGATACTATTCAAATAAAATTTACTGAAATTTACGATATTTTTTTCTCAGTGTGTGTGTGTGAACACTTGTACACAAGAAACAGGAAACATCGACTGCGCAGTATCCACAAATGGATTAGTAATTCTCAAAGATCTGTTAATAATGACCGCACATTAAATTCTAATTGCATTCAAATTGCGCACTCTAGTCTGATTATAAAATTGACATCATCATGCCACGATTTCCAAAGCTAATGTTTTTCATTGTTATATATAGTTATTCATTTGTTTATTTTCAATGTGCAAAGATTATCGATATATCGTGCTTATTATTTTGATTAAGACATATTATCGTCTTATTTACTTTTTCAAACTTAATTTATTGAGGAACATGAATTTCCAATTGTTTTTGTGAGTCTCTCGAAACATAATAAATCAATTTGTGTATATGTATATATATATATATATATATATATATATAAAATATCACGCACTAAATTATTACGCTATTCACTTTTTAAGAAACTGATATTGTGAAAGACATATACGTAACAAAATAATATTGATAAACCGACTTACGACGTAAAGACAATGCTATTATTCAAATTAGAATTAATAATCGATATGCTTTTTCGACTGATAAAATTAATAAATATAGCATAGCCAGTGAGCAACAAATTATCTCAAGATGATGATCCTTTGTATTTTAATGACAACAAAGAAATGGAGTGATGAACGATGTGAATGTTATCATTATGATAATGCGCCACATTACGTCTCAACGAAACCTCATCAAATTATCCTTAATAAACGAAGCTTGAAATGCAAATATCGCTTGAGTTGTTTCTGAAAGTCCACTTTTGATATGATATTCGTATTTTTCGATGAAAGATGATGTATGCGCAAGCATACGAAAACAATTAAAATAAAACAAAAATAAATTGCAATTTTTTTAATTGAATTATTAAATAATATTAATCGAAAATTGATATTCTAAATAATTATACAATTTATATAAGGTATCCTTCTACTTATGAATTCTTTGATCAACTAAGAATCGATTTTTCTTGAAAATTATCGAGACGATTCAAATTAATAGAAGAATTCATAGATGAAAAGAAAAACATTTCTTTCAAATCAAATAAGAATATTAGAAATTAAAATCAGATACAACTTATTTATTTTATTCTTTAATTCTATTTTGTGGTTGGTCTATTTACGTCTTATTTTTATATATTTATATGTTATCTAGAGATAAAATGAATAAATTTAAAATAGATAAAATAATTGAGTGAATTATTAAAAATTAACATAAACGTAATCGCTAAAATATTTTGTTATGAACGATAATTGCTTGCTTTTTATTTGTTTAATATGCAAATATAAAAATCGCATCTCAAGATAATCGATTTTTAGGTTTCTTGTATACATTACATCTTGTATACATTACGAATAATGCTTTTGATAATTGTTCTATATTTTTCGAAGTATAAAGATATGATCATACTGAACGCATTTATTTGAAAGCATACTCCATTAAAATCTGAAAGTTACTCAACATAAATAAATATTCATCATATACTGTAACGTATTTGTGCTTGAATATTTTCTATACAATGAAAGATTTATGCGTAAAATTTTTTTCAAATGTTTCACGTAATTCTGTTCGGTTTGATACGTTTATTGTCTTAAACATGCTTTAACGTATTTACAAACAATACAACGCTTCATAAAAATAACATATTTATTGCTTGTTGCCGTTATAATGCAACGGTAGTAATCATTCTGCGATATGTAACAAAAAGCATTTATACTTGTACATAAAATATAATACGTTGTGCGTATGCAGAGTCCTTAAGCCAGAGTCCTTGAAAGTCTATCTGGAAAAAAACATTGAGATATATATCTGCATAACTTTAAATTATTAGCCAAGAGTTAATAACAAAATCAATATTGTTAAATGGACCGGAATATTTTAAGTTTTGTGTGTGTGTGTGTGTGTGTGTGTGTGTGTGTGTGTATGTGTGTGAGAGATAGAATTTTTTAACTAGTATATAAATAACAATATATAAATAAGAATATTTTATTAAGATGCTTTTTAAAAAAATATTTAAAAAAACATCTTAATATTTAAATATATCCTCTACATATATACATGGAATTATATATTTATTCACTAGAAATTAATATTAAAATTGTTGAAAAGAATTCTATTAAATTTTTATAATTTTGTATAATTTTCAAATTTATACCAATAGAATGATAAAATTTTTTCATCAAGATAAATCAAAGCAAAATGAAAAACATTCTTTTTATAAATAAAAGAACTTTTCTTTTCTTTCAGATTTCTGAAAATTTCGCGCCTAAAATCATCTGCAAAATTAACAATCTCCATATAGAAATAATAAAAGGTATGCCACATTGGTAAATGAGAAATAGATAGACAAATTTTTACAATCAGTTTGATGACACCTTTGATGCGTTGTATTTAATTGTGATTAATAACTTTTGAAGCATTTAAAAAATTATTAATAATTTTCATTAATTTTGAGTATTTTTTATATGTATTCGATAATTTAAAATATGGAGTGAAAGCTTGATACGTCCAGAAATGCATAAATTGAAAGTAAAAACTATTGCTAATCAAGGCTGATATTCATAGTTGATTTTTATATTTAGATGCCTTAAACAATTTTAAAAGAGGAGTCCCATAAGGCGTATTTGCCGCGTAACCGCGTAATCAATCAATAATCAATAAAACGCGAAACCACAACAGCGGATTGCGTCTGATTGATTACACAGTTACACAAATACATCTCATAGGATTCCACTCTAAGAGGTTTGTTCGTGTCGCATGCTCCAAGATGCTCCAACATATTCCTACAATAAATCTTATTCATTCTAACGCGATCGTAGAGGCTATGGTAGGAATATGTTGAAACATGTTGGAGCATGCGAACAAATCTAAGATGTTATGAACCAAGTCAGAGAGAACCGTTTTAACATTTTACCATTTAAAACATGAGACGATTTTGAAACAAGAAGGCGTACATACTTTCTGTAACAGGTATAACAGTAATCGTAAGAATTAACCAATCAGAGCAGAAAGTTTTTGACAATTCTAGACTGTGATTGGCTAATTGTACGGTACATCTTAGGATACATCCACATGAACTTGCACAGCTGCATAAATGTATGCATAAAGAAAATCATCCAATCACATTTCTCTTATAAAGTCGCACGTAAAATATGATTGGATAATTTTCTTTATGCATACGTTTATACGACTATGCAAGTTTGTGAATATATCCTTACGATTATGGTTCCTGCACATAGAACGCGGCATTGTCGCGTGGCAGAAGTTAACGTGATAGTCAATCAACGTCTCGCTCGGAAGTAACAATATATGTATAATTTCCATCGCGCGACAAAAGTTGAACTTAATGGCTGCGTTCAGCAAAAAAAGCAGCTTTGCAACTGTAAAATTCTTGAATATGATTGGTTTATACATTTAGACCGGAATCCATAGTCCGTTCTTAATCTCAAGCAATGTTTTAAGATGCTAATATAGTTCTCTGATTGGTTCATGCACTAGTTTAAGATCAATCTTGAGCAATTCTTCAATCTTGTCTATGAATTCCATTCTTAGATTCAATGCGGAATTAAGAATAAGATCAATCATATTAGAGAATTTCACAACAGTTACAAAGCTGCTTTTTCTGCTGAATACAGTCAATCCAACATTTCCGCCGCGCGACAGAAGTAGTATTATGCCATTTCTAGAAGTTTTGCAAAGGCTGTGTTCCAAAATTGTTTGTCAGCCGTGGCAGCACTGTCAACATCATTCAAAAAAAATCACATAGCACGCTATGGCAGTGCTGCGAGAAGATAAAGACGTCACTAATTTGTCATTTCCTGCTGCAGCTAAAGAGGTGAAGCAGCTATAGCATCCAAGATGGCGAGTATCGTTCCAATTTGAAATGCGTATTCGCACCAATTGCATACTTACTAAAATTGGAACGCTGTTGGTAGCATGTTTTTATGACGACATACCTGCAGCGCTGGCAATCAATTTTGGAACACAGCCAAAGTGAGGAAGTAGTATTAGGGTGCCTATCCATGCAGAATAGCGTAACACGGAACAAGAGTAGAACCAATCACAAGCGTTCCACATCAACTGCTATTGATGCGGAATGCTTGTGATTGGTTCCGCTCTCGTTCGGCATTACCTTGCATGGATAGGCACCTTTACATCATTTCTAGAAGTTTTGCAAAGTGAGGCCGACTTAAGAACATAGAATTATTGGTTAGTACAACAATTTCTATCACGTAAAAAATATTGCTGCGTTTTGTATGCAGAAGCTATTACCGAATTTATCGCATGGTACTGTAACCTTTTATATTGAGTCGGAAATTCAAATAGGGGAATCTCAAGAAGAAGAGCCATTACTATTACAGAAGGCGTATGTGGCAGCAGAACTCGAGGGGATAACCACTAGTTGAAATATTGTCCCACTGATTACATGATTTTATTTGATTTTATATAATTTTGTCTGATTACAAATAATTTTTTTCACTACATATGAAGTAATTTAGTAAAACGATTTTAGTAATACGATTTTATTTAATATTATACAATGATTTCTCATGGTTACATGTGTAATTATCGGATTATACATAAAGATTTCATATGAATTTTATAATGATTTCGAGGAAATCTCTATCCCACGATTACATTAAGTTACCCCCTCAGCAGAACTAGACTAATGCTCAATTTTTTCACTTCCAGATAAGTTTTGTGGATAACCTCCAGGAGATATCTCCATTGTAATCTGAGAAATATCTCTTGGATAAAGTTATCTAGAGGTAAAGAAATTGGACATAAGAACAAACTATAAATACTGACCTTAAAGTCGTAATTACACTAGCAATTGCCGATTGAACTGTAATTATGATTAACAATTGACGATTACTTTTCCACCAATTAGAGCAAAGTGCCAATTGCTATGCGCTAATTAACGGAAAAGTAATTGTCAATTATAATCGCAATCCAATCGGCAATCGCTAGTGCAATTACGACTTAAGGATTGTTTACAGTAGGCGTAATATAATGTAAATAATTAAACATAGAAAAACCGATTACAGTACAATGTGAGAAAAATAATCGACTATGATTGGTCAATTCTTCAGGCTTACTACACTATTTTGTTTTGGAACTTAAATAATGTCTTAAAATGATAATATAGCTACATTATTGATTTAGGATATCTTAAGTTTGTATTTACGACGTATTTACGGTTTTAAAGAATTGACTATAAATACCAATCATAGTGTATGTATGCATGTATATATAATATATAAGACTTGTTCTTTTTAGCTGAACTTCTTGCACGGTTTATCTCTTTTCTCTTTTTTTTTTCAACGTGGAGAGAAAAAAAAGAAAGAGGTATCGTACAAGAACTTTAGCTAAAAAGAATAGATCCATAGTGTAAAAAGCAAAGTGTAGTATTGTGCATAATGGCGACAGCTTTAGTGGTTGAACCAATCAGAAGGTGACTCATTTTGCAGGCGCTTACTTTAAAGAGAAATTTGATAAGAAATAAAAATGCGTGAATTATGTAAAATTTGAAATATATATATATATTGGGTCATCTAAAAAGTATCCGCGGTACTTTGTCACTAGATATATGACCATCAACACACATCTAGTGACAAAAAACCGCGGATACTTTTTAGGTGACCCATATATATATATATATATATATATATATATATTATATAATGAAATACAATAAAAACTTTAAATTAAATGCAGAAATAAAGTCGGCATGATTCCTAAACGATATCAATATTATTAAGCAAATATCAAGCAATATGATGCCTCTCAATGTCATATTTATTACTTATGACGTTTGTTGCAAAGCCGCAAAAGAAGATAAAAACAAACCACACTATATTCTCTGTACAACAGAAAACAGTTCACTACACTGATGTAAGCGACGAAACGAATATTATATTGCTTGCAAAATGGGTTGCGTGGTTGGTTCAGAAATTGAACGAGTGTGCATCATCGGGAATGCTACATCTTATTACTTTATACATCATGAATAGACCTACATATGTACAGTTTGCTACCATTGCTACCAGGTGTCTCCGCAGTTGTTTAGCGATATTGGCGGTATTTCTTCACGTGTAAAATGAGTAAGGAGTGCGAAATGGATAATAGAAAAATTTGTTATCTTACTTTTATGCTTAGTTAACGCTTCCACTGTTATCAGTGCTTCATTACGTTCCATATTACGTTCCATGATATTTCCGATTTTTGCATACAAAATACAACTTATTGGGATTTAACCTTTCAAGATGAATGATAACATCGAGGAGGGAATTATCACCTACATACATCTGGAGAATTTTGTGTGAGTGAAGAATATATAAAATCTTATTTTATGTGAAATTATAACTTTCTTTTGTCCATTCTAAATGTTTAATATTACATTGTATCTTATTACATTACATTATTAGACATTTATTTTGTCATACACTTTTTAAATTGATATATATTCTCAATATTTCTCCTTTAACAGGACTTATGACAAAGTGACAGTGATACCAGGAAGATATCTCAATGTTATTGTTGGACCTAATGGTTCTGGCAAATCCACCATTGTCGCCGCTATAGTTCTCGGTCTAGGAGGTAAACCAAACATCATTGGGCGAGCCCTTCACATAGGAGAATATGTGAAATATGGACGGGATTCGGCAAAAATCGAAATTCATCTGAAAAATAGCTTCAAACAGGATTCTATAATAACTAGGATATTTACCAAAGAAGGAAAGTCCATATGGATGATTAATGGTAATCATGCAAATTCCAAAAATATACAGGAATTCACATCCAAGCTTAATATTCAAGTATGTATCTTAATTTACATTTCTAGTTTTTTCTTCTTAAGAATCTCCAGATTAGATTTATCAATTTTCTATTAAATATTTTTGGCATAAAATTTTTTTAATTTGTATTATAACCTTTCTTTAATGTCTTGGGATAAAATGTATCAAGAAGCATATAGAACAGTTCTGATTTATATTTAAATAGTTTCTGACTAAACACATAAAATGTGTTCTCTTAATGTCTTTATTACTTTAAACTTATTTTTTGCAGGTCAACAATCTTTGTCAATTTTTGCCGCAAGATAAAGTACAAGATTTCTCAAAAATGGATGCTCAAGCATTGTTAGAAAATACAGAAAGATCTGTCGGAGACCCAAAGCTTCTTGAGTATCATCTAAAATTGAAGGATCAAAGAATCAATTTTAAGAAATTGGAAGGTGATATAACCAATACAAAACGATTATTGGAATCTAAAACTCAGAGACGTGATGGACTACAACAAACTGTTGCAACAATAAAAGAAAAAAAGTTGATAAAGAAAAAAATTGTAACACTGAAGCAAAAGAAGGCATGGATGCTATATGATCAAATGCGGAGGAAATTAGTAGAGGTACATCAAATTAATTTTGTAAAATGTTAAATGTTTTTCTTTATTGCTACTTTTTTATTATTGATCCTTTTGCATATATTTGTATAGTCAAAGAAAGCCAGAGATAAGGCAGCAAAAGAAATGCAATTAATAGACAAAAAACTGCAACCGTTAAATAAAAAGATTGAAAATATAAAGATTGAAATGACAACGTTAAAAAATTCTTTAAAGGATCATGTGAGTATAGCACATAAAATAAAAATATTTAAAAAATACTTTATTATGATATTATTAATGTTACAGGACATTATGTCCAGTAATATATTTTTGTGATAATACTCGAAACAGAACAGGTTAAAATTCTGTATTAGTTTGCAATTTTCATAATAATGAAAAATTAATTTATAAAGATCTGCAAATCAGCGTGCATTCAACAACAAGAAATCTTAACGTTTATGGTAAATCTAAACGCTCGATGAGGCTTAGGAGAGGCATTCTATAAAAAATAATGGCTGTGTACTAATGGCACATTGTTATTTAAAGAATGTGAAAATCGCGAAATAATACAGAATTTTTCTATTATACTTAAAATGTTCAACTTCTTTACATTTGAATGTTGTTACAAGAATTACATATTACATTAATATTTTGAAATTTTTTGTGTATTTTCAGAACAATAAAGTTAATGCTAAGAATGCGAAATTAAGAAACATCATGAATGAGATTTTTAATTCTGAAAACAGCATCAAGGATGCAGAAAACATATGTTCTCGAAACATTCAGGCAGAACAGACTCGAGATCAAGATATTAAATTTGCACAACAACAGAAATCGAAACTTGAGAATGATTTTTCTCTTACGATTAATGAAATGGGATCAGGTAATTATTAATTTGACTTAATTTTAACAAATATGAGTATATTAAATGTTTAATTTTTTAATTAATATATAAATTAAAGCATATGAGATTGAACTCAAAACTTGTTGAGTTAATTACTTTCACATAGACGGACGCGTCATCCTACGATAATAAAATGTTATATATTTCAGAGGAAAGTTTAATGGAACAAATGCAAAATATAGCATCTAATATAGAGGAGCATAGAAAAGGAATTAAGAATCTCACTAATAAAATTATCACATTGAAGCATGAGGACGAAAACATTAGTCGTGAAATGAGAGGTATATGCTTAAACACAAATACCTATATTATATTATATTTTTAATATTAATCATTATTCTTATTAATATGTTATTAAATATGTTACTTAAAATTATTGATTGTAGCTGTGCAAGCGGAACTCCAAACAATTAATATTGATGTAAAGCGATTAGAATTGCTGAAACAAAAGGATGTGAACGCATACAAAGCTGTACTTTGGTTAAAAGAGAATCGAGACAAATTTTCAGCAACAGTGCATCTGCCAATGTTACTCAATATTAATGTAAAAGAGGCTTCATATGCCAAATATTTAGAAAACATAATACCGTTTCGAGATTTAATTGCATTCACATGTGAAGATAAAAGAGACATGAATCTTTTACTTAAGTATTTGAGGGAACAACAAAAACTGAAAGTTAATGTTGTACATTCTGATCCAATGAAAAGAATCACATTGCAACCGAATATCCCGATAGAAAACATACAAAAATTTGGCTTCAAGCATTATTTAGTAGAGCTTATCGAAGTACCGCCCTCCATACTGAAATATTTAGTTTCGATGTATCGTTTAAATAATATCCCTGTCGGGACTAATGAAATCGAGAATAATACAAATTACATACCTCGCAACTTAAATTGTTACTTTAGTGGTAAGTGTATATTTCTAAAAATAAAATTATAAATTTTCCTTAAATTCAATAAAATTTTCTTTATAGAAAATAATGTATATTCTGTAAATACATCTAAGTATACGCACGAAACATCGACCAGAATATCACGAGTTCATGGAAATGGAATGTTATCTATTGTTCTGGACAAATCTAAACTACAGAATCTTCAAGAACGGTATTTTAATTGAAGAAAATAAATAAATTATAATGAATTAATATATTGATATATTGATTATTTTATAGATTACAAAATTTGCAAGAAAAGAAAAATAAAATTTCGATAAATATTAAAGAAATAGAAGAAAAATTACATTTGAAAACGAAAACATTAGATGAATATAGAGCCAACAGAAATAAATGTCAACAAAATGTTCAGCATATTCAAGCATTAAAAGGTAGAATACACATAGCTGAAGATAAACTTAAACAGTTGGAAATGGGCCGGATGAATATTGATGATATAAAAGCAACATATACCAACGAGATTAAGGTTTGTTTTTTAACAATGTAATATGCTATTTTTTAAAAATTGTCCAATAAAATCTGCATTTATGTTCAATTAATTGTTTACAGGCCATTATAAAGAAACAATTAAAACTGTATAAAGAATATAATGGAATTTTGCAAGAATGTTTCAATTGCAATACAAGTAACGTAGAAGTCAAATTTGCAATAACGTTATTACAACAAACTTTATTGTTTAAAGAGACTGAAGCCGACGAATTAAAGGATAAGTTTATAACAGCAGAGAGAATATTTAAAAGACATGATGAAGAATTCCAACCTTTAAAGAAAGAAGCTGAAAGATTATATAAGGAAGCATTGACAAGCACAAATAATCTTAATCCACAAGATGACATGTTTAAAGCTTTCAATAAAGCCTTTGAAAAATTACCAGCTACTATAGCTGAAATAAATAATGAATTAAATATTGCTCAAGCAAAAGTTTTTTGTATGGCACAAAATGTGGACGCTGAGAATGTATATATGTCATGATGGAGAATATTATTTTTTAATACTGCATTGATACAACAAAAAAATTGAATAATTGAGTTCTTTTATATTTTCAGATACTGCGTGAATATGAAGAAATGCAAAATAATATTCTCGACTTAACTGAATTTATCAAAAAGAAGAGTATTTTACTAGAGCAAATGACAAAGGAGATTGAAACATTAAAAGAAAAGTGGTTACAACCATTGCAGCAACTGATTGAAAAAATTAATGCGAATTTTAGTTCTTATTTTTTTGCAATGGACTGTGCTGGCGAAGTTACGCTCTCACATGGTGAAAATATCGTAAGTAAACATGATGTACATACAAAATAAAAATTTTTTCATTGTTCTCAATAACCAATAACAATATTTTTAGTTGGATTTTGATCAGTACGGACTAAAGATCAAAGTAAAATTCCGAGATGCGGACGAGTTGCAAGAATTAACAAGGCATTTTCAGAGTGGTGGGGAAAGAACCGTAACTACTGCCATTTACATGATAGCGCTGCAAGAATTATCGCGTGTGCCATTTCGCTGTGTGGATGAAATTAATCAGGTACAAGATATCCGGCTTATGCTAATCACTAATAGCAAGTATTCTATATTTATATAATGTATTACATATGTAATTTGTAATATATTATTCGTTATTTTTTGCAATTTAAATTTTTCTTTGTAATTTTATTAGGGCATGGATGCGGTGAACGAGAGACGAGTCTTTGATTTACTCGTCAAAATGACAGGAAGGCCAGGAAGCTCCCAATATTTTTTGCTTACACCAAAAGTAAGCGTTACAACAACAATAATAATTTTCTATTATGCGGTAACTTTTATTAACCTTGTTGTTCTCTAACAGCTTCTGCCTAAGTTATCATATACTGAGACAGTAACGGTGCATTGCGTCTTTAACGGGACAGTTAAAGCGGATAATGAAGATTTTGAATTCGATGTAAAGGATTACTGCAATCATCTCGCATCAACTGATGAATAAAAGTCACATGTTTTTCTTCTATCAGTTTAATATACTATAAAAATTGATATCTTGTTTTTTATGTAAATATGAAGACAAAATTTCACTGAGTTACAAAAATTTATTTTTAGTTTTGTATATAATGAGTGCGCAAAATTTGTGAAACTAATTTATATTTTCATAAAAACATAAAAAAATATAAAGGTTTAATTAGATAGTTTTAATAAGATAAGCTTTAATAAGATAAATTACATTTTATACTAAAGTAATTCAAACGTTAATTCTTACAAGAAATGTTAAGTATTGATACTGAAATTAAAGTAAAATAGAGATATACATTAACATCTTATTTAGTACATAATTTATATGAATGGATATTTATATTACATTGAACTATTTCCAATACGTGTTAAAAGTATAGTTTTACATATAGATATTTGATTATTTATTTCTTCCTCTTTCCTTTTTTCTTCTGAACCTCTGGCCACGGGAAACCTCGACATTTTAGCACATCCATAATGTTATGACATGTGTAATAAGCGTTTTCCATCACTTCCTCATTAAAGATGTCCATGGCAAATCGTGTTTTTCCGCCGCTTCTTTTTGATTTCTTTGATCCTTTATTTTTGCCGCCATTACCACCTTTAGTACCTTTTCCATTATTTTTTCCATTTGTCTTCGTTCCAACCTTCTTCTTACTTTTACTCGTTGCCATTGTAGTCGATTAATGAAGCCTTGAAAAACAAATCAACATTAAATATTTCTAATTTATTTATAATTTATTGATAACAAAAGTCTGTCACATTTTACAACAAGTATATATTGTTCACTGCTAATGTTAATACTAAAATTACCGATGTTCAAATTTATTCAACTAATTTCACACTGCCATATTTTCGTGGTAGAAAGCCAGCTCTTGGCTTAAACCGGAAAAACTCGCGTTGCCATATCAACTTGTAACAATTACATCAATAAATTCATTCATCGCTAATCTAACTCCTCGGAATTAATTTGAAAAGCCATACGAAGCAGGATGTTTGTAAGACTTTATAAGAAACTTGAATGTCAGCTTTTTTGTCAAACAGGATATTCAGCTTCGAGAGCTCGATTATTATATAATTTCTCTTTAAATTTTTCTTAACCAGATGTTACTTTATCGTTATTCCAGGTTTTTTTATCGAGAATCCAAAAAAAAAGACAATTTTATAAATTATAAATCAGGAATATATCTTATAAGAAGGATCACATAATCATTAGTCTTAATTGATAATTGTTTTCATACACAAAGTTAATTTTGTAAAAATTGCTAAAAATAATATTTGTTCCTAAAAGTCCTTACGAAACATTAAGATATTTAAAACAATATTCATTTTGTATTCATTTTGATTATTCATTGAGCGGACGGTCAAGGAGAGTTTCGGTAAGCGATTTTTATGTTTCCAGCACACATGGAGGAAGCCTTGAATCGCCAACCTCCGAATCTGTGAGTGTGCACTTGCTTCGAATATATACTTGTCGCAAACTTCGAGATGAAATTTATACACGTACTGCAACGTGATTTTTTTACAAGATACCTCAAACTTTTCAAACAACAATTCAAACGTGAAATCCAGCTCGCTCTAAGAAACTTCAAAGCATCAAATTTGAGTATTTCGATTTACGTATTTAAATCCCTTCAAATTCAGTTACAGGTTGAATGCATCTCATTAAATATATTTTGATAAATAAGATCTAATATTAAATGCTTAATAACTACAGGCGTGGATTTATAAAAGGAGGACTTACATTATTCTTAAATTTTGATAAAAAATAATTTATCAAAATTATTTTTGTCGAAAAGAAGCTGAAAGAAGAAGTATTAAGAAAATTCTCTGAAGATCCTCAAAAATTAGCTTTAACATAATTATATATACACATATATTATATTTTAATAAATATTGTTTGAAGATGAATTTTTGCCTCCCTCCTCCCTTGACTGAAAGTCTGAATATAATTACAGAAGTTGAAGAACATGAAAAATTACGAATGTATTACATTCCGGATAAGATTGGGGAAAAATACTATAAATCCTTGCAGCTGAAAGTATTGAAAATGTTAAATGATATAACAAAAAAAAATATATCAAATGAAAAAAATCGCACAACTGAGTAAATAGAACGATTTCGATGAACGAATTCTGCGATAATTTTATCAATAATTAATTCAAAATTCCCTGTTTGTAGCAAAATTTCTAATTATCATATATAATTTGTCTACAATTCTTAATCTTTCTTTCCATCTTAAGCGAAAAATTAATTGTTTCGATCCATGTTGTCAAGATA
>NW_011627417.1:0-187608 GCF_000204515.1 Acromyrmex echinatior
TGTCTAATATTATACTAGTGCACTAACTATCGCGTTAACTTTTACTTCCCGGAAATTTTTGGTACTTTAATTTGTTAATTTTTGAAAAGTCTTATTCTATTATATCCATATGTATATAATAAAAACTTAGTTAATATTATAAATTATAAATAAATGAAAAATATGGAAGATCTTTTAAGAAACTAATAATTTTATAACAGAAAATTACTTTTTATATATTTTTAAATGACTTACTGACTAAGTATTCTGATTTTTTATCGCTATAGCTGACCTCTCGAAGACTGCAATGATAAACTGTAAATCGGATATTTTTAAGTAATTCTTTCAACTCTTTGCGAGGATTTTTTGATTCTTGATATGGCGAAATATTTTTCATAGCTTCCTTTATAAAATTAAGAGTAATAATTAATGACTAAAAATTTAAAATTAAATTAAAAGGAATTTTTATAAAACATGTAATAAAAATATTAAAAATAATTAAAAAACAAATTAAATTATAATTATATTTTAATAATATATTACAGGCATATATGATGCAAAACGAGTGTCCCACGCCAAAATTCTGAGAACGTCATACACATTATGAGATGCTATTATGAGATGCACAAGCATAGTTCCATCAGGTTGTAGCATTTGATAAATATTTTCTAAGACTTGTCTGTTAAATGAAACAGAGAATTTGATTAGTTCTATTCTAAATTTGATACATACGCACATGCATAAATATAAATTGAAAGAAATAATTAATTTAAGTTTGATTAAAAAGTTTATTTATATTTTAGGCAATAAGAATTAAGAATTTTAATCAATAAGAATTGCAATAACTGCGATTTGTGCTACTCTATGTATATGTCACTAATTAAAATGAGTTCTTATTAAGTTGATTGTGCTTACAATCGAATTGATACTTACTCTGCTGCAAATTCTTACAAGAAAAATTCTTGTATGATCTTCCAAGATTCATTTCGGACAAAAATATACAAGATCGTATAAAAATATATATCGCATATAATATTTATAGGTAAATTAAAAATCTTGCATGAATCTTACATCCATGTTATATGAATCTTATAAACATGTTACATGACTCTTACACGCATGTTATATGAATCTTGCGCGCAGGTTAAACTTTGCATGAATATAACTGGAATGTCATTATGAAAATATTACAAGAACACTGAAACAATTGGAATTTTGTGTGATTTACTGCCCGTATCCCAGTAAATATTGTAAAATGGGTTGGGATAAGCAAGGAGTTGAGTAGGATTTAAAAGAATTCATTTTAGCTAAAATGAAATTTTTTTTACATAAATTGAATAACAGCTTCTCGATTAAATCAAACTTAATTTAGGAAAGGAGCATAAAATGCCTACGCCATTATAGCGAAATTATAATTTATCAGTTCATTAACACAGGGATAATTTACGTTTCAATCTTTTATTCATTCATCTTTAATATTCTAATGAATTTTTTAATTTTTCTTAATTCTTTTTCGTTTTATATATTTAATCCAGTTTCTGTTTATTCAATAATTCCATTTTGTTTACTGAGATGATTAATACGTTCATTACTCTGGAGCGATCATGTAAAGAAATTATTTCTTAAGAGTATCTTATTAGGCTAAATTAGCAATTAAAATCTTTTCATTGCTATATAAATTATCGTGTACGATTCATGCTAGATTCCAACTTGAAAGATAAATTATTTCGTGTAACTATATGTATAACTGTATGTTTTTTAAGATACATGATCTTTCATGTAACACTTAGGAATCATACATAATTAAGGGGAGATTTTTTGGAAGATGAAAATCGATTTTTTTTTTACATTTTTTGCATCTCTAAAGTGTGTAGAGTATGTCTTTAAAAGAATTTTGCAATATTCAAAATTTTAAAGCAATTTATGACTTGTTGAACTGGATTTTGCATCGATCGAAAATTAAATGAACTTAACGATATTACGCGCAAAACAAGCAAGAATCGAAAGAAAAGGGGGGGCTCAAATGCAGCAAAATTTTTTCTTCGAACAGGAGGGGAAATTGTTATTAGGGCCAGGAATCGCTGATTAAATTAAGCAAAAAATTGTTAACAAAAAAATAAATATTGTTATCATAAAAAAAAACTATAAACGCATTTTTTTCGAATTCACGTTTTTCAAACTGGCGGGAAATCCTACAGCTTCAATCAATCATCTGATTGACATGAAGTTTTTTTTCCCACGTAAAATAGACAATTTTTATGAGGCCATGAACTTAGAAATGTCATAAATTTTCCAAAATAACTATTTTTTTGAACAGGTTGGAAATGAAAAAAAGTTCGTGAAAATTGACACTTAATTTCAAATGGTTGCCATTCTGTAAATTTTCAAATTTTTCAAATGAAATGAGGTTTATGTGGCCCCACAAATTTAATATATTTTAATAATTTCATTGATTTTTTGTCTCAGATAAATTGTCGACAATCAAGATTTTCCGCTAATTAGCCACGTACGTGTCGCACGCTTTGATGCATCCGTATGCTACAGTCGCAATTTTCTACATTTCTAAAAATAAAAAAAATTTTTTGTATATTGAAATGCAAAAAGCATTATTTTGATATCTCTTTCCTTTCCTTATAAAAAAAAATTGATAAAAAATATATAAATTTTGGAGCTCTAGACTAGAATCTCCCCTTAATACCATATTCTTGGTTGATCCTGTAAAGAAACTACTTAAAAAAAAATTTTTTTTAAAGACTTTCTTATAAGGCTAATGTAAGATCTTTTTTTTATGATATAAATAGTTATGTACGATTCATTCCAGATTCCTAAGGTCATTAAAAATTACTAGTAAGATTCATAAATAAATTATATAAGATTTTTTTATGATCATGTACGTCTATTTAGTAATCTTGATTGATCATGTACAACTCTTTTAAGATTTAGTACAAAAGATTTACAAGAATTTTTAACGGGGTATAGCTCTATTTTTTATTTGACTTATTTGAATT
Source organism: Acromyrmex echinatior (assembly GCF_000204515.1). The sequence goes on from NW_011627417.1 coordinate 2,988, forward strand.
CCGGAAATCCTTTTAATTTTTATTATTTAAAAGTTAAATATATTTTAGATTAAATTATATTTTATATAGTATATTACTTACTGGATATCGTTGCACCAGTGTAAAGTGTGAAACGAAAATGCATGATTAAATTGTGAAATATATTTCTTAGGTAAATTTTTAGTTTCAATATTTAATGTGTCGAATTGAAGCCGTTTTTCGTCTTTAAATGTATCATTTGCATATTTAATCATGCTCTCCGAAATATCCATACCTTAGCAAAAGCATTTAATTGAATAATTATTTATAATGTCGATTTTTGTCATATTATAATTTTACAATTTATTATTTTTTTACCAATTATTTGTCCATTGAAGTTTATACTCGGTAACAAAAGTTCCTTTGTTGTATCTCCAGGACCGCAACCGATGTCCATACACTTTCCACTTATTTTCACTAGATTATCGGCAAACTCTTCAATTATAGCCAATATTCTACATCTTTGAACTTTATTAGACGCGCTGTAATCTTTTGGACTTGCCATGACTTTCTCAACTTTACTGTGGTTTTAGAAGTAATGTGCTGCAGTATTACTTCTAGTTTATATACTCTTTGCCACCTTAAAATATTATGAGGCTAAAGCTAAGATCGAAGAATGGAGATAAGCTTCCTAATGAAAACGGGGGAAATATATGCACTCACCGCGAGCCGAATAGCGTCGGAGAACAGTCATAGCCGAAGAACAAAATGGGGGATAGGGAAGAGGAGATTTGGCGGAAGTTGGAGAAGAAGGGTGTGGACACATGTTTGACACATTAGTATAGACAGTGATGGGGTATGGAGTGGAGATATGGGAAAGAAAGAGAGGGGATAGAAAAAGTGCGGGAAAGATTCTTAAGATTCTTAATGGGTGCTTGAAAAAGGATACCGGGGTATTTAGTAAGAGAAGAAATGCAGAGGGAAATGATGAAAAACAGAGCGGGGAAGAGGGCATGGGATTTTAAAGAAAGATTGGATATGGGAAAGGGAAGCGAATTAACGCAGACATGTAGGAAAGAAATAAGAGAAAGGGCGCTAGAGGGAAGAGACGTAACGAAGTGGGAGAGGGAGAGGGGACTTTTTTAAGGATAGAGGAATGGGAGAGACAGGGAATGGAGAGAGACAGAAAGTACGAGGAATTAGAAGAGAGGGAAAAGATCAGGCAGAGGGATGAAAGATGGGAACGGATAAGGAAATCGAGATTTAATAGATGATATGAATCTATAAAGGAGGAAAGAGGTAGGTAGGCAAGAGGATAGCAAAGTTGAGGCTTGGAAATGAGATGATGGAAAGAAGAGGAAGAGAATAAATAAAACTATTGGGAGGAAGAGAATAGGAGGATGTGTCGGTTGTGCGGAGGGCAAAGGGAGACTTGGGAGCATGTGTGGGAGGAATGCAGGAGCTGGAATGAAGGAGAAAGTAGTTGGCAGGAAGCATATAAAAAAAATGTAAACTGAAAGTCCATAGAGAATAGGCAGAGAGAGTAGCGGAGCGAGCGAGTAGGGAGAGAGGAATAATTGTAGATTAGATTAAATTAAAGTAAGTTAGTGTGTAAGTTAGTATAAGTGCTATTGTAAATAATATATAATCCTAAGGGAAAAAACAAATATATGTACATACATACATACATTCATTTAACGTTTATTTAATGTTTATTTTAAATTCATTTTTTATTTGAAATAATGGTTTGAATAAACATTTTTTTAAATGTTTATTTTATATTAATTATTTGTTTGAAATAAAAGTTCTTGAAATTTTTTTTAAACGTTTGTTTAATGTTTATAAAAAATGTTTATTTTACATTATTTAGTTTTTTAATATGTGCATGAGGTGGAGTGAGAGTCGCTTCGCGTGAAAAGTTGAAAAGTGAAAAATGTATTTTAAAGTAGAAAATTTCTGTTTTATATAATAGAAAAGTAAACTTTTTAACTTAAAGTGATTTAAATATCTGAATAGAATTAGTTAGATTTATACTGTCTGTAATAAATGTTAATGTAACACGGAATCGCTGTAACTTTTTCATATACACCTTTATGACTAAAATGTTATACGTCTAATAATAATATTTTATTATTTTCATTTCCATATTATAACCATATTTTATAATTAATTCATATTATGGGTTATAAATAAAGATACGTTTTCAATGCTTAATAATTATAGACATACTTTTATAAACGTATGAAGATATCGTGTTATATAACTATTCGTGTTATATACTTATAATACACCTCAACATAATAAAATTATTTGCCTGCGTGTGACTGAAGAGTGAACAACTGTTACATTTTATTCTTTTCATTTGACGAAAAAATTATTTGGATCACTCTTGATTACTTCATCCAATTGTCAAACTTAATATTATATTATATTATATTGTATTGGTTGACTACTGTATGTGTACGCACAAGTTGTATCAATTCGCTTCACTTTATTCTTGTTTCTTTCTGATCTATAAACTGGGATGAAGCTAAAGAACCTCATTGTGATGTTGGCACCATGGTTGATGCACTACTTGTACTAAATTAGAATTATATTGATACTTATACTTTTTATATTGTTATACTTTAGTTTATTAAAAATGGACATATAAATATTTCCATTATTATACTCGCGCAACGATTACCGCGCTGACTCCATTTCTCTTTCATTTTAGTCTTTATATTGTTAAATATCAAGGAGTTCTTTGACATTAATTGTTATTCTTATTATTGTTATTTTGTAACTTTTTAAATTAAAATTATGGAAAGAGAAGGAAAAGAATAAAACACAATAAGATTTAAGTCTTTCCAATTTATAACCGAATATATTACTTGTAAATCTAACACACATTTTATATACAATATAATATTATTATGGACATAAAAATTAATTATATTTTTATTACTATACATTCTTTTACTTTACAGGACATTTGTAGCATAATGTCGCAGTACATAAATATTTTATTATATATACTTTGGCGTGTATGGCGATCATGACATAGAGAGTTACATGGCTGCTCTTTATGCCAAAGATACAAATTCAAATCCCATTACACCCAGAATACACATATATCAAATTTTATTTGGTCGTACCTCTCGGAAGGCAATGGCAAACCACCAAAAACATCTTGGCCATGACAATCTTTTCTAATAGACTGTTTGGAACCGTTTTAAAACTGTAGGTCCCGTATAAGTGGACTAGATGCATGTAACATTACATATATATATACATATATATACATATATATATATACACACATACATAATATTATATATATATATACATATTAATAGTTACAATAAATTAATGGCGCGAAAATATACAGTAATGTTACGATGATTCTAAGAAAACAGTTAGATATAATATCAGAACATTCTTTTCCTTATTACTGTCTGTTCTTTCATGAACTTATATAATGATCAAATAAATATTAAAATAAAAATCAACATTTACTGTTTCTCTAATAATTACGCGTAATTTTCACAAAATAACAATAAGTAACAAATTTATGTTATTGCCGATGCGGTGGAGGACAAACACATTCGTCGTTTAAGTGATCTTTAAGCCATCCAATATAATTTGTTAGTTTCGTAAATATTCCAGGGAAATGTGGTCTTCCACAACCACGTCCCCAAGAAACTAGACCTAAAAAGAAACATAAAAATATATTTTTTTATTTGGTCTTTATAAATATAAGACGGCTGCACTTCTTTGTTTAACTATACTGACAAAAAAATTATTTTAGTTTTAAAATTAAATTTCAAAAGTTTGAAATTATAAATACAGGGTATCGCACATAATTGTGATCACGATTTTTCCGATCTGACAAAAATTAATTTGGATAAAAGTTAATCAGTTTTCAATTGGCTACAAATTGCGATATTACAAATTTGCAAACTACTTTTTTTAAGAAAAAAATCAAGATCATCTTAATTTTTTTAAATGGCACTACATATTTTTTATTTATATACATAATATTGTAACCGGTGTCAAAATATTCAGTCAATGTATTATAAAAGGAATGCACGTGAAGCTGCAATTCTGTATGCCACAAGATACTCACAGAGACACCATCCGTGTGCAACAATGTTTTATAACATTAAAAAGAATTTAAGAAATTACGGAGAATTTGAAAAGAAGAAAAGGAACAAATCACTTTTAAGTACAACTGCAGACAATATTCTTAGCATATTTAGAAGAAAATCCGCATACTTCCATTCGTGCAGTTGTTACTGAAATTGATTTATCTAAGAGTTCTGTTCATAAGATGATAAAACAAAATCATTATCATCCTTACAAAATAATCAAAGTATAACATTTAGGTATAACTGATTCACAACGTCTAAATTTTATAGCATGGCTAGTTTGTCACATATAAAAGTAATCCTGAAATATTACAGAATATGCTATAGACAGATGAATGTAAGTTCTCAAATAATGATGTAATTAAGCATCATAATCATCACTTTTGGTCAAAGGATAATCCCCATTGGTTCCGAGAACATAATTTTCAACAAAAAGTTACAGTGAATGTTTGGTGTGGTCTGGTAAACGGTCATCTGATTGAATCTTATTTTTATTCACAGAATTTGACAGCCCAAACTTACTTAAATTTTCTTCGTTCTCAACTTCCAACATTGTTGCAAGTGCTTCCGAATGATGTGCAATGTATTTATTTCCAACAAGATGGTTGTCCATCTCATAACGTTCGGATTGTTGTTCAATATCTAAATTCAAAATACGGAGAACGTTGGTTGGATACTTACGGACCAATTTCTTGGCCACCTTGGTCCCTCGATTTGTCACCACTAGATTTTTTTCTGTCTGATCATTTCAATCAATAGTCTACGTGATATCAATTCAAAATATGGAACATTTAAAGCAGCGAATCCGTACAGATACGGATGGATACGAAAATCTTTTTCTACTGTAGAATAGTCCATACAAAAAATTTAATACAAATAAAATAATTTTTCACGAAAACGTTTCCGTTCATTAATCTCATAACTGTAAGATCTTCTCAAGATCATAGTATAGCAGGTTATTAAACTCGTCTTGACGCCACAGTTACAATATTATGAAGTAAAAAATATGTAGTGCCATTTAAAAAAATTAGGGTGACCTTGTCATTTTTTTCTAAAAAAGAGTATTTTGCAAATTTTTAATAATATTGCAATTTGTAGCCGATTGAAAATTGATTAACTTTTGTCCAAACCAATTTTTGTCAGATCATTGGAAATGCCGGAAAAATCGTGATCACAGTTACGTGGGGCACCCTGTGTATAAAATAACATTTTAATTTATTATTATTAAATACGTACCTACTACTTCAAGCTGTCCGTAAATTCCTTTAACGTGTAAAGGACCACCACTGTCGCCCTTAAAACGAAAATAAAAATATATTCAGAAATAATATATAAAAAAATAATATATTTTATTCTTTGAAAAAGACATTTTTAAATTATTGTTTATTATTGATAATTAATACGGTAATGTAATAAATTAAATCATATATTAATTTACATATAATGTTGAATACTAGAAACTTTATTAACGAGATCTTAAAAAAAAAAGACGATCCTCCGTTAATATTGTAAATAATTTACACACACCTGCACACATGCATATGTGCACATGTTTTTTATGTTCACTAAAGATATCTTTAATTCAAAAGTGTCATTTATTTTTATTTCAAACTGTGATTAACACTTACAAAACAAGCGTCTCGTCCTACCGCTCCCTCCGGATGTAGTATGTAGCCGGCACAAAACATATTTTCAGTGATACGATCCTTTGCATATCCAGCTTGATCGCATTCCTCTTGTGATAAGATTGGCAGATTGACTTTTCGCAATTCGTTACTTACCGGCTTGGTCTCTCCTGTTCGACCCCATCCCACTGCAGTAGCGAGCGCTCCGGTATAGTCAATTGTTTCTGTAATATTCAAATTCAAATTAATATCTATTACGACCGATTATGCATTAACATAAATTCTATTGAAATAAAATCTGTTATTTAAATGTTTAAGCATAGTGAAATTTAAAAACGTATAAAAAATTCAAAACTTGTTCAATGAAGATAATTCCCTATTAATAATTAATAGCGTTTGCGCGATTTATTGACTATTATTTTGCAGACAATAATTAATTTAGTTGTCATTTAAGTAAATAACATAATAATATACAAAACATAACAATGCACACACATATTTGTGTGTAATAATTAATTTATGAGAAAAATGCATCACATAAAAGGAAAGATTGAGAATGATTGAGAATCAATGAAACTTAAATGTTAAACTTTTAGTAAATGTAATATTATATTAGAAATACATTTTGTTGATGTTAAAAATAACTTACTGCCTTCTGGTAAACATGCTGTTCGTACAATACCATTCACAGATACGGGTTCATCCATCTCGATGATTGCGATATCATTATTAAAAGTATAACTGTGGAAATTCTCATGAATGATTGTCGATTTAATACGTCGAACTATAGCGTTTCTGCTTATCGAGGAACGATCGCTATCCATCAAAACAAGCTTGATGGTTTTAATATCAAATCTGAAAATAATTTTAATCATATAGATATGTTGTAATATAATTCTGGAATTAAATATATGAGTGTAATTGCTTGACACATACCCTTGCAAACAATGAGCTGCAGTAAGTACGTGCTTTCGTGTTATTACACTTCCAGCACAGTAAAATGTGCCCTTTTTACTCATGCTAACAAGCCAAGGGTATTCATAAACGCTAGTAATATTGCCACCAACAATTCTCGTTTTTCTCCCAAGCCCGCAAACTGTAATGCGTTAATACATGATTATTCATAACTTGAATAATCAATAAAATTGGGCAATTTTATTCGACACACGCTAATTATTTACAATGATGCGCAAAACTAATTAAGTTTTCATTTAAAAGAATAATCTCATTAAATCGAATCTTTTAATATCTTGTATATTATGTAAAAACAAAATTACAAAAATGAAAATAATTGTTTTATTACTTTAATACGTAAGTTGTAGCATCATGTATAAAATTGTGTAAAGAAGAATATATTTTAATGCTATAATTTTATTTTATATGACAATTTTATATTCCTACTATGCATGAATGCTTTTACATGATATATATTTACTAATTTCATTAATTTACATTAAAATGGAATCACGCTTATTATATTGTATGCTTATTATGTAACAGAAACAGATTGTTGTATATAATTTTCTCGATTGAAGTTGGAACATGCATGATTGTATCTATTCTGTTGTTATAATATAAGAGTATAAAAGATTTACGAGTATTTATGTTTATGTTCTTATAATGTTCTCTGTGTGTTTCTTGCGTAGACTTCTAATGAAATACACGATAATTAAACATTAGTTCAGATATTTTCATTTACCGCAATCATTGCAAACATTTGGCTTTTTGGAAGGGAATGTAAACGCAGGCTCAAAATCGACGTAAGACACCTCATCTATTGTCGGAGGATCAACTTCTGCATTTGTAATATTGTAGTGTATTTGAGCATTTGAGGTAGGCAAATCCCGTCCATTGTTTAATAATGTCTATAAAGGAAAGAATATGTGAACACAGATATTTCAAAATTATTAATTCTATAAGTTTTTTCTTTCGCAAATATCATAATGAAATGATGAAATTATAACATACTGACAATTTGTTGCAATAATATTTTGTAATATTTTCGAAAAGAAAAATATTATTTATGGATTATTTGTACTTTTGCAGAAATGGAAAGAAAAAATATTAGGTGTTGGAATTAATTCGTAGCGTTTTAAATGAAAGAATGTTATTTATTTCACATGAGCATTAAAAAATACATTAATGAAAGTACTTCCCATCACTTGTAAAACGCTACGAATTAATTCCAACACCTAATAAAAATAAATTATATGAAGATTAGTAATCTAGTAATGAGCAAACCAGAGTGTTCTTCCTTAACGAGTAAATTTTACAGTTTACGGATATGAAACTTAATATATTTATGAAAAGAACGTAGTTAAAAATTTTACGTTCTTTTAAGTTTTATTTAAATGCAAATTTAAACTAAACGAAAACAAGATATTGTCATTGCTACAATTACATTAATGTCTTCTCATAAACATTGTCCATTTAAATAATAATTGTTTAACTTACCACACGAGGCAATGCATAACAACAACCCAGACATAGAAACAGCACAGGAATGTATTTTGTTCTTGCATAACTGTCCATGTTGTATACGCGTGCGGTTTCCAGTTTAATTAATCCTTGCCAATACGCGTAAACTTATTTGTTGTTGGAAAATTCGGACCCGCGCACGTGCTTATACCGGTACCGTGAAAAGTCTAAAAGTATCTCGACTGTTTTGCCGTTTTATAGTAAATTATAACTAATGAAAAAGCCCAGCGACGTGTCTCGGTGGGGATCGTCAACCTTGAGTGGTGCGTTTGCATTGGCAGATGTTGCATGTGACAGCTTTTAAATCACCCGGTCGGTCGGTGTACGCGCCCGTTGTCTCACCTGCACAAGTACCGCCTCGGGTACAAGCACAATGAGAGTTTGCGCGTGTACACATAAGCGTGACAGTTTGTGGCGCAATCGACCATCGGCCACCACGAACGTCCAATGTCAACTCGGTCCACCTCCTTTCACAGCGACCCTTCATTTCAGGGATCGACCGAGACTGGATCAATGTCAATTTCGTCAGCGGATGAACGCGAATGCCACCGCGCCCCACGGCCGTTCCGATTCATTGTCGCGGTATAACCACGACGACAGTGTCAGCGACAATGACAATGACAATAATGACGTCGTGATAATGATGATAATGATGATAGTGATAATGAGGGCGATGGATTATTACAGTGATGAACCGTTGTTGCTAATAAATTACGCGAGCAAAATAATTGCAAGAATCTCACTCGTTACTTTATTATGTTGCGTGCGAAATACTGCCGAGATTCTTATTTTTGTCATTGTTCCATGTGACACTTTCTACAAATACGTATTCATTGAGCAAATTGGTAGCGCTTTTTTTCTAAAAGAAAGTACAATTTACAATATGATTTTTTTTATGTGTAAATGCCCAGCGTGAAGACTATTAATTACGATTATACATGAATGAGACAATATCTTCTGACATATAATAATAAATTTTGCAATCAGTTGTGTCAGGAATAGTAATCAAAAAGGTAATCTTAAAAAATTCAGATTTATATAATTTTACAGTATAGATGCGGTATCATAAAAAAGTAAACGGTAATGTAATAATTGTTTTTATTTAACCTTACGTGTTACACTACAGAGCGACATACTTAAGTATGATATATCAAACTTAAAGCTTATAGGACACACAAAAACGTAAGGCAAGACTAAATAGTAAGCAAATTAGCCAATCACAGTCGAGGCCAATAGCGAATTTAATATTATAATTTCCTTACTACCTACTTATATCTTACTTACGTTTTTGTATGTGCCATGGGCTTAATTCAACTGCTTATACACTTCCATAAAAATAAATATATTCTAAAGAATTTTTTTTCTTAACCGAAACGCCAGATATTAAGGAACGTAATGTCGTGTATCAAGCCAATGTATTATATCTTTATTAATAAAAAAGTTATAAGCAAAAAGTATTGGAATGGAAAAAGTATTGGAATAACACCGGAAAGAAAGCTGCAGAGTATGACATTGTGGCATCAAATTATTAAATATATATTATATAATTAAAATATAAACGTTTTATATTGAATGTCTCTTAGGACCCAAACAACACAAAGTTTAAAATTGTGACATAAGACGTCTTTAAGTCGTCTTTTTAACGCAAAAAACGTCTTATGACCCGATTTTAGACACTTTTTGTGGTCTGCTCAATATATCATAATACGATGTTTTGTTGTGGTTATAATCAAGTCAATGTAATAAGGTTTGTCCTTATTTGATTTCAATGCGCTAGAACAAACCTGTAGCGTAAAAGGAAGAAGTTATACAATTTTCTTGGACCCTATTAAGATTGTGGTTACAATAAAAATATTATGAGTGAACTAATAAAACGTTTGCGGCTTTTCAAGGATTTTTAATCATCTGGAATAAAGGGATTTGTACAACAAACGCAATACGCGATATAAACATGCAAGGAGACCTTCAATTAAATGTGTCACAATTTCCTCTACATAAAACTGAATTGATTCCACATCATTATTTAAACTTACGTATATATAAAACATCGTATGTTGCAATTTATTTACAAATAAATTTATTTACATATAATCTTCAGTCAATGTAAAAATTGCAGCCAAATTTGAGACAAAAAATCAGTATTATGCGTTTCTTTGAAAACGCTTATAAAAGTATGAAACAAGTCGTCAAACTCTTTAATCACATTTGATTCATTAAATTTATAAAGATTATATTTATTTTTTCCTTTGTTAACATCAGATACAATACTTGTGCAATAAAAATATACATCAAGCTCTTAACTTTTTATCTTTATATTTTATTTGTTTTACTTGCCATATAAGTACGTAGCTAAGTAAAAAATAACTTTGATTCTTACTTAATTGTGAGGGCAAAATTAAAATTAATTTATTTATTTTAAGCTCGTAGCCCTTTGTCTTTCTGTTTTTTTAACTTATTGACTTATTATTATAGTATATGCATATAGTAAAGTTCCACATCACTAAGCTAAGCTATATCTTTAAAATAATTAGACAAGGAAAGAAATGTTAAAAATAATATAATTTTAATTTTTTCTTAAGATATATATATATATTTATATTTATATATAACGTATATATTACATTTATATCTCTGTAATTTTTAAATTGTAATTAAATACATATCATGACGCTATTAATATTCTATATCTTTCTTCCTTTTTTCGTGTATGCGCGCGCACGCGCGCGCGCGTATGTGTGTGTGTGTGTGTATCTGTATTATTTAAACAATTACTTTAATATAATCACGAAAAATTTCTCTTCTTTATTATATTTTTAACAGTTTTTTTGCTGTGTTATCTTTGCAATCTTAAACTTTACCTAAGAATTACGTACTACTGTCCTTAGATATTATCTGAAACAACAAATTTCTGCGCGTGAAAAGATTACATCGTAGATTTAATCTGACCCTGAAGATACGTGAAAATAAAGCAAGGCTTCTGATAAAGTTAGACATACATCGAGACAATAAGGTAATGCGTCTCGCCCGCATGAGGGTCTCGTTACCTATATACCTTGACCCACTGTTACAGGTTACAGGTGGTGTAATCTGTTGCCCTGCCGCTCATCTTATCTCATTTGTTCAGCAATAATTGAAGTTGATAAGTCAGATCAGATGGAGGAGTGCCGATGAAGACAAAGATGGGAACCTGTCAAAGAATCTGTCATTTTCCGTATCACTTGGAATATTATGAATGCAATATGACACGCGCGCTTATGTTATAAAGAATTGTAAAAGTATATCTTTAATTGAATCAGAATGCTCAAATTACAATGGGATTTATTTATTTATAAACTTTCAAATTTACGTTTTCCAAAGTAAGATGTATAATGTACGACACTCTTTATTTATGCAATAATATACATACATTTATTCTTGTATGTACAAAGAAACATTGATTTTTATATATTTTATTTAAGAACTAATTTGGAATATATATATAATTTATTTTATATAATTTCTCAGACAGACCATTCCATTCCAAATGTTGTAGCAATATTGCTAGCTTTTTTGTATCCGTTACAATCACTACATTTTATTTTATCTACACACACACACACACACACACACACACACACACACACACACACACACACAAAACGCACTTATTAATTTCACAACAAAGTTCTCTTTGAATGTACGTTTTAAATATTTAATAAATATTGCATTTGTTTTATATTTAATAAAGAATCTGGATAGAAAATACATTTTTTATAAACATTGCACGCAGAAAAAGGATTTAGTAATATCAGCTAAATATCAATTGCTGATTCAAACTTTGTTGTTATTGATAAAAGTTGGCTATTGAAGATAAAATACATTTACTGATGACGTTTAACTTTATTAGTTAAAATTAGAAGCGTACTTAACTTATGAGTAGCTGAGTAAGTGGTAGCTATTCGTCACTATTTTAGCCGCGTAACCGAACATTCCATTCGCAATTGTTTCTGAGACGCTGACGGTTGCCATTTTGCTCTAGCAGAGAATATTTTTTGCTGCAGCATCTAAATTTTAGCAGTTAATAAATTGAGCTTTGGCAGCAACGACATTAGCTGTCCCTATTATAAGGACACTACCACAGCTATATTTTAATTGCTAATCTTTTCTCTGCGTGTGTTAATCATTTTATTTACGATATATACAAAATAATTTTTTAATGTGGAATGTGCAAAAACAGTGAAAAATTTTTCTATATAATTTTAGCTAATAAATTACTTTTAACTAGGACATTCACTTTTGCCCTTCCTTTATTTTAAAAAGAGAAATCATACGAGAAAGAGAAAAAGGAATTATTTGAAAGATAACATCTTTAATGAACTTGTTTAAGATTTCTTATATGCTTACATTTTTTGTGATGAATTTACATACCACTAGCCTAAATTTTCACTTCTACTACCGGCTTGTCCAGTATTCCATATAAATAAAGACGTGACACCAAATCGACGGTTTGTGTGAAAGTATAAACTGCCTCGGCAGGAAGTGCGCTGTGGATCAGATCGGTTTGATACTTCTTTCAGTGCACAGTAGAAAACGTACAGTAGTGCTAAATTTTTAAGTGCTAAAAATAATGCTGATACGATTTATATTATTATTAATTCTTGTCATAGTGGCAATAACAGTCAGCGTTGATAATGAGGTATCATCAATGTACTGATTATATATTGATGGTGTAGTGTAGCACATTTACAATTATTTACATATAGATAAATTATTTTTGAACTAATTTATTAATTACAAAATAAAATACACGAAAGAATATATTAAAAGTAATATATATATAGAAATAAACGTAGAAACTCTCAGATTTGTCGCATTTTTTAATTTTATTTACTTATTAAAAATTGTTTTTTGTAATAAATAATTCATGCTATTTTAAAAAATTTTTTAATATTTAATATTAAGTATCTTTATAGTTAATTTGTATACATGTATATTTTATATTAAAATATTTTTTATACTATAAATTTTATAGATGCAATTAATAATTAATCTGAAAAACTTTTATTGATTTCTATGTGATACGAATATCATCATCTATAATATAAAAAAATATACTTTAATTTCCAGTTACAATCAAATTTAACTATACGTGTGGAGGAGCAAAATTCAAATAGCACAAGTGGAGTTGATAATGATAAAGGATTTTGGGAATGGCTGCTTGGTTCAGTAACACTATATCCACCAACAAACATAGAACTGCAGCAACCAGAAGAGTGTTTAAAATGCAGTATGTTTAAATTTAAATTTATAATTTTATGTTAATATTTATGTTTTTAGATATTTATTTTTAGATAATTATTTAGTTTTTAGATAATTATTTTATATTCTCACATACATACGCGCGGACGGGTATGTGTATTCCTTATGTGTACATTTTTATTTCAAGCAATAATTTTTTATATAAGGTTTTTTTTACATAAAAGTTTAATTACAGCCAATTACAGATTATGTTTAGACATCCACTTATTTATGAATCACGCGTGCAGTAATAATAGTAAACGCGTACTGTAGAGTTTAAATGTAATCTGTTTATATAATCTGTTTATATCTGTTTATAATTAATCATATTTAATTCTTATTATTTCACAAACTATTATTTAAAATAAAAATTTACCATAACTTTTTTACTTAATTTTTTAAAAACTTTCTTAGATTCTTAAATGGTACTTCGGTTCATTTTGAAACTCTCTATAATTTTCGGAATTTTGGAATTCTCTATATATTTCAATAAGATATTATTGAAGAAAAAGAAGGAAACTTTGTATTCATATATCTATATATATATATATATATATAACGTATACATGTATTACATATGAAATAATAAGATACTGATTCATTATTTATAGCTTGTGGTTTAACAAACAAACACAATCGTATTGTTGGAGGCGTTGAGACGCTTGTCAATCAATATCCTTGGATGGTCTTATTGTTGTACAGAGGACAATTTTATTGTGGGGGTACAATTATAAATTCACGACATGTACTAACGGCTGCTCATTGCATTGATAGGTGATGCATCCGTTCATGTCAATTTTATATATGTATAAATGTTGATTAATATGTATGCATATGCAAAATGATCGCTAAAATAATCAGATTTTTATTTACAGATTCGATGTGAATAAATTGATTGCCCGAATATTGGAACACGACTGGAACTCAACCGATGAAAGTAAAACGCAGGATTTTCAAATAGAAAGAGCAATCAGGCATCCTAGTTACTCGACTATTAATTATGACAATGATATTGCACTTCTTAAACTGAAAGATGCTATCAAGTTCCAAGATTCGATGCGACCTGCTTGTCTTCCGGAAAAAGGTATCGCTATAAAGTTTACGCATTCCTATACACAAATAATAATAAAGATTTTATTGAAAAACAATATTTATTTGTTAAATGATCGATATCAAGTATTTTAGATTTTTAAAAATAGATTTTAAAGAATTAAAAAAATAATTTAAATTTATTCGTATGATAGATTATGAATTAATTATCTCTTTTAGTAAAAACTTTCGCTGGTAAAAAGGGTATAATAACTGGATGGGGTGCTATCAAGGAAGGTGGTCAGGTATCGCACACTTTACAAGAAGTTTTTATTCCTATTCTTTCAAATGCAGAATGTCGCGCTACGAAATATCCAGCACACAGAATAACAGATAACATGATGTGTGCGGGTTTCAAGGAGGGCGGCAAGGATTCCTGTCAAGTAAACAAAAAGTTATATTAATTTGGAATAGTATAAGAAAGTAATATTAAGACATCAGTTATTTTTAAATCGTTTATCTTAAATTAAATATAAATTTTGTAGCATTTGTTTTGAAATACAGAAAAAAAACATTTTAATTATGTAAATAATTGATACAATAAAAATATGACAAATAATGAGTAAAATAAATAGAAATGTCAGCATAGAAATGTCCAGCATATATTTTTAATAAATATAAAAACATTGTAAAAAATATTAATTTTTAAGAAAAATAATAATATAAATTCTTACGTTATAGGGAGACAGCGGTGGTCCGTTGCACATAGAAGAGAACGGTGTTCACCAGGTAGTTGGTAAGTTCAGCTTTAAATTGTATTAATTATCTAATACATACGACACGAAACGTCGTGAAACTTGAAAAAATTGTAAAATGTAAAAAGATACTTAAAAAAAAACTTGGAAACCAATCTCACTCAAGAGAAAAAAATTAAAAAGACTAACTTTATAGGAGTGGTATCCTGGGGCGAAGGATGCGCGCAATCCGGATATCCCGGGGTTTATGCCAGAGTAAATCGATACTTGACATGGATTAGACACAACACAAACGATGGCTGTTATTGTTGATATATATTTTTATATAGACTGATATATTTATTTTAGTTAATTCATTATTTATATAACGATAAATATGCAAGCTACAAAAACAATCAATAAAGCGTACAATGAGACGTACATTGCAGTTAATAATTCTTATTGAATGAGATTAAGAATTTATTATATCATGACATGATAATTATTTAACATATATTTATTTATTTCTGTTACATACTTAAATTTACGTAATGCTTCATAACTATATACATAATGTACGATACGCTGTGACATTTTCATTATGTATACGAATTTTATACACACATTGTGTATTCAATGATTAAAAATTAAGACACGTGCGCCCTTCACTTTGGTTAATATTCACAATATAGAATGTATAAAAAAAGAAAGTAACAAGACTTTCTCTGTTTTTCGCAATCAGAGACGACTTGGAATTCGACTTGAAAACTCATATATATATATATATATATATATATATATATATACATTGTATATGTTTGTAATGTTGTTTACATCACGCAATAAATAATAGATGCAATTTAAAATAGATATATACACATTTTATTATTGATATGTATATGTTATTGATATATATTAATTGATATATATTAATAAGATCAATTTTTAATTAATTTAAATACAATGTGTATGTAATAATTATTTAATGAGAATTATTTTTTTATAACTACCAAGTAATTTTGTTTATTGTACACGATTAATGCGATATATATATTAAGAAATTGTCAACACAGTTTGATTCCTTTTTAATAGATAAAACATACATTTTATAGCAATTACAGCAATAGCGTGTATGAATTTTATTTAATTCATTATTAAAGTATTCTATATACTAGTAACTAAAAGACTTTTAATTTCTACGTTTTTATCATTTTATATTTCTTCCTTTGTTTCATTATTTGCCATTGATTCCAGCCAATAAGTCTCCATATTTCCTTTTCCCTTTATATAATAAATAAAATATAACTCTTTCCATACAGATATACGTGATATATGACGTATGATTGATTAATACATTTTAATAATACAAACCTTTATCTTAACAACTCCACGTGATTCGGTATGATAACGTCCTTTTGGTAACAAAGCTTTAGTGCTGGAAGAAATATGCACCTTTCCCGGCTATGTCATACAATATAATTAAATAGCGTGAAAATAAAAGAGAAAATACAACAGATTTGTAAGGTAATAAATTTGTTTTTAATTAATTCAAATTGTCATGATATATTTAATTTACGTAATTATACGTAATTAATATACTTCTTGAATTTTTTTTGAAATTATTAATCATTATCAATTTAGATTACCTATCGTACAATTTCTAATATTTGGTGTTTGTTTATAAAAACTAATTGAATTATAGATTAACTTCTTTGGTCATTATCTTTTATGTCAAAATCTAATATATGAATAAAAATTAAGAGCCACGAGACATTAGTGTTTTGACATATGCGCGATATATAGCGCGAGATTAAATTGATTTTGAGAGCTTTATCAATATCACATAAAATGTTTTAATATGGATTGTATCTTATATTTGTATTTATAAACATTTAATGTTACTTATGTTAGGCAAAGATAAGATAACAGTATTACCAGACTCGAAGTCTGCATTCTGGAGGCCGTGTTAACAGTATCTCCAAAGAAACAATATCTCGGTACTTTGATCCCGACCACTCCGGCGACCGCTGGTCCAGAATGAATGCCTAAAAGGTTTCACAATAAATATTATTATCTTAATTAATTAAATTAATTTCTTTATGTATTCATAGTTTCGCTATACGATGTAATAGTTTTTACGAGGATAAAATTATTCAAAATATCGAGGAAACGAAGCCATATCTCAAAAGATACAAAAAATATATATTATGTCCGAGAAGTTAGACGTGCAGAGTTATTACCTATACGAATTCGTATATCCAATCCGGAGGGTAATTTAAGGGATCGAACATGCTCGATGAGTTGCAGGGAAACATCGGCGACATTTTGTGCGTGGTTTTCATTTCTGTCCGGTGCACCGCTAGCTGCCATATACACGCTACCAACAGTCTCCACCTATTACATAATCATAAATGGCGTGATCAACGATATCATATAGTAACTCAGATAAAAACTATCTTCGTGACCCAATAGTACAAGATAATGTTTTAATGACATATGGTACCAAATCAATAACTCGTATGTTACGTAATTTTATGTAATTAAGTAATAAATTTTATGTAATTAAGTAATGAAATATTTTATGTGTCCATTTGTAATACTAATTTAATTTTCGGTTTAACTCTATTTTTTTTTGTTTTCAAGACTCAGGGTATCAATGATGTTTTCGGACAAATCAAGATAAATCTAATTGAGCAAGAGAATATGCAAGGTGTCCCGTAAGTTTTGACCAATTGCTTTTGTATAGATAGAGCGGACTAAACTGAGTTGAAAAATTCTCTCTACCATTTTACAATTTTCGCAATAGTTAACAAGATATTAATTACTAAAAATTACCAAATTGATCTTGAATAATTTTTTACTCAAATGCTATCAATTTTATAGAAAAGCTACAAGAGACAAAAATCATTAATTTTTTTCTCATAAAACTCTACACAAACATTTTTTTTTCAAGTTTTTAGTACTGTATTTTCTTATTTTTATCCATATGAGAAAACTTTTATCCATATGAGAAAACTTAACTTTTTAACTTTACAGTTATATTTTACTTTAGTACTACATATATAACTTCAGTTTAACTTTAGTTATATTTTACCGGTAATTATTAACTTTTAATTTGATTTTTAAAAAATTAACATCAGGATTGGATAATTAGTGTTATACGGATTCTTACTTGGATTATATATATGCTTATACATTCGTGTCCGTAGGAGATACGTTTTTCTAATTTTAAATAAATCCAAATTTTTCATTTACATTTAAGCAAAGAAGAAAAAGATTTGAAAGCGATCCGTTATCATGATCTAAATCACGATTTTCTTTAAAAATACGCAAAAATGCAATTTACTGCATTACAAGAATTATTTTTTGATGTCTCAGAATAATCACGCCAAAGCTGATTAAAATCCGTGAAATATATATGTAAATCTTTCATTAATTAAAAAAGTTAAAACTTTTTAACTTAGTTTTTAATTTAATTTAAAAAAAATTAACTTAAAATCATGGAATAAAACAAATTTAACTTTTAACTTTTTAATTACTTTTTTTCATTAAATAACTTTTAATTCAATTAATGTCACTCAATCCTGTAGGATTTAATATGTTTATATTTAATATAAACGTATTAAATTCTGCATTATCTCGCGCGAAATGATACTTTTAATAAAATGATTAATCTTACTTTGTACACATTAAATTGATCCATCAATGTATCGAAACAGGAGAAAACGGCATTCATTGATAAAACAATATCCATCGCTCCTTCAATAGTTGAATAATCAAAGTCGCATAATTCGCAGAAAAGAACTGTTATTGATTCAAATGACTGTAAGTAAAGCATTTTTAAATAGTTATTAGATAAGATCCACAAAATCTTGAAGTGATTAAGATTGTGAAGTATATTTGCATACCTCACAAGTGCTTAATGAACTGGCTCCGGCTCGTAATCGATCTGCTACCGTTTGTGGAATCATAGAATATAGAAGCTCATCGCTCTTGTTTTTCCATCGATCCAATAATACATAACTGTTTTCTAATTCTGTTGATCTTTGCTCTGCCCTCTCAAACATCATTTCCAACCTGCAAATAATATAAATTATATATCGGAAAAATCTTATGAGATGTATTCAATTTTAGATGAAATAGGTTTTTTCTATTGTTTAAAAATATGACCTTCCGCAATGCTGCCATCCTGCCAATACCAATTCTTTGCTCATACCATGAGGATTTAGGTCATTCAAATATAGACCCATATTAAGAAGTTCATCTAAACTGTTGATCCTGTTGCAATAAAATAATCTATTACAAATCAATTATTTTATGGAAAATGTAATTTATGGTAACATTAATAACTTACAAAGGACTACAGAGAAATATAATAGCTTTAATGTCCTCGATATATCTCATTTGACCCTTCAATAAGATACTTCTCGCACCTTGACTCCCACGCCTATCTAAACCACTGCTTGTGCTTGGCACATTATTTGAATCTATCATAAAATAATCATTTGCTCTAATTAGTTCCAATTCGAATATCACTGAATGCAAATACATTACCTAAAAATGAAACATTTATGTGTATCTAAATATTGTATTTATACATGTGTATGAGATCTATATTATTATAATTAATATAATTAGAGTATAACCTTAATTTATAAAACTTATATTGCAACCTTTAAAGTATATATAATTTGTATTACTTACGTTTCCCCATGTAAATGGAATTCCCTTCGGTCTTCTTAATTTGAATATTTCTGAAACATGGCTGTTTAAAATGGACGTGGTACCACCCCATGCTTGAAGCAATTTATCACCAACCCCTAGTATTCTCATGTCCTTGTTCATGATGACACCAAATGGAAAAAGGCGTAAGAAAAATGTGCAACTTATCGGTGGTAATTCACGGCCTAATGGAGTATTCATTCTATTGTTCTTTGCAATCTGATTTCCAACGTAAATTGCATAAAACATTAAAAAATAAATATTAAATGTATTATAAATAATACACATATAATTGTAGTTTAATAAAGATTTAACTTAATAATAAACGCAATTACAATAGAAAGTTAAAAGTATAATTTAGTTGCAATAGTATATACATTTTGCATTAAATATTTTTTCTATTTTTTGTTTGTTCATTCTAAAAATTTTGCCATTTTTTGAAACTTTTAAGCAGCACTGTATAATATTAGGTGTTGGAATTAATTCGTAGCGTTTTTAATGAAAGAATGTTATTTATTTCACATGAGCATTAAAAAATACATTAATGAAAGTACTTCCCATCACTTGTAAAACGCTACGAATTAATTCCAACACCTAATATAATAATAACTTATTATATGTTTATATATGTATATTTTACAATAGTCTTTTTAATAGTTTTTTAATAACCTTTTCAAAAGAAAGAAGGTACGATATAATCTCAATTTAAAACTCACATATTGCTGGTTATCGAAATTAATACGAAATTTAACCATTACGCTTCGAGATCCTGGAACACTATTTGAACTTTCTAATACTTTGATATCCAGTTCTATATTATATAAGTCTTTCGCTATTTGAAATAATTGTCCTACAAAAAATAGAACATTTTATATATAATAGAAAATATAATTGAACTAAAGATTTACTCGTATCTGTATTTTTCTTTTTTTCATATACTACTTGTGTGAACTTCTTGATATTATAGCAGTATAATTTTTTTATGTTTATGACAGAAGACAAAAAAAAAGAATAAATTCTTACCCATAAGATAATGCGTAAAACCTTGCCGAGTACTTCTGTAAACCAAAACAACACCCTGTGGATCGACATGCGTTGTATACATAGATGGACTCTTCATTTTTGGATACGTGAATCTCATTTGCATGTGAATATTGTCTACACTTTGTAAAAAATCACAAAAATAACGACCAGTTGCTTTTATAGTACAATCATACCTAAAAAGTAAACTATGTATTATGTGCAAATTTTATTAATTTTTTTTGTAAGTATAAGTATAATATTTTTTAAAATATACAATATGTATACATAAGCAATTCTAATTGAATTAATTTATTATGTTGACACGTGCGTAAACTTCTACGCATATATTTCTATACAGTTAATTACTTCTACATTAATTCTACACAATTCTATGCAGTTAATTATATTTTAAAAATTACATAAAATTATCAACATGTTTTAAAGTTAGACTTGTGTACATTTTTTAAATACATTACTTACCCTAAATTACTAAAAAATCTAACAAAACACTTTCCAAAAAATTGCATAATGTTATCCATAGAATCACCAGTATATGCAGCAAGAGCCATTGCCAAATTAGTCATTAGCACATCTGGATATATTTGTCTTGTATTAA
Organism: Acromyrmex echinatior; assembly: GCF_000204515.1. Next base: position 24,580 of record NW_011627417.1, read on the forward strand.
AAACTATATGTTTGCAATCAGCTTTCTCTAAAATTCGAAGCCATACTTCTTCGCCAAATTCTAACTGTAAAAAATATTTTTAGTACTTATGTTAAATATTTCATATTTTTATATTTAACACTTCAATTTTGTATTTAATATTTTAATTTAATATTTAATATTTTATCTTCTAATTTATACAATATAGATATCTGAAGTGAATAAAGTTGGTACAATATGAAAAAAGCTATAATAAAAGCTATGATATATTACAATAATAAGTTGTAATTCTCTCTAAATTATAGCTTAATTAAAATTCAATGTAAATGTAGAATAAATAACTCTTATAAACGGAACGTAGAGTATTATTTAAAAATAAAGATAAGTATTTGCAATAATACCTTTGTTACGTCTGATATCGACGGATCAATTATAAGTCGATTTAGATAATCAAACCAATTTCCCAGTTCCCCTATGTTAATTAATCTTTCTTTTACTAGGATGAGATGTGATCACGAAAATGAATATGTGATCTTTAATGAGGAAAGCTCTCAGGAGTCATATCGCAAATGAACACGTAAATTTACAAATTGAAATGATCTAACAACTAAGAAATAATTAAGAAATAATTTAATATTTTAAAAGTATTTTTAATTTTACAAAGATATTTTAAAAAATTTTTAAATATTATAAATTGATTTAAAAAAATGGATTTACTAAAGATGCATAAAAATAAAAAATTGTTAATGATTAATGATACAGTACATATAATTAATTAACATATAATTAATAATTCCTATTTTTATCGTAAATTAAAATTTATAATATTGTCATTATTTATGCATTATGTGTATAAATATAAAAGACTAAAGATAATAAAAAAGAATAAAAATAGTAAAGAAATGTATCAATGTAACCTAAGTTATATTTAATATAAAGAAAAAACATAAATAAAAGATCATTAAGAGATATTAAGAGATAATCTATAGAATTATAAGTGATTAAAAAAAGATATAAAAAAAATAAGGAAGATGTTATTAAAACAAATTAATAGAATCGGCCTTACATGTTGACAAAAAGCAGATTCTATTTTTAAAACTTTGTATAATTAAGACATCGGAGATTAAAAGGAAGTAGTTATAAGTCCATTCATATTCAAGTACCTCGCTTATTACATATCTACAAAGCATTTCCTTCGCAAGTACGTGGCATACATTATAAGTACCTACGTAAATCAAAATTTTCAAAATAATTTTCAAGACAAAAATAGAACATATTAAATTAATTAATTATTATGATAATGTAATAATATTAATTATTGTATGTAACTAACAATAACATAAAATAATGTTTTTACGAACATTATCATTAAATCTTACTTTAAATTTCATAAAGAATTAATAAGACAGATTAATGAATGAGTTCATTTTTTATTCTGTTTGTCTCTACAAAAAAACAGAGTAACAAAAATTGCAAATATAGCTTAAAGATAAACGTATTCGACCTTAACTCTGCAATAAATATCCGGTGAGTATGTATAGAGTTCATTAAAATGTATGCTGACGAACGTGCAATTAATACAGATTTGTCGAATTTATCGTCGATAAAAACGTTTTAATTATAATATTAGTTGTTGGAATTAATTCGTAGCGTTTTACAAGTGATGGGAAGTACTTTCATTAATGTATTTTTTAATGCTCATGTGAAATAAATAACATTCTTTCATTAAAAACGCTACGAATTAATTCCAACACCTAATACAATTTACACTTTATGTTTATTTTTTCACTATTTTATGAGATAAAAATTTATAAAAATTTTAATAAAATATAAATAAACTAATATAATAAAAGAATATGTAATATACATACTAATACAATTGCATTTATGTACTTGACAAATATAATAAAAGCACTGAATTTTCTATTAAAAATATAATCTCATTTTTATTATATGAGATAGAAAATAACTTAAATTGACATTTATTTTTAATTTATCAAATTTTTAACCGTTACATAAATTTATGATAACTTTTTTTAATTGTACATATATAATTATATATATAAGTATAATATATTTTTTTTGAAAATAAAATATCTATCAAGAAAAAAAAGAACATGTTAGGAAACATGATAGGATTCATTAAAATCTGCGCAGCTAGGAGATAAATGTCCCTTGACATTTGATGCATAAAAAAAATCGATCTCATTTATTTAACATAAAACGCGTGAAGAAGAAATTATCTTTAATGTTATTAATAAAAAGAAAAAAATAATTAAATAATCAAGTGAAAGAATTTATCTGAGAAACAGTTTTAATATTTTTAAATTGCAGAAACTTTTGATCTTCATCAGCACAACATTCACAATCTCAAACTTCTTAAATTAAATATTTCCAAGAGCAACTACGCCACTATAATCTTATCAAACTTGCGATTCTCTATGTTATTCGCAATAAACAGAGCTAGAATTTTGAAATATAAAAAGAGCATAAAATAAGATTTCCAAACTCTAAATTTAATAAATCATTTTTAAATGCAGTTTACAGTTAAATGATTTAATTAAAAATATTAAAGAAATGTTAAATTATTTTATGAAAAAAGATTAATCAAAAAATAATTTTAATAATTAAGTAAATTAATAAAAAATGTGTGCTAATTTAGAACACTTATAAATTGTAAAATTATATTATTTATGATTTTATATAATACATTTTATATAAATTTTTATTTGAAAAAATTGAAGAAATTAAAAAACATTATAAATAATGTTTTTTGACTTCTTTAAATTTCATTATAAACATATTTTAAATAATACATAAGCGATTTATAACATAAATGATTAAGACATTAATGTTTTTCTTTCGCTTTAAAATGAGAGAGTTTTAAGTGTCGCTTAAAGTCAAATGTTGATGCAACTGTCTTAATCATTAATTTTTTTCAAATAATGAGAGTGTTTTCAATAATAAGATAATAAACATTATTTTATTAATTTTTTTTATTATTTACAAATAAATTTTAAGAAATTATGTAGAAAACTGCTTATCATAAAACAAAAATAAAGAAAAAAATCAAATTTTAATTTAAACTCAATCGTTGTGCAAGTACATATGTAGTACATATCCCAAGTAAGTTGTATATCCTATGTTAGCTAAATATACAATATCAATTTTATGATTTGTTTGTACTTTACCGACCTGTACGAAATATTGCACACTTTCCAGCAGCATCCCATACATCTTGACGAACACGAATTTCACTTTACTTTAAGTGTTTATTAATTAAATTAAATAAAGGAAATATTCAAATTTATAAAACAGTTTTCGCAATCTTACAACACTAGCAAACCAAAATCCTTCACATTATCTAGCTTCATCGCAACGTTCAGAAGACAAGTGTTTCGCGCCATTAGAATCACAATCATGGTACCCAGTGTCATTTGAACAATAGACTCCCTTCGATGCAGTGAAGAGAGGGAAGTTGAATGATGTGCGATAGATCCTGTTCCGACTGTGGCTTGAGGGTTACTCAAGCTAACAAGAATGAATTGAAGAGATACCTACGCGATGCGTGTGCGCAGACTTTATTGCTGTTTTACGAAGGCGTTTATCCTGAATGTTTCAAGAAATAAATTTTAGCTCACAATTATTTGATGTATGTAAAATTATTTAATTTCTAGAAAGTAATTTATTAATTATATTTTGAATAATTAAAAGATTCTTTTCATTAATATTTACGTCTTAATATATTACAATAAATTTGTTTCCAAAAGAGTACATAAAGACATATTGCTTAAGAATACAGGTGTTCTTAAATTATTAAACATTTCAGAAAATACATAAATAATTTTTTCAATTGTGTGTTTTTATAATTAAATTATACAGAGTGTCATTAAATTACAGCTACCGATCCTGAGCAGGTAGAGCGGACTAAATCGAAATGTCTTCTACCATTTTGCGATTTTCGCAATGATTAACGAAATATTAAGTACTAAAAATCGATAAATATTAATTTTTAATAATTTTTTACTTAGATACTTGATTAATTTTATAGAAAAACAGTAAGAGATAAAATGGTTTATTTTCTTCTTATAAAGTTTTAAACATTTTTGGTGGTAAAAATAAGAAAATGCAATACTAAAAAGTTGAAATTCTGAAAAAATTCTTAAAGTTCTACGAGAAGAAAATAAATGATTTTTCTAATTTTTCTGTAAAGTTGATAGTATTTGAGTAAAAAATTATTGAAAACCAATATTTAGCGAAGAGAACTTTTCGATTCAGTTTAGTCCACTCTACTTGCTCAGGATGGATGGTGCTGTATTGTAATGACACCCTGTATAAACTTACAGATATAAATATATTTTGTCAATATATTCTTCATTAAAAAAAAATCTACGTAATTTCGAGATAGTTGTTTGATATATTCATGATATATATAATCATTTTTACTCTCTCTCTATCTGTAATCTAGGTCTTTAAATTAAATGTTAAAATCTTCATTTAATAAAAATTGAAAATTGACAAAAATGAAAAAAAATAAAAATTTGTTTAAAAATGTATAACTTAACATTAAAAAACCAAATCTGTCTTCATTATTTCAAAGAAATTTGAAAGATTTACACTAAATTTTACTTTTACCAAGAGTGACTAAGATTGCAGACAGAGAGTTAAAATTAAATAAGCGGAGTGTATGAGAAAGATTCTTTGTAATTGAAAGATGAAAGAATAGAACAAGAATTTATTCGTTCCCGCACACCTATACATATAAAAAAAATAACAAAATATACATTTTAAGAGATAACGCCAATAAAAGTCGTATAAAACATCTAGGTATTATTTCCAGAAAACGGAAATATGTAGATCAAATATTTATCTTCATTCGTGCATCAAATTTTTACTTCGTCAAAAGTCAACACAAGGTTGCGACTATATTGCCAATATATCATAATTTTTATATCATTTCTTGATTCCATTGTAAGCCTTAATATTCTCAATCATTCGGCAAGAGTCCAAGAAGCTCAATGGCAGACTTATCGCTACATTTGTTTCAATTCTGTCACGTTACTCTGATTTCCATGTTTATCCGGCAGAATCTGATGTAGGCGTGAGTGTGCTGCGTGACGAGAATTCTTACCACGTGTTGGCAAAAGGAATAACGCGCGGCCTACCTCGCACTACTCGCCGCCGTAACAGAGAAATACAAATACATTTACGCGCGCGTATACGTACATGAACGTTTCTGTGTGATGAATGCGCCGTTAGTCGACAGTGGGAACGTAAACATGGCCGCAGAGAGTGGCGACGGTTTGCCAATATCCCCGTCCGAGAAATCGCTCACCGGTAGCCTCGCGTCCGACGAAAACGAAAAAAGTGTCTCACGTTCGCCATCAAGTTATTCCATACGGGAGGACAAATGGCCCGATCTCGTCGTGTCCAGACCCAGAAAACTCGATGCCTGGTGGTTGCCGAGACGTGAGTACATAGCCCGATGGTTGCATGGTCCCATGATTCGGCGCGCTTTTTAAAAGTCCGGCGCTCTCGGGCTCAGCTTGGCGCCCGCGTGTTAAGCGTGCGTGGACATACTATGCGCCCACGTGTCTCGCCATTATTATTATTTCTTCATTGACGATCGTTCTGTCAGCTAGAGACGTTGTATAAATTCTATAGATAACACGTGTTTCAATAATTACGTAATTGTCAGATACATATGACAATGAAGCTACAAGCAATTGCACTTTTCTTATTGCACGAATTATAGCGTCATTTTCCTTTTGTGTAATTATATTAAATTATAAATTTGTATGTTAGGGACAAGACTTAGTTTTTAATATATCGTGTGGTATATATTTTTATAATTTTGTATAATATGATTAAGAGTTTAAATCATGACTTTAAATAACACGCTTTAAATATTAAATTAACAACACTATATAAGTTTTTGAAGATAGAGAAAAGGAGTAAATAAAAAAATAATTTAAATAAAAAATTGATTTTTATCCTGCTTTCAAGCGTTTTCAAAATTATTTTTGAATTTCTTACAATTATTTTTTGTTAAAAGATACAAACGCTATAAAAGTTTACAAAATACCAACTGGCACTTATATGTTTTAAGAATTTCTATAATTATTTTAAATTATTTGTGCTTTTATTTGTCGTAACACGTAACACACATGCAAATTCTATCTTGTGTCTGTTTATATGTGTTGAGAGTTTTACAACAGATATTTACAAATAATATAAAAAATATATTATTGTATAAATAATATAAAATAAAATAATTGAAGTATAACGTGAAGCACCGTGCGAGATAAACTTGATCAATCGGCGGATTCGATTCTGACCTTCATCTTATATACTTCGATTTTATGAAATGTTAATTTGGAGAATTTGAAGAATATGAAAAAAAGTATGAGTAAAAATAGTAATTCATTTCGGGAATTTATATTTTATTTATTTTTTCTATATAAATTAAATTTTATATTAACAAAGACATGTAAATTGATATAAGTGGAAATCATAAATGTTCATATATTATTTAAATTATATAACACTTGCAATAAAAATCAATACTTATTTAATCAGATCCCTTTTAGTTAAGTGTGATTTTTAATTTTTATTTTATTTAATTTACAATTATATCAAAATTTATAAATCTTTCTTTATACGAAAGTATTCTTATATGTAACAAATTTAATCAAATTTATTGAATTAATGTAAAGTAATTCGAAGAAAGATGCCACAAGGGGGAAGACGCCACTTTGTTTATAATTTTTTTTATAGAAAACATGCGTTGCCATACTGTCTCGACTATACAAAAGCGTGTGGTAAACAGTTGCGCAGTTATCGGCAGAGATGAACATGTTCATACCAAAGTCGATTCGTAAAAATTATACGAAATACGAAAAGGTAGATCGTGAAACATGCTCTTTGTAATATTTGGTATGCTAATAGCTAAGGGCTGTATTTCGATGCTTAGCGTAAAATCGAGCAAATGATATACGGTTTTAATTAGTGTTCCTTGGAGGTCATGTGGATGATATACAGGGCGCGTCACTATCTGGACAAATTTTAATTTAAATTTTATATATTGTGCTATATTGTGCCTCCGCCAGAAGTTGTTATTGGCATCCGAGAAAGTCTGATGCTTCTAATAAATAGTCTCAAAATGGCTGCGGTGTTGCAACCAAGTGCGAACTATAATCGAAGAGCCGCGATCATCGAAGGCCTTTGCGCTGGGTGCTCAGCAACGGAAATAATTCGATTCTTTGGATACCCGAGATCAATCATTTATGACATTGTGGCAAAATATACGGCTTTAGAACAGTTCAACCAAGGATTCCAGTATGCCAGCGAGGAAGAGTCACTCTAAAAAACGCACCGCTAGTCATAGAAAGAGCTGATTTCGGATGACCCAGGGCAATCGTTGCGAAAATTAGTATCGATTGTTAGGTGTAAGCGAGCCAACAATGTCGAATTGCCGAGGAGAACCTTCGATACAAATCGTACACATTAAAGATACGACAGATGCTCTCTGAGGCTGTCAGGACAAGCCGAGTTGCTCGCTTCGACTCCTATTCTGGCCTCCCAACAGTCCAGATTTAAATCCCTTGGACTAGTATGTATGGAGCGTAGTTGAAAGGGTCACAAACAAATCTCGACATCCCAATGTGACATCATTAAAGACCGCTATTGAGGCAGCATTCGTCGGCATGGACAACGCTACATTACAGCGTGCGTGCGAATGCTTTAGACTGAGAATAGAGGCCATTCAAGCTAATAGGGGATATATCGAATACTTGTGCTCTACAGGGATCCCCCAAGTACCATGTAAAAGGATTTTTTTTGTAATATTTAATTTTTCATTATAAACATTTTGTTTAAAGAAATTGTTCGATTTATTCGGATTTTAATGACGCACCCTGTAGATTATAATTTGTAATATTCTTATATATGTAAAAATTGCAATTGAATATTCCTCTTACACTTGGGGATAAGATGATAGTAAATACAAAACACAAAAAATGCTGTTTAAACGAATAAAAGTATATCCAACTTACTTCCTAAAGTGTTGAAAAAAACCTGAGCTTTTTAAAAAAAAATTCAACCCACTGTTTTATGGGGGTTTTTTGGGGTTTTTGGGATTTTTTAGGGGTTTTTTTTAATAAAATTGATTATTTGATATTTTTTTCATGTAATATTTAGTTTACGTTATATTTATCATATTTTTACATCATTATTTAATTACATATTCAAATAAAATTAATTATAAATAAATTGTAAAAATATTATAGTAAATCTTATATCTTAAAACCCTTAATTATGGATTATAAATAAATAAAATATGCAAGTTTATATTGCATCACATTATTTAATTGTTTGTGACATCTTTTCCCATGGGAGATGGCATTTTACTCTATATGGAAGATGCCACTTTTGCAAAATATAACGTATCAATTTTTTTTTTAATAATATGGAACATCAAAAGTTTAATTTATTGATTTGTATGAATAAAGAAAGATTGCTAAAATATATATAATATTTTTCGTTCGTTAATTTAATAACATTAAGAAGTTATTCAAGAATAAAAGCTTAAGTGTGACATCTTCATCTCAATGACCTATCTTAATTGTATTGTAAGCTTCAGTGAACTTTTTTATCAGTATAGTACATTATTATGTATTATCAACTTCTGTATCTTTGTTTGTGCGGCGTGCGAACTTCTGCGAATTACATATCAAGTGATAATGTATTGTCGAATATAATGATCTCTTACATGTGTTCTTGACATGTGTTGTGTGTATGATTATCTATCATGTGAGTAATCACGAAAAGAAAAGAAGACTAAATATTTATGTAATACACTTGGTACGTTAATATTAATTTTAGTATTAATTTTAGATGTCTGATATTTTTAATGCTATTTCTTTTTTGTAATTAATGTGAATTGATGTGATATAAAAATTATAATGTAGAAGTTATTTATATTGTTAAACTTTCTACATAAGAAACCCGTATTTATGGCTGCTTTAATTTTACGTGACATAATGAATACATGTTAAAAATTATAGTTAAAATGAAATAATATTAAAAGATATTTTAAAGTGCTAATCATTTATATAATTATGTATATAATTATGTATATATTGATCTTTTCGAAATATCAAAATAAAATTTTGAAACATGAAAATTATCTTCTTTACTCTCGTTTTACTATTTTACTCTTCTTTGAGAATTTTTGCAAATTTTATTCTTATTGTTGCGTGCTGTTATACCGGTAAAGCAATACAGAAAAGTGATGGCAGCACCACATAGCAATACGCAGCGATACCTGTATTGATTATCGTAGATGGAGGCAAAGTCAGCGGGAAAATCAATATCCACATTTTGCCGGCGCTCTCGCTATTTTCGACGTGAAATTTTCTTCGCTCGACATCCGTACGATTTCCAAGTTGTTTCTATAAGTGCGCTGATTCCTGCACACGCGCTACTTTGTGAGCAAATAATCATATCATCGTACTACGATGTAGTCGCGTTAGTGCGCGTTTATCATTTCTTCTTCTAAGCTGAGATTGCCATCTCTTCGCTACCTGCAGATTAATTGGAGCATTGCTTTTAAAACAACATCTACTTGCCTTCAAGAAACAAGCAGTGCTGATCGAACGATAATATCTAAAGAAATATCAAGAAACAGCAATACAATTAACATATACAAATTTTTTACGTTGGTGCCAACAACGTAAAATCTGACTGCAATATATATACATATATATATATATATATATATATATATATCATCATTATTATACTGGTGACTCATCCATTGCGACATATTTTTCTATCAGCTGATCGATGTAAGAAGAAGAAAATTCTCTACTGCAGCATTGAACAAATTAATATTATAAAGTAATAGATCCATAGATTAAAAAAAGATATTGGACGAACAAATCAACGCTTATTAATTCTGATTCATTCATTATTTTAATAACGAAAAAAGATCTATCACAAACAAAACGAGCTGTTTCAATCTATGGAAATTATTACTGAAGGAAATAAAAATCTGTATAAATCAATCGTCTATATAATAGTGAACGAGCGTTGAAAGATATCACATAAATCTTCAAGATCGATTGAGATAGTGACGATAGAGGAATCGTCTTCTATGCGGCAGGAATCTCTGACTGGTCTTAAATTGCGGCCGCCGGGCGATCACGGTGGTATACATCACGGCGGGGTCATGCTGGAGGAAGATATGGCTGGTGCCCAGGACACAATATATCTGTGCAATTTTCGAGTGTCGGTAGATGGCGAATGGCTCTGTTTAAAGGAACTTCAGGATGTCGAATTCTCACTCCAAGATTCAATGCAGCGGTCACCTTCACCACCGCTCGCTCTCAGTGGTATTAATCATCATCATGATCATCATCATCACCATCACCACCATCAGCAACAGCTTCCCGAACAGCGAGAGCTTCGCGATATTATGCCACCAAGTCCACCGCCATTGCAGCACGTCTCCAGCTTGTGTCTGTACTGGATGTTACTGCACTCGCCCGTTTTAATTATCAGGATACATTCAGGGATATTGAATCAGTTTTTTTTTTCACACAGCAAAATTTGATTAATTGTGTTGTGACATTTATACGGGAATAAGTTTCGCTTTTCTTGCTTATAATGGAAAAAATATTTTTTCCTCTTTATCACGCTTTATCGTGGGCGCTTTGGAATGCATTTCTTTAATAATCAAACCGTTGCAAATCTTTGCTTATTGTATTACACTTCTTTATTTATATTTTATTTATTATAAAAAGTATGAAATCATAAAATTAATGCACAAATGCTATGCAATCATTTTTACGACGCATTTTAAGTGACACATTGTGATTTTAGTTAAGGATATTTATATATTCAGGATTAGATACTTGCCGTCGAATTTGAAGTTACTTTTAACGAGGGAAATTAATTGAGATCATACTGCAAGTTAGAACACACGCATATTGTTTTTGCAGCACGAGATCCAGTCATCATCGAGAGGAGTAATCTCGTTAACATTTCGAAACTAATCGTCAAGGAGCTGATCGAAACATCCTTGAAATATGGTCGTATGCTCGATTCTGATCATATGCCATTGCAACATTTTTTCATCGTCCTTGAACATGTGCTTAGGCATGGTTTACGGCCGAAGAAGGTAAAATTTAATGCCGTTCGTGCAGACAAGGGAGTAATTTTTACAACCTGATACTAACAGGTCTCCGATTTCAGGGTCTTCTCGGACCCAAAAAGGAGCTATGGGATATTCTTCAGCTTGTAGAGAAATATTGTCCTGAAGCACAAGATATTACGTCCAGCATTCGTGATTTACCTACTGTTAGGTACTGCATATTTTTATTCTCAGAATGTGATTTATATCTATCTTGAACTTGTCCCATTAATTAACAAGATGTATAGCTTATATTTTATCTACGATAAAATGAAATATGTATGTAATATTTTATGTTAGGATTTTTTGTTAAAACGTTATCGGTACAGTTTATATTAATCAATGATGGAGCGTTTAGACTTTCTCAAAGAATTTTTCTTAGAATTTTTAAAAAAATTCTTTATTATTAAAATTATTTTTTTTATTTTTGCTTCTTTAGCAGTATAATTATATTTAATAATTTTAGAATTTAAATTAATTTAACATTTTCATCGGTTTTTTTTGTAATTATCAAGTCTGGGATATAATATTTTGAAATCGCTACCATTTTTAGGACGGCTATGGGTAGGGCGCGGGCTTGGCTGCGTATGGCATTGATGCAAAAGAAATTAGCAGATTATCTCAAAGTTCTGATAGATCACAAAGATGATATTTTGTCCGAATACTTTGAACCAGATGCTCTGATGATGAGCGAAGAGGCAATCGTAGTAATGGGTTTGTTAGTGGGCTTAAATGTGATCGATTGCAACTTCTGTGTAAAGGTCAGTTTGGATTATTGTCGCGTCTTTCACATACGTGAAAGTGTGCAAGATTGCGTTTAATTGAAGTGATAATGACATTAACTCAAGATCGATTGTAACTGTTGCGACAGGAAGAAGATCTCGATTGCCAGCAGGGCGTAATCGACTTTTCACTATATCTACGCAATAGTAATCATATACCTGGTGAATCGCCAGATGATGAACTCGAAACCGACAATATGACCACAGTGCTTGATCAAAAGAATTATATCGAAGAACTTAATCGACATTTAAAGTAAACATTTATTTCACGAATTTTAAACAAAATATTGCGCATACATACAAATATTATTATACAATTTTTTGACATTTCTTCTGTCATTTTTAGTGCAACAGTAACGAATCTCCAAGCTAAAGTAGAATCTCTGACGACAACAAATGCTCTTATGAAAGAAGATCTTGCTATTGCTAAAAATAATATTTTATCGCTTCAAGAAGAGAATAGACAATTAAAAAAAGAACTTGGTATTGAAGTTAAAGATGCAAACGAGGTATTCACGCAATCAAAATTTCGTGTTACGTACAGATTGACGTATTACTGAACGATTGATTTAATTTCAGAATGGAAAAATACCTCTTAAAATAACAGAAACGACTGCTGAAATTGAAGAACTTAGATGCAGAATAGAATCTGAAAAAAAATCACGACAAGATCTAGAGAAAGAACTAGAATTACAGGTTAATAAAAATCAGTATTGTTTTATATTTTTTTCTGTATCTTTACATGAATAGAATATTACAACTCTTAATACTTTCCTACAACGCTATAAATTTATAAAGTTAAGTAAAGAAAAATAGTGATTATGATAAGTATTTTTATCTTTTTTTATATAGATTAGCATGAAATCTGAAATGGAAGTAGCTATGAAGTTGTTAGAGAAGGATATACATGAGAAACAGGATACTATAATATCTTTAAGGCGTCAGCTGGAGGATATCAAATTAATCAACTTGGAAATGTACAAAAAGTTGCAGGTGGTGTAATTTGCAAGTCTATTCTTATATACTTTTTTAATCCCGTGATATAGTCTACTTGTACTTTATCTAATTAATTATTTTATTAAACTTTATGTAAAAAAGGAGAGAGGAGAGAGAGAGAAAGAGAGAGAAAGAGAGAGAGAGAGAGAGAGAGAGAGAGAGAGAGAGAGAGACAGAAAGAGAAAATGTGTTTATAATATGTTATAATAACTTTCTTTTAATAAATTTGTTTTATTTTAATTAGGAAATATTTAATCATTTATTTAATTACTTATAATAAAATTGTTTTTTATATATATTTTTATAAATAATATTTCTTATTAAATATATGTGATATTTAATATAGACAAGTATACTGTATCGCGGAACGTTCTTTATATAATTTACTGTTTCTAAAATTTTTAATCATAAGATTTACTCTGAAATAAGATTATTAGTTGTAGCACGGAAACAATAACCTGCTTTATATTTTTCCGCATTTTATTGATATTTTTCCTATTTATTAATATTGCAGCCTGTTAATGAATAGCTAAATTATCCTTTATGCAAAATAGGTTATTATTACATTAGCGGTATTTAGGTGCTTTTTTTATGGATGTGAGCTGACAATGATGGGAATTTTTATTTCGCCGGTATCTTTTCTTTTCGGAGAAGATTTCGGCGTAAATTCGACGTAAATTCTCCGTTTCTGGACGTGTTTCCCTTGTAGGAGTGTGAGCATGAACTGACACAGAAGGGCGAGATGGTGAGCCGTCTTCACGCGAAGACTAATCAGATCGGCAAAATCCTTAACAATCTCGAGAAGTATAATCATTTGATGAAGGATGGAGAAGGTATACGGAGCCCCACCACTCCGGGTGGCGTATCGAAATCTATTCTTAATAAGACTAACCCCACTACCCCGAGGGGTTGCCCACCCACGGAGAATGCGACCTCTCGGTCGATGGTCGATCATCAACGCTCTCTTGACGAGCAGCCGGCGACAGCCTCTAATGACAAATTGAAACAAAGTCGTTCTACCTCCGAGATTTCCATGAATAGTTCAACGACCGAGCAAGTTGCGAAAGAATAGAGACAGCCTACCCTTAAACGATTAATTTCACAGCGGATCTTGACACTTCGGATATCGCTATTCAGTGCTGCACGCGAGGCGTACATTTTTTATATGTATACCCTACAGAGTCGTGCAAAATTATTTTGCCTGATTTCCACCTGTATTTCGCGCATAGCATATTGTCGTATACACTTATTCAGTGCCACTTTCGAAGATTAATTGACGTTATGTTATCAAATGCAATAATTACTACGATAATATTTACTATGATGTAACGAAATGATTTAGCACACTTTTTTGAGGTACTGGATCGAATTGCCGATGCTTTAATCCGATAGGTTGTTACGTTTAAGACAATAATTCTTATTAAAGTCTCTATAATATTGCATTATAAAGTGGCTGCCAAAAACTTTTGACCAACATATAGTATAATTTTATGATAATTTTTGTCAATCTGTTTTTCCATTTATATATGTTAAGTTAATGAAATTCTCATTCTAATCAACTTAGGCATATGATATTTTAAATATTAGAATATATTCAAGGTATTTATAGAGCTTTATTTGTAAAGATTCTTTATCTAAGCAATAAAACTATTCATTGGCCTGCAAACTTTGAGCAGCCGCTCTATATATACATATATATATATATTCTAATATATTATTTAAAAAAATTTTTTTAAAAATAATCGAGCATAATTTTCTAATTAACTAATTTTGATTGTGATATATGGAGCGTCTTGAAAAATTTGTCAATATATTTGCAATATTAATGTATAAAGAGAGAAAAAATAATTTTCCGTAATATGTATTGTATTTAATATAAATTATTTATTTGTTACTGTAATAAGAAACTTATTAAAAATTATAATGTAAATTTGAAATCTAAGATTTTTTAAATATATACTTTTGTTATGTATATTCTTCATCATTCATGATATTATAGACAAATGCAAGACAAATTTATTTATAAAACTATACAGATTTAAGAAATCTGGAGATTCCATTTCGTTACATCATATTTGCAAAAATATCATATATTCTACATATGACAAATTTCTTGTATCATTACATGCCTAATTATTGTGGAAATTATTTCCAATTTAATATATATCATATTGCTATTCCAGATTGACTTAGAAATTTGGGCAATCATAATTGTATATCTCTTTCGCCTGTACTCAATAAATATTTATTTCAGGAGTGCGAAGGCTCACTTAAGCATAAGACAGAACTGATTACAAAGCTGGAAGCTAAAACGCTGTCGATGAGTGAGACCATCCAGAAAATGGATGAGAAGTATGTTTATTTGTCTTTCATTAGTGTTAATTAACTTATAAGTGCAATTTAATCATGCGCATACTCGGAAATAAAAATAGCGCGTAGTCTTTAATATAATAACTACGCATAAAAAAATGTTTTGCTCTTTATTATTGGGTTTTTGTACTAAGGCGTTAACATATTTTTTGCTAAACATCTTATCTGATTAATTAACTGAAAGGTATATTGGTAAGCTAGTTTCTCGTTTCACAGGATCATGGATTTCTAATGTAGGGTTTCTATGTGATATATATAAATGAAGTGGCGGAGTTAGTTTGATCAATACTGCTTTATCTGTTGGTGCTTTAATGTCATCGTTTTTTGTACAAAAATATTATGTGTTTGTTATCAAAAATTTAGCAAAAGCTCATTTTCATTCCATTTATAAAATGGAGTAAAGATGCACGTATATTTCAGGAAACGGCCCTACATTTTTTATTGTAAATAAGTTATTTTTCCATTTCAGAATATTTTATTCTCTGTTATATTATCATTGTAATCAGCAATTTTTTTAACATGTCGAATATTTAAATTATACCAAACTTTTTTTGATGTATATTTAAAATATTTTGTTGCTCCATCTTTAATAAATCTATGTAGATTTAAAATTTAGCGCATGAAAAAGCGTAGCCTTTTCTAGTTATACAAAAGTCATTTATCATCGTAAAAATAAAAAAGGGCTAATATTTGCATTTCTTATATGCTTTAAAATTTTAGTTGAATTGATATTGTTCAACAAAATGTGACATTTGAGGTGCGTAAAGACTTTTTTTCCATCAAATTTCTCGTGTAATATTATTTACATCTGAAAAAAGTATTGAAAATGTTTTTATATTACTAAACTTATATTACTAAACTTTATATTACTAAACTTTTAGCAGGCATTATTTACGTACAAATATAGTTGTTATGAAAAAATTTTCTTATCTCAGCTGTCGTTATACAGTATTTTGGTATGCGAATAGACATACTACCAATATTTAAATGAAGCACGCACGCAAATAAATGGACAGCTCTAGCTGCAAATGATTTATTTTTTACTTAGATGTCGCAGACGCGATGATATTTAGGTAGAATAGATTAAAGACTCGCAAAGCTCTAGGATTAAATGAAATCTTATCGTCACGGGGATATTGGCAAACTTCATTCATAAATGGCTACTCTAAACAGTTATATCAATACGTAGTTGTTAATATTGACAAGACATATTTTAAAAACTTTTTGCAATATAATCGATAAATTTATATATCATCACATAATTATAATAATAAACTTTATTAATGTTGTTAAACGGGAAAAGTAATATTAACGAATATTTCATCGATTTCATTTATCATTTCTCCATACTTATGATTTTTAGATGAATAAAAATTAACTTTTCTATATGTCGATGCATTTTCGTCTGATATTATTTCTTAGGAAGATATAAATTTCTGTAAATTTCTTTGTAACTTAAAATAAAACGCTTACTCTTATTTATGATAATCGTTTTTAAGGAACTGATTCACGATCGTTCTTGTCACCGAATCATTCCTTCTTTATTCAACATTGACATATGAAATTAGCTTTACGTAAATTGTTATATTATATAACATCTGTAATCGATACACTTACACATGCAAGACATTTTTTCAAGATGATAGCGTTACTTTCTTATTGGAAGTAAAATACTTGATAGTGATTAATTAAACGTGCCATATCTATATTATTGATATACTTACGTACTTATATAAGTCTCGCGCAGTGGAAATGATAACGCACTCTGATACGTGTGCTTGTACAACACTTCGAAAATAAATTTATGACAGAAGAGAGTGTGAGTTTGTTTATCCCAGAGTCATCGCCAATTAAATTAAAATGCCACGATTGAATAAAATTTTTGTGATTTTTTAAATTGCTGAATAAAGTTTTCTCTTTTTTTTTATTGTTATATAATTATTGTTTATACGATAACATGAGGTAAGTTATATGTATTCAGCATAATAATAGTATTTTATGCATAACATACTATCAAATAAATTATATAAATTCAACAGCCTTATTGTTTTAATCAACTTATTTGTATATTAAGATTATAAAAGTATAATATACATTTTTACGTTGATGTAAATACGTGGCCAATGCAATACATACTTATGAATTCACACACACACACACACACACACACACACACACACACACGCACTTACATTATAATTAAACGTATAATTAAAATGTAGTATTAAATAAAATGTAAATTTTCGGAGAGAATTAACACTTGTAATATTGTTCTGATATTGATTTGATTATATTTGTAGATTTATCACTATTTGATACTTTTATTTCTTTTGTTCTATTTTTTGAGATAAAAAAGGAAATGATAGGATTTTACCATTTTATGTGAGTTTGTATTAATTTTTTCTTATTTTTTTTGTAATACTGTCGTAAAACAGTTCCTTAAATACATTTTGAGAATACACTTTCATTTGTGTATAATATATTTACACGATATGTATAATATAATTCTTAATTAAATAATAAATACGTTTTTTTTTTATTTAAGTTTAATTCAACAAATCATAATACAAATACAATTATTATCTTATTTTTTACTGATAAGAAGGCATAAATAATGAATCACAATTTAAAAATCATTTCTTGACAATAAATATGATATATGAGACTATTCATATCATTCAATTTTTTAATAAGTTTTTTTTAATAAACGAACAGGGTCTTCATCTAGATATAACCATCACACGTCATTATACTTATTTTAAAATCCCGAGTTAATCCTGGAGCGAGATACGAGTTAAAGATTGTTGAACCAATTGAATAAAATAGCTTCGAGCGGTGTAGACACGAGTTTTTATAAAACTTCGACGTTTAAGTACCACCGATTTGACTTAATCAGGTGCAAGGAGATGGATGGTGTCAGATCGGGGGCAGAGGAGAAGGTGAGGATTCTGGGTGCCGAGGCTGCAGAGCGGGAAGCGCGGACGAATGGGGTCGAGAGGGAATTGCAACTTGAGCGCGAGTGGAGAACCTCCTTACAGGAAACATCGATCTGTAACACGGAGAAGATCTCTCAATTACATCAGGAAATCGATCAGCTGAAACGGGTGTCCGAGGTACGTATCCACGTGCGATCTGTATTGCCTTTTAAGCGTACCCGCGGCGAATAAATCTCACGATATCGCCATTATCGTCGTGCCGAACTCGTAAGTTCAGACAACGGTGAGCTTCACGGAACTGCGATCCGATCTTTCTATTTAAATCTCATCCCCGAAACCTGGATTATAAGCCCGTACCTAATTCAATCGGCACACTGGAACGGAGATTTATCCGCCTTTCGATAATAGAACCGACAGTAAGTGCGACGGCGCGGCGCTGTCGTCCTGGAATAGATTAATGAAATTTATTTCAACTACTGAATTTTCATTTCTACAGATTCTTAAAGTATCACGGGTTATTTGACAGTTCTATGATAAAAAAATAAGTTAATTTTCTCTGTCTCTTTCTAATTCGAACGTAAGACAGTAACATTCATTGGGTATATATTTAATTATAATGATCATAGTTAATATATGGAATATAAAATTATAATAGGTATTCTCAGTGACGTTGAATACAAAATTGTAAAGAAGTCACAGTGCGCTAAGCTGTTGTAAAATTTTCCCGGATATGAAACATACAAAAACATATTCCTTTGTTATTTCTTTGTAACATATAAGAATAATTAAAATGAATTTGAAAAGGATCGACAAGCAATCTGTGCGTAGTTTGTTTAAATTGGAAATTGTAAAATTTACATAAAAATATTGTTAGGAATAAGATCCCTTTGATCGAATATAAAAACATAGTAAAGAGGAACAAAATTTATTTAAATTTTGCGTGCACATTTCGAACATCGATTCAAATAGATATCATCGAAGATACGTACTAGAAAAGAACAGTTTTACTGAAATATTAAAAAAATTAACTAGATATATATAAATCTGAAAATAACTGGTTGGATCATTAAAATAAGTAGGGCGCTTAAATTGGTTACTAGAATTGCTAGAATATTAAAACTTTTTGCACTATTGTCATTAATGTTCATACATTTTATAATTATTTGCTAATGCATTGAAATTATTTAAATCTGTATCTAGCTAAATTTTTACTTTAGTAAAATAATTTTTTTTTATATTTTTACATCCATATATTCAACTCCCATTTTAGCAGCGAATCGATTTATACTTCGCGACAATGAATATATACTTGCTAGATAATCACAATTATGGTTGTTCCAGAGATACTTGACGCTGCAGGAAGAGTATTACGCCCTAAAGGAGGTGTGCGGTGAGCAGGAACGAACTCTAGAGGAACTTGGGGGACAATTGAGCACTGCCAAATTAGCGGCCGCCGAATTGCGCGAAGCCGCTGACAATGCTCAGCAGCAGTCGGCACTGCAAGAGGGTTTGGTAACCTGGGCAAATGATCGGATGGTCACCCAATGCAAGGGATGCAGTCGTGAGTTCAACATGACTCGTCGTAAGGTAATCAAACTTTTTAATTGCTCTCACGCTTTCGTAACTCTCTCTCTATCTTACTCCCTCTCACTCTTTTTCTCTCTTTCTCCTTTTCTCTTTCTGTCTCCCTCTAACTTTTCGCTCCAACTCTCGATTTCTCCGGCTTCTTCGTTGAAATCGTTTTCGCCTCTCTCTCTCCTCGCCTTCCTCTTTCGCTTAATCGATCTATTCGCAGAGACGATTCGCGCGCGCGAAGATCTCGGCTGAAAGCGCGGCATCGTACGTAATTGTTCAATTATCCCCGCCGTTCGGGAAATTACTACTTACTCTGATGCGAATTCCATCAGAGCCGTTGGACTCAATGAAGGAGACAAGGCAAAGTAAGCCCGCATTAAATGACCAGGATCGTTCGGGTCGTTACAGGGTAGTCTTGACATAACCACGAGATACACTTACCCTCGACGATCTGATGGCGCATAGGTCTAGGCGCTCGTCAGGTCGTCAGAGATCCCTCGAGATCGAAATCGCTTCTCGTGCGCAACAACTTTGATACACGACAGTCGTATTATTAGAGATAGCGGGCTATCGCGTTGCCCGAGCCGGCAATTACACTTAAAGGCTTTCGTTTACCTAACTTCCCCCTTTATTAAATCGCGATAGGCCGTAATGAGGGCCGGAATTTGTGAATAGATAAGAGCCAACTGAGGGATTACCGACTTAAACAAGTTCTCGAGCGGCAATTGTTAAGCACCTGCCGCGCGAATACGTCGGCCACGCATCCGTAACGCTTTTTAATTCGCTCATTAAAGGAGTGAGAGACGTGTCGCGTTACACGGTAAAAGCGAGCGATTTCCCGGGTCGCGCAACGAAGCTCAGAGAACTCCTTAAGCCGGTTAACTTCCATTTTTCGAGTGCAAATCACACGTGCCGGCACGACATGGGCGCTTAAAGTATTCGCGCGGAGATCTTGATCGTTCCGTTAGTTGCAGTTGCGTGCATCGATAAGAGAAGCACGCGGCGCACTAACAACGAGCAAGTGTATTCGTGCATTCGTCATACGGATAAATTCTGTAGCAGGATTTACGCGCAGTCAAGAGTTTATCGAAATTACGCAGACGTCTACTATAAATAATAGAGTTTCTTTGGAGTTGGTTGTCAACGCTAATCGCTGCGGGATAACTCGCTCGCGCAGATCTTCTAAAGAAATCGCGTGCATCTCGTTCGGTCATCAATGATTATCGTAACAATTAACCTTGCACATGTTTCAAAATAAAGTAATCCCAGGCACTTTGTATGAAGAAAACGGCTTTTGTCAAATTGGTTAAATTTTTAGTAGGTATGTGATTTATGATATAAGCTAATAAAAAATTTTAATGAACATGATTTCAGAAAAGCTCAATTTTTACGGTTAGCCCTAAATAGTTTAAAACTGTGTATTTTACAAAAATTAATTGTGTTTTTTTTACTCTAAAATTACTAATTTCTCTTTTGTATTTTTTTTAGATCTTTTCTGTAATCTTCCAATCTTCTTTCGGACCTTTTTAACAAAACAAAACCTAAAAGGGCCTAGTCTAAAAAAGAGCAACTAATAGTTTTTTAATGATCCTTATACATTATTATATCCAGATCATTAAGTAATAATCGTAAGGGTTGAGCTTTTCTGTTTTTATGTCCTTTGAGATCAGCATCATAAAAGCAACCACATATCAAAAATTTACTCAATTTAATTCTTCATAAGAAGTGCGGACTCCTTTGACTGTTGCAATTTGCAATTACTAGGAGTAAATTAAAACACCCACACAGACTTTAGTAATAGTTACCAAATGTTGAATGAAATAATTTCAATCAAATGATATAACATGATATATTTTATTTCAATAAAATGATTTTATTTTTCTAAATAAATATTTAGCAAGTATTAAATATAATAATGAATCAACCGTTTAATAATACTTACTATTAAATATTTAAAAAAGTAATATTATTTTTGGCTATAATTACATAACCGAACATTTGACTGGAATTATTTCACTGAACCTTTAGCTATTATCAGACTCTTTTTTTCAATGTACGACACTTAAAATACTAACTATTGTGAGAGTGCCAACAAAAATCCTGTCTTTAGCCTTAAGCCTGTAACTATGTTTGCAAAGCAACGTCCTTCGCTTTTTTTCAGAACGTCGAATTACATTATTTGCATCATCATTCAACATACATTCATGATTACGCGTTGTGCATGCATGGCTCGCATGCATATTCAGTCGACAATATGATAGAGACGTTGCTTGCCTCATAAAATACATTAGACCGTATTCTCTTCTTTGCTTTACGTAGCCAGCAAGGAATATACGTTGTGCTCGCGCGAGAGAGGAATGGGTTACGGGGAGAGTTGAAAGGAGGGCGTAGGAAAGGGTGGTAAGTTATTGCATAATAACAAGGCAGTGCTCGGATATCCTTGTTACTCATTTTTCGCCCGGTAGGTGTATTACCATACTGTTTAATATAGAATAGGCCACCCATGGCACGACCAGCTGTGTGGGTGGGAATTGTGCCAGTGGGCAAACTGTTCCGTTGGCAGGTGCACAACGGAAAAGCCGTGCGGGAAAAGGCGCGAAGCCTTCGAAAGGTACGGATTTGTTTGCAGGTAGAAAAAATACGAGGTGGCCGCAAGCTTTCGCGCGGGCAAAAGCGAGTAAAACAATAATTCCAGTGCGGTTGACCACGTTAAGACATATTGTAAACTCACCCCTGTTAGCTTTTTAAATGGCACGATGCCCCGCGGCATTGCCCAGTGCACGTGGTACACCGACGATTGCTTTGTACGCGCACTTGACACAGTTCCCGCGAATTGTGCGGAATTTGAATTCCGCAGCGAGATGTTAACGAGACGGTGTGCAAAACTTTTCCCGTGTATCTTACGCGTCGCTGGATGCTTTAATTTGCTTCCAGTAATTGCAAATTGCGACAGCCAAGTTTCATCTTGTAACAACATGCAAATATTTTCTAACGGATATGGTTGAGTCAATAGCTTAATGTGTGTAAAATGTATGTAGATATTTATTTGAATATGCGTATCGTGAAATTATATATTAATGTGTAAGGATAAACAATATTTCCATCGAGAAATTATTGTACGTCTTTTTCTAAGTGCACAGCAATTTTCTTTCTTTTTTATTATATATCTTATCGTATATCTATGTTTATGTCTATATTGTATTTTTATTCTATATCTATTGTTTATCTATTTCTTGCCATATACTTGATAAGAACAACTTATAAAGCATGATATAAAGCGATACGAGATTATTACGTAAAAAGAGCAATAATACTCGCAATATTGGAGCACCATAAGCGTAAGATTTTGGGGAGAGGAGGATTATTAATTTAATCACATAAACAGCAATTTTTGTGTTAATTTTTTTTGTGGATATTTTAGAGTATAGAATGTCTCCTTTTCATTCCTGATTTTAAATAAAGAAAATATTAGATTTTGTCAATTTTAATAACAATTTATTATACCAGTAAAAGGCGAGGTGTCAGCAAAATTGCTGCCATTTATTATACATTGATATATAATATACGATATAATATATTATAGTAACATCATCACTTTTAATCATAAATTTCAGGGAATTTTGAACCTCCTCCTCCCCGAATTCGCCCATTATAAGCAATATCAAGTGGTACACATGCTGAAAAGTGAACACCATTCGCTGCCATACTCGTGTTGATGTGGTAGAATGTCGTCGTAAAAGATGCCCTGGGAATGTTCGTATGTGTTGCATAAACTTGAAGCGAAGCTAAAGGACGTATCTTACGGACGATGAATATGCATATTTCAAAATCATAATTAATTTCTCTGAAATCTCTTAGAACTCTTCACACTTTGTTCCAAGTTAAGGCGAACTTTACGACGATGTAACTATCTTAATTCTCTATCACGTGGTGTCTTTAATTTTGATAAAGCTAACTGGATAAGTTTGTTTGGAATACATTAATACAATGAATACATTGGTTATGAGACCGATGAAAGCGACCACGATTACAAAAAAAAATAAAAAAAGAAAAAGAAAAATAGAATTTCCGTTCACCGTTTTATCCACGAAGATAAATAAGCGTGCAACGTCATTTGCGTCTTTTTAACTCTTAACTTTAGAGACGAAAACTCATTTCCTTGCTCGTGCGATTGCATAAAAGTGAGTTTGCCCGATGTTACGCGCTACAAAGGCGAGCGAGGTAAGCCGCGAGAT
Source organism: Acromyrmex echinatior (assembly GCF_000204515.1). The sequence goes on from NW_011627417.1 coordinate 48,647, forward strand.
GGTGTCCTCGGTTTACCAAAACTTTCGCGTCCGCGCCAAGAGTCGAGTCATCTCGCGAGGAATTTATAGATCACTACGGTCGATCATTTGCTCGACAGTATCTCTTGGATCTGATCTCTGTTTGATTTATTCGTCTTGGAAAGTATCTGTAAGTAGGTATCTATCACGGTTAAGATAAGGCGTACTTGAGGCACGCCGGTTACGGAGTTACGGGCGCCAATCTACTACGTTTCGGTCGTAAGTCATGATGACGGTTCAATAATTAACTTCGCGAGGAAATCGGTTATCGGGACGATATTATTCGGGCTCTTACTTCCCCCGGTAATAACCGGGCAACCACTCTCCCGCACCCTCACCACCCTTGCGCCAAGAGGGAACGACGATCCCACCGTCTCACTTAGGGGATTCAATTTAGATGTAAAATTTAGAATCATCGCCTCAGTTACACTTCTCTTTTGGCTTTCGGAAAATACTGTGAATACCACGAATTCTTATTATAATAGACCGTCGGTAATGGTCCGAAAATAAAGATAATAGAGAAAGGGCGCGAGTAGAGATACGAAATAAATGCAAAGATCAAAGGCGGGAATATTGCGCATTCCTCTCATTGCGACTTGCAAAATACGGATTCCTCGTGTGATTAAACGACGTTAAATTGCGCTAGTTTGGATAAGAGATAATCTATTAAAAGAAGATTCAGTTGTAATAAAATATAGACTTCTACATGTGTTATTTAACTTATAATATTTTTAATATCTTTCCTTATTTATCTTTTAGCATATCTAGAGAGACTATAAAAAGATAAATGCGATTGAGACATAATCGATAATTCTGCATAATCGATGCGATTAACACGAATTTGTTTCATCTATCTGTCCTTCTCTACACTGTTTCTCGTTTGTCACTTTCAACAGCTTTGGCAGTCAGTCCTGTTCCATACCAGTCCGTCTATACTTTAACAATCTAACGACTCTCACATGGAAATGACCTGTGCAAGAAACACCGCAAAAAAGTATTAAGCGCTCTCTTACCTGAAGTTGACGCGCGGACAATAGTATCCCTGGTGCCGAGTACAAAAAGCTCCAGCCGTTGTCCGCGTGCCAGCTTCAGGTACGGGCATGCACTTTTTTTGACCCGAACGTAACGAGCACACGTAATCCGTAACTGCGAACTACGCTACAGAGCTTTTTACTTTTCAGCGTGTAGACCTGAGGCGGGCAAACTCATCGCCATTATACGCCGCGAAGTTATGATTGGTTTGGACGTTTCGGTTGAAATCCTAAACTGTAACTACGAGATTTAAAACGTACTATATTTACATTGCCCGGAGACAGTCGAGATATCTTATGAATTATTGTCGATTTTCATCTGGAGTGAAATTAGTTAAACTCAATAGTTGAAGTTAAACGTCAGTCCATCGTTTTATCAATTAGTGCTTCTCAAGTAAAGTTGCAATATTAATTGTAAACTTAATAAAATTTGAATATATTGTAGAATATTTATTTTTTAGATCTTAAAATATGAAATTTTATATATGTTACAAATGTAACTCCATTATTAGAACGAATATAAAATCCATAGTACCGTTTTTAATATAAGTACAAATGTAAATTAATATTTATATTTTGCTGTACTAATACTCTTATTATTATAACTGATACATATTATTATAATTGATGTCAACTGATTACGTATTATTATAACTGATGTCAATTATTTATTACATAATTTCATTACTCAAATTTAAAAAAGATATAAATACCGATATTTTTACATACAAGTGAATATATAGAAATACCTAGATATTTATATTATTTATTTGAACATAAAATGAAAGGAATATGATTTTATATTTCTATTTTTATATTTATAAGTTTGATATGTAAATATGTTGCATTATAAATGAACAAATATTAATTTTTGTCAAAATATTAATTTTTGTACTACAATATAAATATATTAATATATTATATAAATATATTAATATTTTATAATATCAGCTTTATATAAATAACACAATAACCTTTTTTCTATCGATAACATTAACCATTAATATGAACTAACAGTAAGTGTTTGATATTATTTCTGTTGCAGCACCATTGTCGCAATTGCGGGAACATTTTCTGTAACGCATGCAGTGACAATACTACAGTCTTGCCAAACTCAGCGAGACCGGTACGCGTTTGTGACGAATGTTATGTATTTCTGGTTAGCCGTTACTCGGTGGTGCGTTAATATTCCGCATGCTATTGTTCTTTTCCGTAAACGAATTGCATAACAGAGTTTTCAGTTCGATGCACAGTCTCAAAAAAGATAGGAACGGAAATCCGAGAAAGCAGAACAAAGAAAGAATGAAAAGGTAACGAAATTTGTCTGCAAATGTAATCCACACATTTGTACATGCTTCTTTCTACTATACGTAATGCATAACAATGTATTATCAATTGGCCGTATGCGACGACAAACAAATCAATCTACCGTAAGCAATATTTTATTTCATGTTGAATCTTTTCTATGGAAAATAATCTCACAATTCTTTTTAGAGTAATACGAGGAATTTAGATAAATATTCAATTTATCAAATTTTGTTATGCATACTGTTCTGCGTTTCTAATATATTTTATAGTTTTATAAATAATCGCGAGATATACGATCGATAAAATTTATTTCCTCGAATATATTTTATTTTGTCACGGCGAAATGTTTGTTTCATTTTATTGCACAACAGTTACGATTATCTCACCAGCGTCATGAATGACGAGAGTCCAATGATCTGATTGATAAATATTTACGAGAATTCATAACGTTACGCACATTACTTCTAATGCGATCTAGTGCGTAATTGTATTTGTTATGCTCAACTTGAGCAGGGTAAAATTATAACAGGATGTGATTGTACTTTGAACTCCGATTTAAAGTCTCGAAACTGCAGCTTTGCTCGCGCATACTGTAGCGTCCAAAAACGCGTGCCTGTACAACGATATTTTTAAATTGTTCTATACTGTCTGAAAAGAGATATTATACGTAAATAAATGAAATGGTTTTCTAACAGGTGCACGTTATTTATTGATCCCAATTTTTTATGTTATACAAATATTATAATGAAAACATGCTTATTAAAATGCCTCGAAAGAGAAAGAAACAAAGATCCCGTTGTTGCAGTCCTTTGTAGACTGTTTATGAAAATTTTCTTTAACTGGGAGAAATTAATTAAAGACGTTCTTACAAAATCTATGTTATAAGAAAGTCTTTGACAATCTTTTGTGAGTACATTTTAATAGAAGTCTTTATGATCCAGAAAACCACAATAATTAATTAAATGTATTCGAGACTAACTCAATATAACAAACAAAAATTATAATTTTGTTCAGAAGTAATAAAGATTTTACACACTATTATTTTTTATCGTGCAAACTATACTCTAATTTCATTATAACAAATAATTCGATTAATCGGAACTCAATATTTTCATATATTCTTAAAACAATTCTCTTTACAAATAATTGGAAACGACGATATCTAATCCGCTTCTGTACTTACATTCTATTACAGTGACATCGATCCTTCAAGAAATACAATATAAAAAAAGAAACTTTCTTTTGCACGAAAGTGATTCGCAGAAAGAAAGCGTAATGTGTAAATCTAGTTGCCGAATGTAAATCCGTTTCTCAGGTGGATATGCTGATCTCTCTAATCTCTACAATGGGAACCACACGCCACTGACTCCTCCATTGCAAAAGCTCCGCTGGAAAAGCAATAAAACAGTCCGTCAGCCCGCTTCCATCGCTCGCGCCATTCTTATCCTTTTCAGACGTTAACAATGCCTACCACTACGATCCTGGACGCCACATAAACGTCCGCCAGGCGAAACCGCGCGCGTGTCCGTGAGCCTGTGTAATATCTGTACGGTACAAGTACGGTGTTAAGGGAGTTAACGGTGTCATGTTACCTGTATGCTCGCAGGTACTTACGCCGCCTGACTGCGGTAAGTTTCTGCCGGGTGGTTGTGAGCCGCGGCGGGACTGCCCCCGTAGGCCAACTTGTCGGATATCTACGACTTTCGAAAGCTCGTTAGCCGCGAGCGTGCACGCTTAAACGGTCGCTAAATTGAAATCGATCCTCGGCCGTTCCGCATCGATCGTTGCTGCCTCGACGATTGGTGCAAATATATCCGCTTCCATCTGCCCGGCATGGAGTATCTAGCCGCGATGGAGTACCTAGTACAAGGGTGCACGCGACAATTGCGCCGGAATGAGTTCGGTCACACTCATTGCAACCTGGTTTTCCGGAAATCAGAATACCATTGCGATAACACTCAAATGATTGAGCACATGTATATCCCGCTGTCAGGGAAAATATAATCAAGTCGCAAATTATTTAAATTTATTGAAATTTAGATGATTTACGATATAGATTTTTAACACTTTCATTCAGAATACGTGGCGATACTTCTCATGACAGTTTGCGGAACGTGATCAAATTGCGATATTTCAGACATGACGCGTTATAAATGAAAGCAAAGCAAATATAGTCTTGTAAACAATGGGGAAGGATATTTTAGCAAAGTACTTTTGTAAACTTCAGATTGTACTGACTATTCGTTCTGAAGTGACGAATCAACGCGATCATGAGAATAAAATAATGCATTACGTTATGGAGCATTAATGATGATATGGCGTGTTTCACAAGTCGTAGCACGCGGTGCCAAGTTCATGAAGGCATAAAGTTGCTTTTACAATGAAATCACTGACGCACGCAAAGTAACTCGGTCGCACGTTCTTATATCGCATGTCTCTGTCAGAAGAATTGATTAGCTCTTCATCTTTGATATAAAGTCGACACGTAGTGATAAAGTGACGCAGCTTATAAATGTTTACTTTAAAGAATCTCGATATCCCGGATATCGAGGATTCTTAATATAAACATCCAAATATTTTGAATGATGACGTTATAAGAAAGAATATACATACATATATACTTTATTATGTATATATATATATATATGTATGTACATTAATTATTCTTTCGTCCTACGCGCGTCCGTAAAATGACTTTTTCCATGCGAAAATTACTGCGCGCAAATTACGTTATGGATGAAATTCCCATCGAGTACTCGCGCAACATCAAATTGAAAATTTCAATCTTGTTAGACTCACGAATGACATATTTTCTCAAGCCACGTTCGAGAGAAACAGAAGAAAGAGTTTCTCGGAGCGTTCTCGCCAGATCCGTACCTACGGGAATCGCATGCATGTAATAAGCGAAAACAATTGTACGTAGGAGGTGCGATTCCATCAAGTGGCACGCGTGCTCGAAATAGTATCCGCGGCGAGCATGAATTATCACGCGAGCCACTTCCATCGTGATTCTTCGAGGGATAAATCGTTGATAGGGATTGCACTGCTACGCTCTCCATGCCGCAAGGTGTCCTGCCCGATTTCGATGTTTATTTACTATTTAGCGCTTGTTGATCCATTTCTCGTGTAGATAAAATACTATCGCGTGTATCGGAACTTGCAGCTACATACAATCATGCAAAAACAAAAATTTTCTGCCACGATCGAACGTATGGGAACTCCGTGAGGAGATTTTTGCTGCATGAGCGTGCATCGCGAACCGACCCGGCAAAAATGGTGACAAAAAAACTATATGGACATGAAAAAAAAGCAATATTGCGTACGATCACGCTACGGGTGGTAAAGTGAACAATTCGCTGATGCACCGAAGCGTAGAAAGTTACGAGAAGCAGCGAAAACAAATGATTGTTTTCCGTAACAGTGCGCCGATAAACTGCTTTGTACGTCATCAATCGTTGCTTTGTAGTCTTTTTGATAGTACATTCGGAGTTTTCTAACGATTTCTTAATTCGCCGTAGATAACATCCCGAGAAATTGCAAACATGGAATACGCAAATGATATGAAATATTATTGCAGAACATTAAAGTAGTGATAACCTCTTATTTTTCAGTGACAATCTGATATACGTTTAATGATGTACTGTAACACGTAAACACATATGCTCTTTTGAATGAATATCATTATATGTTTTCGATAAGTTTATGTAGAGAAGGAATTACAAATGTAAGCGAAAGTTAAATAAAACTGATTATTTATCAATAATAAGTCTTTATGTAAAAAATATTTGACTTTAAACTACGATTATTAACATCTGTGTATTATTAATATAAATTGTAATTTTAAACAAAAAATAAAACTGATTCAGCATTGCCTCGTGTGACGCATCGCAATTCCGAATAATAAAAATGTTGTTCTTTTATTTGAAATTATCGTTTATATTGATGATAAAAATGAGATATATAAATTTATTATTTAAATTCAAATAACTGTATCCTTTGAAGTATCTTTTAAATGAAGACTTCTACCATTTGATAAATAATTATCGTCGGCTTTATTTAACTTTTCTCTTAGGTATTCACAGAGAATTCTCTCATTCTCCCTTAAATGATAGACCTATTTCAAACACAGTCTGTTGAATGTTTGAAGTTAAAAGTCGCTATCACTAGGCTAACAGAAATAGCTCATTTGTCGGTTTTCCAATAACTGTCAACGGTCATTGGTAATTAAAAATAGAGGATATATATACATCCGGTGAAAATGGTAATACTTCATAATTCTGAAATATACAAATGTACCTGAAGGTTCTTAATTAATTAAAATTTAATAAACGTATTGAAAGCGATAATTAAAATCTGACATGGAATGAATTTATTTATATTTAAAATGTTTTAAAATTCATCTGTACTAAATAAGAAGCAGATGCAGAACGAAATAAGATCGTTAGAATGATTACAAGGCAAAAGTAATTACCTGCAAACTCGCTTTTTCTCAGCTTTTTTGATAGGCTTCTTCGTTAATCAGAGTAGATTTAAAATTAGACAAGTTTTGTTCCTTAAGTATGTCTTTATACAAATTAGAAAAAAATAAATTTGATATTAATCACAAACTAATAGTCTTAATTAATTTATTAATAGTTAAAAAATCTATTTTGTAAAAAAAGAGAGATAATTTATTAATTCTTAATTTATAAGGAAAAAACGGTAGAGAGACAAATAAAATTTTAACTCTAGCTGCATTTAGAATTAATTTTAAGTATTTAAATAAACTAATATTAAGTATTTGAACTAATATTAAGTATTTAAATAATTTTATTTAAAAAGATCGTTTAAATTTTTTCTATGAAACAGTCTCGTAAGAATCAACTGATATAGAATATATGTTTATACGAAATGTTTCTATCTTTTATTTTATTAGTTCGTCAATTAATTTGTCTTCTGAAAACAAGAGGCTCAACTGTGTCGCTTTGAAATGCGTGAACAAATCTTTTCGAAATTTTTAGATTACGATAATAAAAATATTCTCAATATGCATGTATATTTCAGAAAAAGATATGCCGATGTTTCTGATTTGAGAAAGTCTCAATACCTTCCAAAGTTTTTGAAGAAAATAATAACGAGATCATGCTTCTTGCGTTCGATGGATCCCGTGTATATGACTGCACGTACAATTCTCCCCTTCGCCGAACAAGTGTATGCGTAAAACGCAATTGCATCGCGTTTGCGCTTCGTCGCGCTTTCACTTTGAATGCGTGCTCGATAGTAAACAGAGATATCTTCGCGTCTCCTCGTAGCACCCCCGGATGACGAGCCGCGTAAGTCGCGGACGCATGTATGTGCACGGCACGATGTAGCACGCAGGCGCCCGCGTGGTTGGCGGCAAAGCGGAACCGCGTCGCAGCGGTAAGCGTCGCGACGCCCGGCGTTTACTCCTCAGTTGACGTAGCCGCGTCGTCGACGTAGCAACATGCTCCCCGTTCTCGCGATCCCGGTGTTCTGCGTCGCGACATGGGTATCCGCGCTGAACGATCCGTCATCAGGTAAAATAATACACCGAGCATCTCCCGGCAGACGCACAACTTCCCCGCACCGCTCTGCACGATCCGAACAGCGTTACGCACTTTATGCAATTATGCAATATACATTCTCCTCCCCCTGAATTCCGTCCTTAGCCTCCGATTGCTGCTGCGATCGTAATTCGCGACCATGCGTCGCTAAAACGCGAAAACCGTCGTGGTTGACCATCGCTCGCGATCGAAGAGTTCTTATACGATCGAGATCCTCGTAAGAGAAGGGAAAAAGGGTGACTCATTGCATCGTTTTTACGACTTTTCTGCACGAGGTCTGCGTATTTAACCGCGCGCTTTTTTTCTCTTTTTCTTTTTTTCCCCCCCTTTTTTTCTCCCCTTTTTTTCTCGGGGTCTATCCTTCGAGAGAATTTTACGGTTGGCTTTTACGATTGCGGTTTGTTTATTACGTGGATGATAAAAGTCAGTAGGTGATTACGAGCTGGTCGTAATTTAAGCGAACGAGATTGGCCACGATCGAGTCACCTATCCCACTGCATCGCTTCGAGTAGCGTCGCGTCGCGTCGCTTCGTCGCCAGGAGCTCTCCTCCGATCCCGCGGGAACGATCGTAACGCGGTATCGCAAAGCGAGTTTACGTTATTCCGTTGATCGCGATTGTGGGATACGCTGCTCGATCGTAAAATTCTCTACGATGAGCCCAGAATCGCAAACAGTCGCGGCTTTTCACTCAATTTTCTTCACCGTTATTGGCATTGATCTTTCGAATCAACATTACTGATTGGAACGAAAAGTCTCTTTTTTTAGATTTCTAAAGTTTTCTTTGCATCGATTCTCAGCTAGTATTTGCCGTAAACGAAATAAATAGAAAATTTTATGTAAATGGGAACTTATAAGAGTTGTGCCATCTCACTATCTGTTTTGTTCTTTCTTCAGCTTTACACAACAGTCCTTCTTCTTTTCCATTTCCTTTCTGTTGGCCGCGCCAACCACCCGCTGCAATCGTCCTATAGCGAATCGTGGCAAGTATAAATTATCACAGCGGAAGTTAGTCCAGCAAACTCCTCCTTATCCTTTCGCGTGATAATAATTACTCTCTCTTTCTCGGCCAGTCGGCTGGGAAATGGGTTCTTTAGCCTGTCGGACGGGACACCTTCGTAGATCTTACCGGCGATCGTTCCGTTTATTCACGCCCCAAACGCAATTATTCGTGCGTCTCGCGATGCCGAGACAAACGGCAGAAAGAGGGAATAATCGCGAGATTTCCGGAAGCGGCGTGACACCACCACGCGTCGGCACGTGGTATGTCAGCGGGATTAGGTGCCAGTAAAATACGCCGGCGCCATTATAACGCGCTTTGTGCTGTAATCGTGCGGGGCTAATGACTTAACGTCGAATTATCACACCGTTGACCGAAGGCTCCGTAAATCCACTTGGCTTCACCCGTCCGCAATTGCCCGTCTCTTACCATCCGAATTAGTCCCGCATTAGTTGCGAATCCTGATTGCTCGACACCCGATTGAAAGGAGAGATTTGACGGTTTTTTAATCTGCGTTCTCGAGTCATGTCACCGCGATATGCACCTCGATAAGGCTGCAATAAACACTCGCTCCCTTAATCTAGTCGTCACGTGAGTTACTTACGCCTCGGAATGCCTCTCGCAAAGAGGTATCGATGAAAGCCGCGCGCGCTAGAAATCGTGACTTACAATTTTTGCAATTGTTACAGTCCTAATTCATGCATAACGCGCCGACGTGGAATTTTTATCTCGCACTATTAGAATAGACAATCTGGTTTCGAATATATTTCATGCATTTTGTAAATTAATACGGTTTCTCGAAGGCTATTTGCATAAACATTCATATATTGTATTATCAATACCTTGGAACTATCCTGATTTTTTGCTATCTCTTTTCAATATATTTTTAGATTGTCCGGCATTTAGTTAAATTTATATTTCTTTGAAAGTTTTATAACTTGATTTATTTGATAAAAAACTTAATTTAAGTGATTAAAGTTATCATTTGCCTCGCTTAAAATATACTGTATCTTACAAAAATATGTATGTGTTTATGTGGTAGTAATATTTTGTTCTCGTAACTATACATTATGGAGATTAATAGATGAAACAAAAATATCAAAAGGACTGAGAGTTTAAACAATCAGAAAAGCAGAAAAATGTTCTGCCTCTACTATAAAATTAGATTTTTTATCTATGTGTCACAATAACCATGCTATTCAAATTTCTTCATTATACGTGAACTGTTTTAATTAATAAAACAGTATAAATTACTCGCGAAACTTTACTTACAAATAACAATACTTTTTTGAAAGTATCTTTTTAAGTCGTATCATGTTTAGTATTCATGTAGTGCCATGTTATTCATCTGGCCTATACTGTCGTTGCTATTTTAGATGAATGTTTCTACGGCGTGCTATATCATCTAAAATTTAAAGTCAAGATATGAGAAATATCTTTTGTATTGTACTTTTGCAAGAAAAATAATATAAACAAATGATAATAAAAACAAATGATCTGATAAACTCTACAGGCTTTTTCGTGATCATATTTATCACAATTATGTTTAACGAGCAACGTTACGTGTATTTAACTAGTTATTATATCACTTTTATTCATAGTCTATATTAATTGTACAAGTATAATATAATATGATACTTCATCGTAATTCCCGATATACGCAACGAGTAATTCAATAAAGGAGCGACTAAATTAATAGCTGTAATGCTTCTTAAGAAAGACTAAACGTCAATTCAAAGAAGAAGCAATTTGATTTGTTAAGTACATAACTCGAACGAGCGGAACAATTATCGCACATTTCCTATTTTGGGATGATGGCTGACGGCGCATGATTGACGCACGGGCTATATTTTATTCACACTGGAAACGACTTACAGCTCCTATAACTTTCTTCTTTTATTACCACCGCTTTGATTAATACGTGCTATAATTTCTACTACATTAACTGTAATTGACTTCTTAATGAGTCTGAAATCAATTTTATTTTTATTACTAAAATTATTTAATAAAAGATTATTTATGTAGAAATCCAACATCTTAATAAAATTTTTCAGTTAAATAAATTCAGTTAAATAACAGTTACAAAGAGATTTCAAAAACTTCACTTTTTGATTAATTTTTTATGTAATCATTTAATTAAGCAAATATTTCAATTTGAAATTTAATTATAAACTTTAAACATTGAAAATTAAAATGTTATAACAATGGTGCAACATATTTTATTTTCAATATATTTTTTTTATTACAAGAAAGTTTAATTAAAATATAAGTAAAGAGATATGTTTAAAAGACGAATATGAGTATGAATCGTATATATAATATTTATTAATTTTTATCTGTTTGCTTATATTTTTGTGCATCGCGTATGAAATATAATAATTCATTAAATACAGAATACAAAAGTGATAACAATGAATAATCTTAACAAAAATATCTTTATTACGAGGTAATGGAGATATAATAAAATTCAATCTTGAGATGTGTATAATTATGATGTCTTCAATAGTTTCTGTAAAATTTTCTCAACACAGTGAAACAGTCTTTGCTAATAGCATATCGCGCCGAGCAATTAATTGCGGGAATCTGTGATTGGTAAATCGTGTAATATTTGCCAGTGTGATTTTGCATTTGATTGCACCTAATTCGCAAACAGCAAACCACCGTCGACACACCCCCGCGTGTATATTTGCACGCAGAATCGGTATTAAACTGGCAATTCCGTGCCTCGCGCTCCGAAATCTCCGTAGTAGCGAAATACGAACGCGTACGTTAGATAAATATGCGCGCAGCCAACACATATATATATATATATACGCTTTTGCACATCCTATCTTCAGTACGTGTGCGGTTCTCAGTTTTGTTTTTTCGTTCCACGCATCGCTATTTCTCGTGCATCTACCTTTGGCATGAGCAAAGAGGAATGTATAATGACACATGCGCGCGGTCCACTGCACCAAAGTGCATCAACGCTATTCGTTTACGATTGAAGCGCCTTCTAAAGACGATAAGCTTCAAGTTACGTTTCTCCTATTTTTAATATTAAAACGTGTTTTCCATCCTTTTCATTTACGACTACGAATGTACTATTAGGATTGAATATGTTATACGTATAGATTACATTCTTAACTTGCCGACAAAAAAATTATGCAGTTTAAGCTTCATGAGATGTTTTCACTTGCCAGAAAGTCATGTGACACTTCGTGAAATATTTAAAAAAATAAATATGTATACCGAAAAATTATTTTTATTATGGGACTATAAAAGTTTATCTTAAATTTTAACAAGAAGTTTTGGCGTATAAAGCCTTTTAATTATTTTATCCTCGTCTAGCTCGCCATTAAAGTTGAGTGGGGTACTTTTCGCGCGCGCGCGCGAGCGCGGTATTATTTTTGAAGCTGCTTAACTTTTGCGACTTATCATATTTTAATGCTATTATTAAGTAAAGTTTTATTCAAATTGCAGAGTAATATGTGAACTTTTTGAATCCTATATATGTTTTAAAGCTTTTACGTATACAGAATTTGATGCATCAAATTAAGCATAGCATGAAAAGAACAGTTTTAATGAAGTCTGAAAATGTACAATAATTAGATATAGATCTAAAAATAATTTGTTGAATGTTGAACAACAATGCTGCAGATTTTAATATTCTAATAATCAGTTTGAGTGTCCTAACATTAGTCAGACATAAATATTTTAAAATTATTCAACATAACAAAATTACTTTCAGATTTATATTTAGTTAATATGATCTTTCTGAAATATTTGAATCTAGTTTTAAATACTTCAGCAAAATCGTTCTTTCTGCTCATATTTTGTGAATAATAGATGTATAAAGTCAACCATTACAGATACTGATATTCTAATACGAATTCTAATACATTTTTCAAATGTTTCGTAGATATATGTGCTAAGAATATAGGCACAATGTAATAGTAAGATATACAGTGGCCGGGAAACTCATTAGGATAGAGAGCAGCGATACGTTTATGCATTCGGTGCCTAGTGATATATCGAAGGTGACTTCAAAGTACAATTCACAATTAGCTCGGTGCTATCGCGAAATTAATTTCTTTCACGCTCTAGGCATAGATGCACAGTACAAGTGCGCTTACATTTCTAATGTGACTTAAATAAGCCATTAGTCGATATAATATTCTACTTCTTTTACACATAATATAATGACGTTATCAAGTTCATTAATTTTTAACGTTAATTTTTAACGTTACTTTTTAATTTTAGATTTTTTTGTTTGCATTTTTAAATCGGCATAAATAATATTAAAAATTTATTATTCTATTTTATTTATAATTATTGTTCAAGATTAATTAATTAATTTTTATTTAACGTATCTTTTAATCTTACTTATCGTTAAATTTGAATATGAAAAATCAATTTCTACTGATAGAAATTTCTTCCTTTGTACGAATATTGTGGGACGAAAATTAGCTAGGTATGCAGGTATAAACAGCGAGGTATGCGAGCGCGAGAATTGAAGACTTACTCTCCTCTATAAACTCACGTGGGAGTTGGCTTCACAGAGAACCGACGGGGGGTTAAGCGAAACGTTTTCTCGCGGCAAGAATGGAATTGTTAAACAGCGTTTCCGTGCTTGCATGTGCATGTCCCTTCGCGAGAATGCAGGCTAGACACCTGCGAGGTGATACGATCTCACAACGGGGTCGAGTGGGGTACGACCGCGTAAATTATGGCAGCGTTTTGAGTTCGCTGCCGCGAATTCAGCTAACGACCTTTTAACTTCTCCGCAGTGGCGGATCTGCCTGTGTGTCGCGACGCGAAAGTGTGCTTTTCGACGATGACGACGACGGCAAAACGAATTACACGCACTCGTGTGCTCCTCCGCTATTGACTCTTTACATTTGTCTTCTTCTCAGTGTCACGCAAACGACCGTTGTGCGCGTGCGGTTGCATGCTTGTCTCCTACGATCGACCGACGCACCGGGGAACACGACAAAATTGGATCGTTTCATCAGACAGACGAAAATAATGCATAACGTATTAACAATAACGTTATTGGGAATCTGACGAAGCGAATCGTTGTCATCGATTTTAATTCAATTTTACGGTTTCGCGACCTTTACGAACGTCTGTTATCGCGATCACCAGTTTTATCATATCTTCGTAACGATGTTTATTTATTATAACAATATGTCAATTTGGATATACGTATATATACATATGTCTTTGTATTAATCTCATGTATTATATTTCTCATTAACTTCTCATTGACATGAATCATATATATATATATATATATACCTATCGTATTTCTCATATTTTGTTAAACTACATGCATCTGCCGTACACTCTTAATATGCTTATTAACCTCGATCGGTGCAATATATGTCATCGATTTATCTTGCATATACATGCATAAAATTTCACAAATTAATTTATATAGACCATGAATCTATTGAATAATTTTATTAGACATATTCTTTAAACATCTATTTAAATAATTAAATAACATTTTAAATAAGACTCCTATTTTTTTATACCTTTTCTCCTTAGATAAAAAAATAATATCAGATCTAGAACAGGTTGATTGATATAAAAACTTTTTATCATGAAAAATTTAGCAAAATATTGTGCAACATCTATTTAAATATTCTGGAAGTACGATGTCATGAAAGTTAATATAGAGACTTTTAATACAGATACATGTATTTATTTACGCTAAAAATAAAGATAAACGGAATCAAATCGGAATGTTTAACCTTCTCTCTGTGTACAAATATTTTAACGTTAACCGTGTACAAGTATGTAATTACACCCCATGCATTTTCAGAAAAATGTAAAATATAGAGAGAAAACTTTGGCTGTATAAATCTTTGTGAAATTATATTGATTTTTGAGAAGATAGGTATAAAAAAATTTAAAAATTTAATTTATTTTAGTCTGGAGTGTGTTTGCATCTCTGTACGTAAAGAAAAAGTTAAATAAAAATGTGTAATAAAAACATGAAATTTTATGTTCAAAATCAATTCGAAAGTCGATATGACACAAATTTTCCTTTAACAAATATGACAGATGTATTATGACGTTAACTGCAACCTGATTGCTTAAAAGCTTAATGTGCTAGAATTTTTTTGCCATACCTTTTCCCTTATCCATTTTTTCAATGTCATGTTCTGGGTCACGTGTGTAATTCTTCATACTCTTTACATCATGTTAAGCACTCGCGCGTTGCAAAAATTTCATAGCTAATTATCAATGATAAATCGTACGGTAACGCTAACGACGTTCGTCGAAGAAAAAAAGGAACATTTATCACTGCCATATTTTCATCGTCGGCCTACAATATAATATCGCTTCATAATTCTGATGTAATTGTATCGTTATTTCATTTCTTACACATATACTTTCATGTCAGAGAAATGACTGATGTATAAAAAAACATTAGTTACACTTTGTCTAAGTTACATTAATTACATTATTGTCGTTTTGATGATTATTCTTGCTTTAGTATTAAATTTTAATATGTTTTCTTATAAGTAGATTTATCTCTTTACTTCACACATTAAATCTCTAATGATTTGATTAATAAATCATTTAAAAAATAGATCGTATTTTCGAAAATAATATTTTAAGGAGCTAAATTTGAATATTGTATACTGTTTTTTTTTTATAGGACATGAATTTAATATTAAGCAATAAAATATAATTTATCTTTAAAAATAAAAAATATTTTTAAAAATAATTTATTTAGTTTGAAAAGTTTATGAATGTTCCCGTATATATGCAATTTTAAAAATAAAAATTATTAACATTATAATACTTTCGTCGAGCAAAATATTTATTTTAATATTGTTCCAAAGTTATATTTATTATGAAAGCAAATGTGATAAATCTATTTATTTATTTTATATAACTTTTTGTGTTTACTAATATTGCAAATGCAAATATTTACTTTAATAAATAATTTTACGATTCTTATTGTTATTATATTTTACAGTGATGATTAAAATTACTACAAAAAGAAATATTTTGAATTAACAGATGCTATTTTTAAAATAAATATTTTATTGTTTACGTTGTCTGAATCTTATTATTTTAACAAAATCCTCTCACAAACGCGATTTAATTTCATATAGTATAAATATCTTTCATGTCATAACGAAAACAGAATTTCTTATCTAATAAGATTAAATATTCAATATTTCTTAAATGATATCTGAAAACGAAAACTGAAAAAAATTATTAAATTATGCAATATGTCACATAAGTGAAAAAGTACTTAAAAAATGCATATAAAAATTATTTATTCAGTTTAGAACTGTTTTAAGATTGACAAATAATTGACATTCTGTAGTTTGTTTAAACTAAAAATTGTAAGATTTATTTAAAAATATCTATTATTAGATACCAAGATCCCCTTTGACAGAATACGGTCTCCTTTTCTTAATTGTATTATCCATGGTGTACAGCAGTTGTATTTTCCTCTGCTTTATTCAATATTTGCTGTTAACTCATTAACAGCAAAGCGAAGCGATTGTAACTGCGACCCTTACTGCTGATTAACAAAACAGTAATAACTACATCGTATATCACGCAAATTTATTGCTTGTCCGAACTGAACTCGTCTTCGCTGTTCCCGCAGCGTGGTAACTCTTTCGCGAATTAACAATCGTAAATTAACGATCCACCCAGAGTGAGATCTTGACAAATATATCTCTACTCTTTCTCTCTCTCTCTCTCTCTCTCTCTCTCCCTTGGTCGGCCGCTTTTGCCATCGCTCCTTCTCGCGCGCAATCAATCACTTTATTTCGTAGGCTGCTCGATGAAAAATCACCGAGGTCGCAATAAATCACAAAACCGAGTTATGAAAGATCCACACGCGCGCTCGACCACCGACCGAGACGGGCACGTGATAGCTTTTGAAAACGCGCACGATCGTGATCCGTGATCCGGATCACTCTATTTTTTTTTGCAAAGTTGGATTTTTCGGGTACAGATGATAGAATGTCCATCTTTACGGTTCTTTCAATGTCAATACAAAAATTCGCCTACATTCTGTTCTCTGTGTCAACGTTTGCACGTCTCGGATATACGACGTTCGATGATCGAGATGCAGACAACTTTCACGACGACTACGCCGCACATTTATGCTCGAACGAACTTGGATTGTATCCTTGTCGTCGGTGAATTATTCTCAAATTGTTGTTGCCCGAGCATGGAACTCGAACTTGCCGAATCTGTGTTGATTCCGAGTGGGAGGTTCGCCTTTATGCTCGCATTACGACCGGTTTGACAATTCGCGCGGATTCTAATGACCGCGGTGAGCCGTTTGCAAATGAATTTGTTCGTGCTAGACAACACGATGGGGGCGAGGCCTTGTTTTCCTCCAACATTTTACGCTACTACCGTCACCACCGCCGCTGTTTACGCGTCTTCCGCGACATGAGTCTCTCGTCGCGCTTTAGTCACGGCGCATTACACCCTTTGCGCGTAGGGTAGGCATGCGAATGAAGAAAACTCGATTATTCATTCCTAACGCGCGCGTGTCAGACACGGTGTCGCATCTTAAGAAAGTCTTGGCGCGCGAAGAGTGTTTTTACAAGTGGGTCGCGTGGGCAAAAGCGTCTGCGATAATTGCTTAACCAAACACGGTGACTATTTAAACAAAGCCATACCGTGCGTCCTTCCCGAGTTTACTCGACCCAGTTCTATTGTCCTTCTGTCCTCCTCCCCAGCCTTCCCTCCTCCCTCTGCTCCCAGATTATAGAATTTCGAACGACAGTATTCGACAGAATCGAAGATTATCTTGAGCACGGAATGACTTCGTTCACGATCACGGCGCACGATAGAATCGCTATCACTTCCCCAGAACCGTTATGTGGGAAGTGAAATCGTTTGCCGCCCAGTGAGGCGGTTCTCCAGTGTGTTGGCGTACCGTAGAGGTAAAATCGGGGTATCCAATTAACGGCACTCTTCCTGGGCAAGTGTTTAAACTCGAGTGAAAGCTGAAAACCCGCTGAAATACGAAATTCTCGTGGCCCGATTAACCCTGCTGCGCCGTGAAATCAATGAGTAACGGCAGGAAGAAAGGTGAGCAAACCGGTGAGCGAACTATTGGGCCGAGATGGAGGTGAGGCAAAGAGAGGAAGGCAAAGGAAGACTATATAACCACCCATTATCAACCTCATTAAAGGTACCTACTTACCCTCCGTAGTCGCTCACCCGACTCAGGCTAAACTCTCAGCTACTACCGAGGCTGCCCGCCAACTCATTCCCGATTCTCGCGGGGTCGTGCGCGCGCGCAATCTCGACACGCCAAGTATTTTACAGTCAGTTATTTAACCCCAATTAATTAGTCTATCCGCGTGCCGCCGCAACTTTTCCCTTAGCTACACTCTACGCTCGCTTGGAGCAATCGTTATGTTCACGCCGCGTGCCGTCCGTATCAGGCTACTTCGTTACGGATTATCACTCCGACGTTCGCAAACGGTCTCGCACCTGGCTTATTTTTGTTCCACTTGTCTGTAGATTTCCGGCGCGATCATATTTCACTGCGGTTAATCGTCGAATGTACTCGTCGACGTGACGGGAAATGTTGGCTGTAATAGAGAGCTAGCTGGAGTCTTCAATTCTTTTTACTTGTCTGATTATATCTTTTTGAAAAGATAACTCTATACCAGATAATTGCAAAACTTTTTATTACTCTTCATACTCGCAAAAAAAAAAGAATAATTTATGTATATTAAAAATAATGTTATTATTCTTATTAAAAATAATTATTTTATTGATAGAAGGTTTCTATTTGACTCTGTATGTTTCTATAGAAGTCTTTTTTTTGAACAAAAGAATTCTGTAGTGAGACCAGTACCTGTCATTTTTAAACACTTTTCTATGCAGATTATTATTAAGGGTCAGAAATAAATGCTAATCCAGAGAGATAACTGAATAAGGTAGCTCATACAAAATCTCCTATTCAAGTTGGATTATCTCTAACTTTGGTGATTATCTTTAACTATATGAACGAGTTATTCTAAAGAAATAGTATTCCTTTACTATAGACTACTACTTTTTAGTTTTTCTTTTATTAAGCTTACGAATATGCTTCAGTAATATTTTGATAAAATTCAGCAATCCAAATTAAACGAATCTATATAAATAGAAGAAACTTTCAATTGAAACAAAAGCGTCAATTTATTTGTACAATGTCTTATATTTAATAGAATTATTTAAGGTCCAGTTAGATCGTTTAAAGCTTTGATTGCTATAGTTTGTCTTATATTTAAAAAAAAAATTAGCAATTATCTATCATTCGATAGAGAAGAATTTCAACTTTAAGAATCTCTTCTTTTAATTGCGGAATTATAAGCAATCAAAGTTAAAATACTCCTTTTATTTAATCCATGAAAACTCAGTAACAAAAAAGCTTAGGAATATTTTAAAAATTTGTATTTTGTAGGAGAAAGCTTTCCCATTAGAAAGTCAAAAATTTTTACAAGTTTTTTTGGGCATCTGACAAGCCCACAAAGTGAAAAGACTCATTTTGTTCAGCTGGTAGTTTTCTATATGTAAAATTTATCAAATTCACAAAAACTCGAAAAACACAGTAACTTTAAAAATATAAATTTTTAACTATAAAGCCCTTTTCTTTTAATTTAAATTTCATTCATTTTAATGAAGTTACAGTTGCTTAAATTTTGAAGTTTGCAGCGAACTATGAACTTTTGTTCTGACACAATGGTTACATAATAAATAGATTATCGTTCACTTCTATATACTTCATAATTTTAAAAGCTATCTCAATATAACTCTCTTGCATGACTTTGAAAAACCAATAGGTACTAAATAATTTAGTATAATTATTTTACAAAGTTCGAGCTTTATTAGTTTGCATATAGATTGTCTTTTGTAAACTATAAATTAATTCATTTGAGGTGTGTGTTTGGAACTATCGAGGTCATGTCGCAGGAAACACGGATGACCGTTGTTTACCGCAAAATTATTGTCGCCCGGTTAACAGAACGTCGACGACATTAATGTAAATTACATGTTTGATACGACAGTCTATTGTCGTCTATTCGTAATTAACCGTCGATGAAACTAGTTTCTTTTGTAGCCAATAAATTGGTACATCTTCTTTGGAAATTAACGGAGAACTGCCAATACTAAGTCTTACATTTGCTTATACTGAGCGCGTCTGTATATAAGCCATCGTCTCGATCGATTACGTTCCGTTTTCTATCTCTGACTACAATGCAGACGAACAGTTACTTTTGTTAACGAAGCAAGGCGAACATAGTAATTTAAGATTTTTTTTTCTCATGTCAAAGCATGGGTACAACGAAAGAAAAAAAGATTTCTCTCCGATTAATTCTTTAAAAACCTGATTTCTCCAAAAGATTTCGATACGTGTGCATACACATTCCATCAACTTGTCTACTCGTTTTCTATCGTATTCTTCGGCTCACTCACTTCTCTTTGATACTCCTCGAATCGTTTCTCGCGTTACGCTCCTAACTCTCGCACGTCTCGCGCGCGACTTTACGACATTCCGGAAAGTCGGTTCCCTTTTTCTTTCACTGCCAATGCCCCATATATTTCCAGCATCGCCTACCCTTTTCGCCGTGCCATTTGATTATCGTCATGAAACTCACTGGCTATCTCCCGAAACGCTCGCTCGCGTTTTCTTATTTCCCTTTCTCTGTGAACGTATGTGGCACTCGAGTCTGAACGGTGTCTCTCGCAAATAATCGCAGCCGGTGTTTTCTTCGATCTCGCCCCCGACTGGCTTCACGATATCCTCGCCCCATTTAATCCCCCGCGATATCCCTGGCCGTACGTGCCGTAGATACGTATATATACATATATACCTATATATATATATATATGTATGTGTAAAACTGCTATCCGTGACTGCCGTCTTCGTCGTCGTTTGGAAATCGAGACGCGCGCGCCACTGAAAGTCGCGCCAAGCGTCGCGGTCGTTAGCAGGATTCCGGAAGTTTATTCTCGAGTGTTCGTGCGGCCGATTTTTTTTCGCGTTTTCTAGTTTTTTCTTCTCTCTCTCTCTCTCTCTCTTCCATTCCCTACCCAAAACAGTAAAGCTCATAGAATAGTGAAGTGTCGGCAGTTACTCTTTACATAGCAGACAGTACTTTTTATACAAGTATTGTCGGGGAGTTTACATCATATAGTAAAAGTAGACCATTAAAAGGGTTATTTCGCATCTTACTTTGAAGATGAGAAATTGTCTTGCGAAGTCCCTCCTTTAAGGATTAAGCGTATATTCTCACACGGTCTCTTATAGTGTTGTACTGCAAGTTACCAAGTTTACGTCATGAAGCGGGTCACTCTATATTCTACGGTGGTGTTGTGTCTTGATGTGTATGACTTTCCTTTATTTCTTTGGGAAAAAAAGGGACAAGTCCGTCCGGAAATGCCTCAACGTTGTGGACGTTTAATATCCTGGCTTAATATTACAAGGGGGAAGAAGGTCTTTGTCTTCTTCTCTCATTCTGATTGGTCCACCCGTTCTACTTTACGATCTACCGCAGCTGGCCACAGCTCGTTCTTCAGCAGCAGCTTGGTGTCCCGCGAACGATCGAAATCCCATTTTCCACTGTCACAGACCGTCCACTTTTTCTTGAAACGAGATTTCTGGCTTGCGAGAACGTTCTCGTCCTTAAAGTCTAATTTCGTGACTGGATATTATGCGATACCGCATTAACAGACGATATCTAACCGGATTTCAATTTACCATGAAGTGAAACGATTTATTTACCTTGGGAAATTTATGTACATCCCTTAAGTATTCATTCAGTTACCCACTAAAGTTTCAGATTTACTTAATTGCTTGTTCAAATATTTTATATGTAGAAATGTTTATCAAGTTAAGAGATAAAATTAATACAAGATAAACTTTGTAATCGTTTTCTCAGAATATTCAATAAATTCACTCGAAAATACGTTTAAATGCATTTGATAAAGTCACTTTTTAGAAATAATAAACCTTTTTTTATCGTTTTTATAGAAACTACATTAAACAGTATACGTCATCATTTTTTAATTAAACTTCGATTGCATTACAGAAAATCTCGTGTTTCTTCTTATGAAAGGGACGTACATCAATTAGACATATTATTTCTCAAACGGTACGCAGGTGACTTATTTCTGAAATATCATTGTTACGCGAAAGCGACTATTCTCACGTAACCGCCGCGCCACAGTTAATTGCCAAACATCGCTACGAGTATAAATGTCACATTTGTTCAGCTCCAAATCTGAATTTGCCACGCTTTTATGCAAGCGAATAATTAATATTACAGTAACCTGCACCATAACGCAAACGAATTCCTTTGGGTATCAATCGTTTGATTGATCAGTGTTACCCTTTTAGTAGATTGGCATGTTTTACCCACGCCGTATCATGTGGAGTGTCCTTCATGGATATTTAAAAATTATTCGTCAGGAGAACGAAATCATCAATTTCACGCGTTTAATCGCGGACGTTATCAACGTTATTACAGAAATGAAGAAATCCGACGTGTCTCTCAAAGTAGAAATAGACGTGTCGAATTGAAACAGCGTAGTTATCGCAGTCCCCATTATTCGCCAATTAAACTTGTCGGTCATTAACGCAGATCTGTTCCGGTGGATTCTTCGTTCTTACGAGGTCGCGCGGGCCACGTGCTCACTTGCCGAAGCGATCGAAAACCCATTTTCGCCGTGTCACCGTCGGTCGTTTCTCTTGAGAAGCAAGACGAGCGTTTCCATGGGACTGGCGAATAGGAACGTTGGACATGTCTAGAGCCTTGATGTACCCGCAGCAGAGTCCGTTCCTCGAGTGCCCGCTCGTACGCGACTTGTCACTGATTTGCGTACGTTCAAAGGGCAGGATCTGCGTGCTCGTGCCGTCTAATGGGATCCTTTGTGTGAGCATGCGACTGTCGGCCCGGTTGGCCGCAATACATCTGCTCTTGTGTAACGCGCCGTACACACCTACAGTGATTCGTTACCAGTTACCTGAGATACCCTGGTGCGTAAAATCACGTTTCGCGATGTTTAACATCCTTCTGAAACTTCTTTACTTAGTCGAGATACACAGTGACTTAACACAATGGAAAAAGAGTCGCATTAATTGAAATTCTGGTTGAATTAATTAAAATCAAAATTTCCTGGTTGAACCTATTATAATTCTAGTTGTAAAATAATCAGAATTTTGATTAATATGATCAAAATCTTTTAGTTAATTCGTTTTTAATCTGAAATTTTTCAGTACAGGAATATAAAGATTTTTCCACACTTGATGATTTGAACATAAAGATTTTTCGACACTTGACTTGATTTGATGCAAGACTAGAGTTCAATGT
Source organism: Acromyrmex echinatior (assembly GCF_000204515.1). Next base: position 71,911 of record NW_011627417.1, read on the forward strand.
TGATGTTGCTCGTCAGTAAATGTTGGCATTTGAAATTTTAATTAATTTTTAGTTAATATCGATGACTTTCTTTAACAAAAAATTATAAATATGATTAAATTCACGGATTACATTATTGCTATATCTATATTATCGTACATATATATATTTTATATTATCTTTAAATACCATCACTGATGTGCATACACAATTCAATTCGATTGCTTATAATTTTTATAAGAATAAACATGTAATTTTTTTTTAACTGAAGCACCAGACATATAACTTAATTATCAAAAAAGTTATACACAAATTAAAAAAAGCATTGAAAAAGAATTGGAAAACATGCCGTGTATATAGTATACCGAAAAAGCATTTAAAAAAAAACACTAGAAATACCAACGTTTCTTACTTACTAAAAGGGCCAAGTAAATAACCTATTTAAAAGAAAGTAATAAAAAAGCAATTATATTTTATCAGTATAAAAAACATAATTGTTATAAAATTAGTTTCAGAATTCTATCTTATAAGAAATATAATATTAATTTAAAAAATAAAAACGACTAATAATGATTGTTTGGTACTTCTAGCGTTAACAATTAATTATGTTAATATCAATCTTATTATAATCTCTTTTATTTTTGCAATCTCATTTTTTACAGAAACCTAAAGATCAAGAATGTAGATTTGAAGAGTATCATGCAAGATATTATAGCTAACACATCAATCTTTGATACGAAGTCAGCACGAAAGCACATATAAGATTCTGATTCGCCGAGGGTGTGGATAGAGTACAAAAAAAAAAATAAAAACAGCAGGTATGCGCATGTATGGGAACCGTAGAGAACTTGATGAAATAACCGGAACGTCTGCGTGGCGCCAGCCACATCCACGTGACGGCATCAAGTTTTCATTCGGTGCGAGATCGCGTGTCACAAATTACCGGTATCGCGGCCTTCCTCCCACACCGGCTCGCCAAATCGATTTTCGTTGGACGTTCGGATTTCCCTCGGTCGCGCGCGGCTGCTGGCTCATCGCGCGGTGCGCAATGCGCACTGATGCCCTTCCGCCGATGATGGTAAGCCAAACAATGGACGCCTAAAATACACGCTGCTCGAAGTTCATTCGCGATCGTGGAAATTAGAAGATAGACGTGCCCCGCACACGATATAGCAAAGTTCAGTTCGCGCATGTTGACGTACGTTAACGGACTTTTACAAAATGTGAGGCATGACGTGTAGTTTCCCAGAACCTTCTGCTTTCAATAACATTTCAGTACAAGGAAGATAATTTCGGCAAATCCTACATATTATTGTGAATTTCTAACTAAATCTCTATGTTGTAATTTATAGATAAATTGCAGAAGATACGTATAAAAATAATTATAATTATAATTTATTTCAATTACGAAAAATAAACTATTTTTTAACGGAAAACTATCGCTGCATCAATGATGTTTTTCTTTCCAAAATATTTTTAAGATATTTTTCTTGTGTTTTTTTTTTAAATTTATATGTATAATTGCAATATTCTGATGATAAAACGCAAAATTTATAAAACTTTTTATCTTTACGCTCAAATAATACTTAATTGATAATTAGAAATTGTAATTCAATAATGAGGTGAGATTTTGAATAATTATACCTAAAGTTATTGTAAATGTCTCGCAGTTCGATGAATTAGATTCAATCTCATATCATTTTAGCCAAACTTTCGTTATAACTCCCGTTTATCTTAGCGACCGTAATTTCATGCAAGTGAAATCACAGTAAGTTTAATCTGGCAAAAACACTGTCTAAGCGTCGCGTAATTACGACGCCCGCGTCTTATTTCATCATTTAAATAAACTGTTATTTGGCCGTATTAAAAGATCATATTAAAAGACCATATTAAAATTGATTTATAAAAGAAAACTCAATATTGATTCGTATTTTATATGATCACTTATAGAATAGTTTTTGCATTTAACAGTAAACATCTCTTTAAAGTTTTATGCACAGTATAATCTCAATTAGTAACTACAAATTGAAATACAAGATCTATTATATTAAACAAGTAATGTTAAAATGATCAATAAACAAAAACATATTTTATTATTCTGATCTACGATGATTTTTCGAGAATATTTCGAGCTTTACTTAGCTCTCTTCAGCTGTGTATAAATTCAATTAACTTTCTATATTTTAATTAAAAAATCACAATAATCTCAATTATTTTATATCTTCTGTGAATTTTAATTATTATACTTGTAAAAAACGGTTTTGCTGAAGTAAAAATGTAACTAGGTACAAATAATTTTGTTATTAATATCAAAGTAATTATGTAGTATAGGACGCTTAAAGGTTGATAATAATGTTGCAAAAAAGTAACATTCTAACAACTCGTTTAAGCGTCCTATACATAATTATTTTGATAGTCCAAACAAAATTATTTTTAAATCTGTATTTAGCTAACATTAGATAACTTTAGCAAAACCATTCTGTGTCCACGTAAGTAATTATTTCACAAAACTTTAAATCTTTATAAGATTTTTTTAATCCGGTAGTCTCCCCTCCTCCCTCCTCCTCTGTTAAAGATTATTTTCCATACGAAAACGGTATTGGGGAATAAGAAATATATTTAAAAATATAAAAAGCAATGAAAAAATTCTATGCTCACAAAATTATTTGTTAAGATGTGTAAATAAAGATCGACGATACTTGCACGACGCGGAGTATAAGTGCCTGTTAATTGCTATGCACCGATGAGCAAAATTTTTCTCCGGGGAACATTTTTCTCAAGGCAGAATTCTCAAGGCGAAAAGGATGCTCTGCTGAACGAGTTTCCTCGCTCCACCTGTTTCCGCAAACTATCTTACCTATTCCATCGTGGAATATAGAAGACACGCTGTCGCTAAATTGTGTTTTAAGCTCAAACTTTACGCCGTTCTCCATCCAGGATCTTACAGCGCTGTTATCCGTGCTAAGTGCGCCGCCAGGATGTTCCCCTTTACAAATCCCGAACCGGGTGACATCGTACTTATATACACGTATACATAAACGTTTGGCGGCATGTATACAAGCTGGAGCGCGCGGACGTTTCTTTGGCGCGCGAGTATCTGCAGTAATGAGATGCATTAAGTTTCAGTATAGTTCTCCGACGTGGCGATTAATTATTATTCATATCTACATTACGTCGGCGCTTTGACGATCCCATACATCAATACGTAAATTGGATATTCAGATGTGACCGTATTTTGTTACGGATGCACTTTGCAAGCTAATTGCTAATTAAGCTATATTTCACGCGGGTAAGGATATTCGTTCGACCGTACATGTAATTTCATTGCGCCATATCGCGCATCATAAATTTTTAGCCTGACAGATATTCTAAAATATAATGGATAGCTTTAGCTTCGTTGTTCGACGATTCATCGTGTGACCTAATTTTAATGGAAATTATGGTTAGCGTCTAATCTTGACTGAGAAAAATTTCTAAGCGCGATGGATTGCAAAGTTTTCCGCATCGTTGCATTTTCGTATTCACGAACGCAATTGGTCGAAACTCCGACAACTTCCCGTTCATTGCCTCGGATCCCCGTGGAATTAGCACTTTGTTAAAGAGCCGGAGAAATTAAAAAGAAAATGAGAGAGCGTTTTCCGCGGAGCACAACTAGACGGGCGGATTCTCCCTTACGGGAATTACATGGGAACGGTTCTGCGGCCTTAAAACTATCTTTTAATACTTCGGAACGGCATCGTTCGTATAAAACCGCGGCGAATTAATAGAATTTTTAATTAAAATGTGCAGTAATTGTTCTGAGAAGGGAGGAATGTATGAGAATGAACGCAACAGCACGTACAACAAAATTGTGTGTTGGGTACAAACGTAAAGCGGAGAGAAACACTATACAAAAAGAGGCAACGTGCGGGGGATTTATAGATAGAAAGTTTATTATCTGGATCTGATTACGACAATCGTAGAGGATTTAATCTCGCGACAATTTCGTCTGTACAGACGCATCACTTAAATTTGAATACGTCGTTATTGTCGTTGACGTTCGTCGGTTGCGTCGCACGATGCCGTTATACTTGTATTGTCTAAACATAAATTTTTTTGTTCACAATTTTAGTGCCTGACATCAGAGAGAAACATCTTATTCTGTCTCAGTTATGTCGTTAAAGTTATGTTCGGTAAACTCAACGTAGATGATAGAAAATGCAATGAAATAGCTTCAATTCTTTTCTCATCAATTTTCTGTCTAGAAATACTATTGACATAAACTTGTCACAATCTATCTTCATTAAATAATTTATTAAACGCATTTTTTATTAAACAAAAGTGTACAGTTTTAAGTAAATTAAAAATATTAAAAAATTAATAAATATGCAAGCTTAAAAATATATAGTTGTTTTATCAAAAGAAATAGTTTCGTTAAAAGAAAATAACTAAGTTTTTGTAAATAAAGTTATCGATTATCTTTCTAAAAACAAATTAATCCTTCAGAAAAATTTTGCAAAATTTAATCTCTTTATCGCGTTAGTGCTTATATATTCATTTGGATGCACGAAAATTCAGTATCGACATACATTTGCAATAAAATTATTATGGGAATAATTTTCGTTCGATCTTCCTCTCTGTCTCTCTCTCTTTCTCTTTGTCTCTCTTTCTCTCTCTCTCTCTCTCTCTCTCTCTTGTTTTATTATAGATGGTTTAGGAACCATATAATTTGCAGCGCGAGTAGAGTTGTTCTGTGTAACGACGAAACTTTTCTCCTTGAATATTCCACCGTTTGGTATATGCAAGTTCTCGGCGCACTATGCGAAGCGAGATTTACTGATAAACAATAAACCTCGATATTCATTAGTAAATTACGTAATTGCATTAGTAATACCTAAGCATTTCAACCTGATGAGAAGCGCACGCGCATGATGTATATATGAGCGCGTGTTGTATCGTTCTGAAGCAACATACTTTATAGTCGCTGCACCGGAAATAGTTGTACGTGGATAAATGGTGAATAAATTAAAGCGCATTGCATGCACTCCGTTAATTCATTTCGCCAACAATTAAGCCTCGTATCGTGATGGGTCAATTCTGAAAGCATCCTTATCCTGATTGCACTTGCCAATCGTAATTGCAAGAGATCCGTGTAAAAGGCATTATCAAGTTATTTTTCTAAAGAGTGTTCAACAGAGTGACACTCATCATTTTATCCGTATAAACATCGCGTGTCGATATTACTTCAAATTTTAAATTATAAATCGTGAATAATGTAATAATATAAATACAATTTCTGTATCTACTTATGATGTTAATATTTGCGGCACACACTCTCACTTGTGAGTTAAATTTGCAAAATACTAATAATTTAAATAATATTAATATAAATGTTTAATAATAAGCGGAATTTATAATTTATAACAACCATTAAAGTATATAAATAATTTGACGAGGTCAATGACATATTTACTAGGTATCGCGAATCGTGTCAAATTCTCTTCTTTCTTATTTTCTTTCTTATTTGATCCCATTCGTTCAGGTTTGTATCATACTTTTTTATTGAATGTTATTTTCATGTAACGCTGTATTGATTTTATAAAGTGGTCTCTTTATAAGATTAAAGTCATTGAATACTGGCGCGGATGCAACGCTATAAACACTTCCATTTACATTGAATAGTTTAATGATAAAGCTGAATTATAAATTTTTAATTATCCAATGTCGAAATTAAATTAATATTATAATGAAGTTTAACATTATTACATTCCTAAGAAATTGTTCTTTTCAATCGTATCAATGTATTTTGGATTATTAAAAGAAATAGCATGAATTATTTTTCCAGTTTTAAATATTATTTGATTAGATTTTATGATTCTATAATCAAATTAAATACACAGCAATTTATAATGCATAAACTTTTATCTGGCACAGTGCCAATATATATTCAAAATGGAGATTCCATTAATTAGAAAAATAATAAAAAATGTATCGCAATTTAATTGCTTTTGACAAATGATTATTTTTCTCGCGATACTGTATCTACTAATGTTATATCATACATTTTGGGTAAAATTAATGAAGTTTCCAAGACTTCTTCTAAATAATATAGTGAGGTAAAAATTAATTATTGAAAGAGTACATTAGTAGATGAATGTACTTTTTTGTGCAGAATCATCAAACTAGGTGGAATCACTAAGTCTGATAATTTTGTTGGTATAGTACTTTCTTTATTTAACCTATAAGATATGTTAAAATGAAAACTTTAGCATATTAAAATTAACAAAATGTGGAAGACTTGTTCAATCAACTTACGCATGATCCACATTATCCATTTCTTTTATTCTAAATAAAATCTATGACGTATAACAACAAATTATCAATATATAAATTAAAAATAAAAATTAATTTTTGTTACATTAAATAAAAACGCATTTTCTTCATCGCGTCCTTTGCACGTAAAAAGAAAAACGATCTACTTACTTAACCGTCAGAGAGTTTTCAGTGCAAGGTATTAAAGCTATCCGTCGGAAGTAAATTGGCACTGAGGTAAAAGATGCTCAATTCACAAACTCGTCTAACTCCGTGATATCGCTATTGCACGTAACCGGTAGTCTTCGATCGTTTCGATCTTGGTAAGCCACCGATCGATGAATCGTCTATCATGGCCGCGATGGCGACGTTACGTGGTGTGGTGGTCTTCGTGTGTCTGTTCGAGAATAGGGAAACCACGACTGCTGCAGATAGGTGCTGGCGAAAGACCGCGATAACGCTTATCTGCTTCCTGGATTTATTGCTAGCGCAACGAAAACGCACCCGCCAGCCGCGCTTCCCTGCCCATTCCGATGTTAATTAGCGTATTCTTGGAGTGTTATAGATTATGGTTACGACGTCTATCAGCGCTACGGAGAACAATGCCGAACGAAGTGACGACGTTGACATACTTTTGACGTCGGCGGACGCGACACGCTATGTTACTGCCTCTGTGTTTACTCGTTCCACTAGCACCTTTTGCGGCATTGGGTGAAAAAAAGTGGTTTTCTTTTAGACTAAAATAATTGAGTACCTACAAAAATTTATTGAACGGTGGATTAGCGTTTTATGTAGATTATTTTATTATCAAAACTGTAGTGCCAGCAAAATAAATTTGGTTGACTGCTAGTTAATATCAAAACAAGCACTGATTCTTTTTATAGGAATCTCTTATTGATTTTTACGGTAATTAGTCAATATTTCAGAAGTATGAAATAAGAAATAAAAACAGAAACATAGCCAAAATCGATATTCACAAAGTGGGTCAATACTATCTGCAACTTAGCTCATAATTTTATTTATAAATATCAACGTGACGTTGTTTTGGCTGACCTATCAAATAGGCATACATTACATTTTGTTTTACGTATAGTGTATAATAGAATAAACCAAGAATGCATATTGTATATCATGTTATTGCGCGTTGAGTACTTTAATTGGAATCATGTATATGTACATATAAAGTAGGTGATAGAATTATACAAGTAAATGCTCGCGTGTATAATTAATATAATAGTATTTGTGAATAAATTTGTTGAAAGAGAGAGAAAGAGAGAGAGAGAGAGAGAGAGAGAGAGAGAGAGAGAGAGAGAGAGAGAAAGAAGAGTAAATTCAATTATGATAACTAAAGATATGAAACAATATATACTGTTATACAGATATTTTTAATTATTTGATGATATGGCCATATGGATAATATGACCATTAATATGAAAAAAATTAATTTAATTATAAATAAAACAAGTAACAACTCTCGAGAATGTAAAAACAAAGAAGGGCTAATAAGTGTTTATTCGCGGTACTTTGTGCAGAATAAAAATCATTTATTACCTATTCGAATATAACTAATTACACATAAACGTTTTGGCTTGCTTTTGAGCTATCATCAGTATGTCTAAACATTTATTATAATTTTCTATATCTTTCATGACGAGACGGAAGAGTGACTTAACCTCTTTATTTTATTGGTACAAAGTTGACAAGTTTTGTAGCAATGAATAACAGATGAAAATTCGCATTGCTATGAAAGTTATGACATCAAAAATTAATTAAAATTGACAAAGATCCGCAAATTGCAGTGTGCGAAACGAATTTGCGACAAATGTTCCGATTCTTACGGTTAACAATCGAGTGAAAATTAATTTAATTAATTAAACATATAAATTGCAACTTTATATATATTATTAATTACAAATTATTAAAATCAATAAATAATTTATATCAAAATTGTTGGACAAAATTGTTTGACGCTGACAAAATCACCTTGTCTACGGTCAAGTGCCGTGCGTCTTCTTAAAGTTCTACCTTGACTACTAGCAGCAAATAGAACGTCGTCGGTCCCGTTTATCAGCACCACCATGTTCAGCCAACGACCGCCAACGATTCAAACTATTCGCGTTGCCAAGTTTATTACACGATTCTGTGGGTAACAACGTTGCGAATAGCTGGCAGCATAATCAGGTATGAGTTTCGCGCGCCGATTACGCAGTGGATCCGAAGCGGCTAAACTCGATTAAGCAGACGACAGCTCAGGTTCTAGTTGGGATTAGGATCAAAGCCCAGGGTTTATGGGACGCGAGATGTCTGGTTTAATATCTTGAGGTTCTCGGCGTGCGTTCTATCCACTCTCACTCTCTCCCGCGGCCGTTTCTCGGATCCGTATTTCGATCATTCGCGTTACGATCTCTCGGACCGGCGACCTTATCAAAGTTGGAGAATTCGTGCATGGATTCGTTAATTCTCCCTCACCTCCATGCACACGCGTCTACTAATTAATCTGATTTCCGTATACACGATATACACGCCGCCGTTGCGAATCGCTGTCATCGCGCGAGCACACATTTCCAGTTTATGCCGTCGTGTCGGGTAATACGCGATCAGCTTTCCTCACGCCGTTTCATCCATTTGTGGCGAACAAATACCGTGATGAAACCGCTTCGTGACTTCCTGCTATATTTGCGATCGTATCGGAAATCTCAAATATATTTTTTTATCTACCTAAGCAGACATTTCATTTGGGTGTGCAATGCCAATATACATAAATTATTCGCTGCTAATTACCAGGAGAAATTATCAGACATCACTTCATAATCGCGCTAAGTGTCTCGTGGAGGAGCGTCGCTCGAAGAGGTAGATAATACAATCACGAAGCCTTATGAATCTTTATCAGATTTTAATGATACGTTGCACTATTAATTATATCATTAACTGGATATACATTGTACTCTATTTTTTCTTACCAAAATTAAAAAAAGATTCGATCGATTCAGGACGGAGAAATAATAAAAAAAAAATATATATATATATATAGAGTTCTTTGATAATATAATTTGATTAATAAAAACCATTCAAAAAAACCAATCACATTCTTTATCTTTAGTAACTTAATTGTATTCTAATTGTCACATAGAACAAAGTTTACAATTTGATCAACTCAGGATGGAAGAAATAATAGTATAAATAGAACTTAGAAAATGTAATCTTATTAATAAAGCCTGATTACATTCTTTACCTTTTTTTTAGAGATTTAATAAGATTTTATAGAGATTTAATTTAGAGAATTAATAAAGATTTAATTTATTATAATTATTACGTAAAACTAAACTTACAATTCGATCGTTTCAAATTTATTTTTCCCGATTTTAATTTTAAACGAGAATTTAATTGAATTTTAAAGAAATAGTTTTATACATACTTTAAGAGAAGAAGAATTAAGCAGCACGTTCAAAATATTTTTAAATGTTAACGTTTATGAACATTTGTTGATTTGTTTTTTGAATGATAATAATCGATAGAGATAAAAACGAAGATAAAGTTGGTATCATATCATCGCAATCGTTAATGTGACAGAGCACTTCATAAAATATTGAAGCATTAATAGAATTTATCGACGCAGAAAGTAAGTAAATGATTTATTTTCGCGTGACGATAACTTCGGGAACCCACGGCTGGTCGAAACTGCTGTGATTGCGAGGATAATAGGAAGTATTGTAGGAGGACACGCAAGAGTGGAGACAATCTTGCGTATATACGATATTCCCAAGAATTCCCCGTTAACCGTTTAGTGTCTTGCTATATGTAGCAAGTAAATTTTCGCCATGTCTTTGTTCCTCTTCAACTTTTTTACCGGTAGCGACGCGAGAATCTCGCACTTGAAAATAATTAAACCGTGGAACGTGCTTCGGTGTGAAGGGAAACACCGAGAGAATGCCCATTGTTATTCCGAGAAGGAGCCCGATGCTTCCTCCGTTATCGAGGAATTAGAAGGTAACACGAGGAATTAAACAAGGATTTGAGAGACAGGCGTAATAAAATCATTATAAAGAAGTGACGTACGATAAAGATGAGAGCTATCGGGGATTGCAATGAATAGCCAATTGCTTTAATGAGAGAGAATCGAGGTGAAGGGATCGTTGACTTTAACACGTAGATCTAGACATGTTCAACTTCAGTAAGGAAATCTCTCGAACATTTACGTTACAATTTAGATAATGTAATGAGAAAGGTATAATTATAATTAACGCGAATTTAAGTGATAATATGTTTTGCATTTTGCACATCTATTATGTTTTTTGTTAGTCTAACACTTTTTATTGTTTTACTTATGATACGTTACGTTCTGGAATAAAGAAATACGTTTTTCAAATTGAATATTTAAATTAATTAATATTTTTATATTTCAATTATATTATATAAAATAAAAGAAATTTATATGAAAAAATAAAATAATATACAATATTCTTTTATTTATTATACATTCTGTAAATTTATTAATTTATTTAAAGTTCTTAAATTTTTATATTTAATTAAATTTAATTTATTATAATAACAATTTAAAATCTTTGTGTTTTGTAATACGTATACTTATTGTATTTTCATTATAATATATACAAAAAATAATTCATTTTATTAATCGCGAAATGAACTAATAAATATTGACTATAATATTGGTTGCAATTGATTCTCTTTCATATCTTGATCAATACGATCTGTGCAACAATTTCGTGTAACATACAATATCGTACAATATCCATATAACCGCCATGAGATCAAATTTCATTCGCAATTTTCGTGTTGGTACATATATTTTTGAGATATTTTCCACGATGTTGCGAAACGCGACGAGCAGTATACTCCATGCAAGCGAGTACGCGACTACTTCATCTTCTCTCCTAGTGCTTCTCGGAGACGCGGTTTTACCACAGAGTGAAAGAATCACGCCGACTGAGATTGTTTTTCAATTTGAGAGATACGATTTATATAACAGTTCGTGATCGCGGTGAGTGTGTAAACCTCCATGGAATCCCAATAGCCCGAGGGGCAAACAGCAAAGTGAAGTATCTATGCTTGTTCTCTGAGCGATCATCGAAATCGTAACGATATTATTGATACTAAATAATTTTTATATCCACACCAATAAACGGGGCCTTCTCCAAAATCCCCGACGGGGATAACTCTTGAACTACTGTAAATTTTGAAATACTGTAAATTTTTGTCAAATGGATCCTTTTGTCAAATTGTTGTCCTTAAAAGTTTTGTGCTGAAATTGTAGAAATATCCACAGAAACGCTTTGGGCTAAACATTTAAAAAAACTTTAAATTGTAGAATCTAATTTTGAAATACAATTTTACTTTCACGATTTTCTTATTTTTTAAGCAAACTGTTATTGCATCGCTTTCTACATTTTTCAAATATCCGTTATGCTATTTATCATCGTCGCAAAGTTTAATAGCGTATCGTAATATAAAGCTACTTCACGCCAGAGGAATTTACGTCATAGTAAATAAATATTGTAGTATCATTTAACATCCAAGAAAATACTTGGTTAATTCCAATTTTGTTATTCATGAGATATATCCGATATATTCATCGTTGCTCATTACTATTACAGCAATCGTTCAGCGTCGAGAATTATTTTCTTCGAACTAAACTATTGCTAATTGCTACATTGCAAATTACAGTTGATTTAAATATACATATTTAAACAACTACATACATATTTAAACAATTAAACGATATTTGTGTATATGGAGTTAAATTGCATTAATATAAGTTTGCACCGTAATAAAAAAGATTATGTACATATGTATAATACAATTTGTCTCTTCGTACTTTTTTTATTATATTTTTAACACTGAAATTATCCTTTTTAGGAAAAGTTTTGCATAACAAAAGATTTTTTTTTCATTTAAAACGTACTGATGACAGAAAAATAATTATACTTTATTTATAAAAAATGCTTTAAATCAATGGTCATTTGGTCGTATTTTTATTCATTTTCAACTAAAATTGCATATTTTATTCGGTGTTTATATTCATATATAAATGTATTGATTTTTTTTTAGTAATAAATAATCAAATGGCTAAATAAACAATTTCAATTTTAAATTAATCAATTAAAGAAAGATAGAGATAGAAATAGAGAGAGCTAAAAATGGAGGAAGAGTAAGTTTAGAAAAAGTTAAACATAAAAAATTGATAGAGATCGATATTTTAATTTCTAAATTACATACATTATTTTTGTATATTATAATGTAAATAATTCAAAATTATTAAGACGGAAAAAGCTGATGATAGTCATGTTTCAGTCTATCACATTAACATTTAGCGTCAAATGTACATACATGAATTATACACGCATACACGCGTGCATGTACATGCACACGCACACATAACTCAGTACAACAGCCAGCCAAGATCTGTAACATATAATTGGACGAGAACGACGAAATGTACTTTACGTGCAAATGTTAATGGCATTACTATTAGCGATGTGTACACAATGACCACAACCTATGTGTTGCTTCATACTGTTGGTCGGTCAAATTTACTCCAATGAAATATGAATACTTTTATCACGATAAAATAGGAATTTCCATCGCACCCATATGAATACTGTTACATACGCGACACCGTAATTTAATGATAAAATGTTTTCATCATACTTAATTGTTTTATAAAATGTAAAACCAGAGTAATGTCTGCATTTAGAAAATGGTTTTTGCAATAAAATAAAGTGGCGTATAAAATATTTTACACAACTGACATTTGATTTTTAAGAAGGTTTAAATTCTTATCTAGTTTAACGTAGAAATGTATACTACACTTGATATTATTATTAAGTATACTTTGAATATAGCCTAGAGAGTTGAATTTCTTCCATAACTATTGCCCTAGTTTCTTATAAACTCCATTTTAGATCCGTTAACTCCATTTTAAATTTAATTAATTTAGAATTTATACATATGTATTCTGATTCTGTAAGTTATATATAATACACGGTATATAAAATTATTAAAAGAATTATATTCCTCTCAATTTAATTTGACTTCTATTACAAATAATTGATTAAGTTATTTTATAGACTATCATGTATCTATATATTTCTGAAAGCTGAAATGGATTTTAGAAATGACTTTAAAATGACTCGCAAAAATTAATTCATATAGAAGTTTATATAATTTTACTATTTTAATTAGTTTGTTTAATGAGATAAACAAAACATGCCAACTTTAATAAAAGTTTAATCGTTAAATTTAAGAAGACAAATAGATGAGGATAGATGCTTGATACAAAATGATCTCACTTTAATCTCAAAGCGGGATGTTGCAATGTTGCAGAGTTGCAAAAGTTTTGAAATTTTTCTGTTGTATTTGAAACAAGTTTCCGTATCAAATTCGCGCAAAGTTGAAGCATTCCAATTTTTCAATTTTTATTACCTATCCATTCTCTTGTTTCTTGTACAGTGGAAATGAAGTAGCATAAAATTAATCAGCTTCCGGCGCTTATGCCTGTCTAGCTACTAATAAGTAGAGTTCACTGAAGTCCTATATACATCAGGAGGCACGGTAGTATCTTCGGTGTAAAATTAATGATTTATGTATATATATATATATATATATATATATATATATAATCATTATATGTGTGTGTGTCGTGTGAGATTCTTTCATACTTACAGTACATGTATTATACAATTATACGTACATACAAATCGATCAAATTGATTGATTCATAATTCAATAAACGTTTATATACGTAGAATAAAAGGACGGCCTTAATCTCGTTCGCGCGACGTAGAGAGGAAAGTCCATATTACATTCTCGAAATATACGGAATCTGGTATTCTTTTTACAGTAGGATGAAGGAATGATAGATAGTATCGCGAAATTTCCAGTTACCAGATACGTGCAAGTTTGTCTCATACGTGTGCAGCTCTGGCTCGTACCTACGCCGACGCGCAGGATTGATGAGCTCCGTGGTTGGATATTGTGCCCGAAATAAGAGATACCGAAACCTGTCACTCGGCTTGGGTGAAGTCGTGTATACGCGCTGTGCGCTTGCTTGCCTGTCTGCTTGCTTACTTCTTCGATTAGAGACCGCCGACGTTTGCATTGTTCATGAGTATAATTCTGGAAACGGTTTGGTTGTGCGCTTTAAGTGTAACCGTTTCACGGGTCATCGCAATTGCGTATATTGATCCTTCGATCTCGGATAGGATCGTTACGTTTATTTTCAGGAGGAGCCTTGATGCCTCTATCAATGGTAATACGCGAACGTGCGAGGATTCGGAACCCGTTTTATCCACTATCGTTTTCTCGCTGTACCTGTTCTCTTCTGTACGTTCCTCTGTTTATCTCTTTTGCCCTCTTCGCGCGTTTGAATCACCCCATCTGGATTTACATAGATCCCAGGTCGGACTGAAGATTACACGTCCGAATACGTCGGACTTTGCAGGTCTGCGTATGAGGGCAAACCAAAAATTCACATGCTCTCAAATATAGTTTTCGAGTGCAACGCGCGACTTAAGTAGAATATGTTGTACACGAATTATAAAATACACGAATTATTAAAGAATTAAAAATAGGAAAAGGAGAAAAAGAATTCGCAACTAATTTTAAATATGTGATGTGATCTTAAAAGAAAACGTGATCTTAAAAATCGGTAAAGATAAATTATAGATAAAAATGAAAAAATCATGGGATGAGTTTTCATATTGGAGTCAAAACCGATATAGACAAATCTAATTTTATATATTTCTCATAAAATTTGACTATTGTATTGACGTATCCTTAAATACTGTCCTTTATTCGATTTCTAAATATAAATAAAATTCCAGACTACAATTTAACAACTGTGACATTTTAACGTTAAACGGTATACATTTTGTGAAATATTATTTTCTTACAAATTTTTAAAAAAGAAATTCTATCAATTTACATGAATTTTTTCAGGATGCAAAGTGCAAAAGAAAGCATATTGTTTGTAAGCAACATTATTTTATTGTACAAAGTTACGAATGCAATCATCGTTACATTCGAATAAGAAATTTAAGTTCAATTAAAATTGCTCAATTAAAATTGTATATCTAAATAATATATTACGCTGTACACTGCATATTTTAAATAATTTTGTGGATTTAATATATTTTGTATCTGTTTGTTACCAGTATAATTATAACTTCGATTACTGAGATATTATTGATTCATAACATCTTTGCGTGCTGATCTTTATTTTCCATTTACTCGGTAACCAGAAATCAGATTAGATTGCTGTTTAAGGGAGGGAGTGTGCTCATTATTTTTCATTTTAGTTCTTCGTGAATCGGGTTATATTAACACATGATTTATAACTTCAATATAATCTTTAGCGGTTTGCGATGCACTTGAAAGATTGCTTTATGAAATACGACACTTGGTTAAACACTTTCACAAAAAATAAAGTATTGTAATTATATTTAAATAATATTAAAAATATTTTAATTTCTTTTATACGTTTCATAAAGTTATTGTAAAACAACCATTAATTGACTTAATTAATGCATAAATTAGCTTCGTTTATAAAATGTCAATATACCGCTGAGATGTATTTAATTAATAACTTTTATAAAAGGTTTATTGTTTATATTTGTTTATATTGGGTTAATTGCAAAACTTATGAATTAAACATTAACTAGATAAATCTTAAACGACATATAGGCAAACATATATTATTTATATATTGTATAATATATATAGGAAAGTCCTCTATCATGAGATAGACGCTTAATATGAGAGCGGGGTTTTTGTTAAACTAATAAACGCTGTCTATTGTTCGATCATGAATTTATTGCTCTTGGATTAAAAACTATTTAGTAGAAAATTCATTATTAGATCATTATTAGATCATGTCTGTAGTCATTGTAAAACAAGATTTTAGAATTTGAATATCTTCAAGTTTCATTGAGATAAACATTTAAACCTTGTTTATTATTTAATAAATAAATATTTGGCAATAAATTCTTCACGTAGTGATAGAGTAAGATCGTATTAATAGAAAAATACGGGATATGTTGAATTGTTTAATTACAGAAGTTAGATTTGTGATCGTAAAACTGTAAGACGTGGAAATCGTAATATGAGATACCCAGGGTATTTCTAATATGAAATAATCCATGCTCCTATGTTACAGTGAAAATCGTTGCTAAAGTATAAATATTATTGTACAATAATAAGACAATCGGAATGAACGTCGAGTGCCTATTTCTGCGATACTTGATTCCAACTATCTAAAGACGAGTTCTGAGTACAATCTATCGCATACTCACTTTTCGCGCACGCTGGCTGTGTTGGTTTGTATTTTAGAAACATTAAATAAAGTTTTTTAATTACAATACTGATATACTTTGCGTTTTACTATCGATTTCTCGGGGCATCTCATATTAGGAGCACAATTTTTTGACTTTGCGATTTGCTCACTTTTTACATTTCTTTAATTTTCCCAAAAAAATGGAATTTGAATTAAATTTTATATAATGTTATCTTAAAACTGATTAAATTCCCTTCAAAATGACCTATTATTTTTTTAAATTCTGCCTATAGACTTTTAGCATTTACCCAAAATGAACTCGGTATCTCATAATAGAGACCTTTCCTCTATATATATTAGGTGTTGGAATTAATTCGTAGCGCACTTTAGTAAAATATTTATTTATTTAATTATCACATATTAATCATTAAATACAAGATAAGAATAATTAATATATAATTAATTTATAAACTTTAATATATAAATAAGATGTAAAAGATTTAAAAGCAAAAGTTTCATTTGCGTTAATCATATTTTTACTGCACAAAAAGTTGACTTCAATCTAATTAAATGAGGAACATCCTACTTTAATTTCAAATTTATTGAGAATTCTGCAATTACTTATAGATCTGTGACTTTCATTATTTCCTGAATAACATTATTTCCTTGAAATAATTTAGTTATGCGTGTTATCATATAACTGAAAAATTAATTCAAATTTTTCAAGTGGATTATAAATACATTATTTATTAATGAAGTATAAATGAGAATTGAGCGTACAAAAAAAATTAGAACTTCATGTTACGATTTCGTAATTACATTTAAAAAATTTACATTCGATTTTTAACATAAGTAATCCATTACTTTATTAGTTTAATCTGTATCTGTAACGATAATAAATAAATATTTGTTTGTCGTTGAGTTGTTGAATATTTGAAATATTAGATAAAATACAGAAGTTATTTTTATACAAATTATTTCTGTTTAGATTATTTTATCCACAGATTCCTTAAATAAGTTTACCAAAAATTTTTGAATCATTTCTATCTATCAAATCTGCTTTTCTTTTATCTATTTTTTCAATATTTTAAATTTAATAAACTTTTTGATAAGTAACGATTTTTAATTCACAATAAATTCATAAATAAGTAATTTATGTCATCATGTAAAATGACTTATTTACGAATAGGTCAGCTAAATTTATTTGAACTGTATAGAATAGATTATATTTTATAGAAACTTATAGTAAAAGAGATTGTCACTTCAAAATACATAAATCCATTTTAATAATGTTGAAATTTGTTTCTCTTATTGTTAGTATAAAAAAGATTTTTTATTATTTGCACGATTTTTTATTAATAATACGTCTACATAAATTAAATTCTTGCTGTCGTTTTCAATTCTTTTAAGAGCTCTTACGAATATATTAGATTCAACATCCGAGTTTAAAAATCCTGATTTAGCAATTTCTTTCATTATATATGTATTAATATTTGACACATTTTCATAAATTTTAACGAAATTCATGAAAATGTATCAAATATTAATGAATATGTAATCTTTTTACACGCAAAAACATAAATCTTTTTTTATGAAAAAGTAAAAATTATCTTCAAAATAAAGATCGAGTCTCATATTCATCAGTTTCATATAAACTTTAATTTTTATAATTGTACAAACTTAATGATAATGAAACATTATTTAACAGTCAGTAAATCAATTTAAATTTGTTATTTTGTTGACAAAAATAAATGATTACGAAATTAAAGAAAAGACGGTCACTTAAATTTCTCGACTATAAATGAAGCGATTAGTATTCACATTATAATGTGATTTATTCTATGGTATTTATTTACTACGATAACAATTATATTTTTCATCTGTTAGACAACGAGATTAAGATACTGTTTTATATGATATTCCTAAATGAGCAGCGGTGACGATGCATGAGGACACTCATTGCACTGACATACGCAATGTACCTGATCTTGTAAATGACCGCTTGTCGCGGATCATGAATCAGTTCGCAATAATTGAGCAGATCTCATTCATCTCTCTTCGACGAATATATATATATATATATATATATATATATATATATATTGTATATCTTGTACGATGAAACTTATACCAAGTTTAATGAAGCTTAAACTATGAATATGCGCTCGCAAATGGACTACGGTGTAATTACTGTAGCTTATTAACGATAAAAGATGTAGTCTTACTACAACTAGATACAACAATTAGCAAAGAGAATTTTTTAAGAGAAGCACCAACACGCATTTGGAAATCAAACGATATTGTATTTTTGATTATGTGTCGACCATTTCAATGCATCTGCTATTTCAAATCCGAATATTTCATTTTCAAGTTGCAACGGTGTAGTTATTCGATGGTATATTTTTGAGATTATTAAATTTGCATAGAGCAGCAGAAAAATAGGATTTCAAATTGCGGTAGCGCCAATGTGACACAGCGAACGTATAAGAAAAAAAAAAAGATATAATCGGATTACTTTAAAAGCCGTTGTTCGGAAATATAAGAGAACGTAATGAATAATATAAGAAAGTAGTATGAAAGAGAGTATGATAAAGGAAGGAAAAATAAGAGCATGA
Organism: Acromyrmex echinatior; assembly: GCF_000204515.1. The sequence continues at coordinate 91,084 of NW_011627417.1, forward strand.
GAGATTTGTGAACGACTGAATGTGGTGTAAACTATTAACAATTCATTTACCACGACTCTCTCTCCGGATTTCGAGCTGTTTTCCGAAAATCCGATAGAAACAAGTATTTGGTGCGAAATTGAATATGCAAATGTCGCATGGGACAACATCGATTCTGTTCAGGTGAGAGAAATACTTGAGTACACATTAAATTCCGGACTATAACAGTGTGATGATGCACGTACCATGCTATAAACTGTTGCTAACTTATTTCGTATCATCACGCGTAGTTTCGTAAGTATACTACCTTGTCTCGAAAATTTTCTTTGAAGTAGTAATTGGCTTGCTTATTAATGGCCTCTTAGAAGTTTCTAAGCTTGATGAGCGGGCCGTCTATAAAGCTGAGCTTAATGAAAGAAATTTTGTTATACATTGTACAAACAATCTTGTCACTCTTACAATAACGCTTACTTCATTACTGTAATAAATTTTACCGCAAAATGTTTTATTTAAAAGCTGATGTAACAAAGTCAGTAAAAATCATTATATGATTCTATTACATAATACCTTATTATACGCGTTGTTATAAAATATTATTATATTACTGAAATTACTTTCCGTCAGAATATAAAGAGAGATGAATTCGTTCATTTCTCGTTCTTTTGCATTTTGAATTTTCGGAACTATTATTTAGAAATGACTGCTTGAATTTTTCCAGCTGACTTCCAATAAGAATTACTTGATAAATGCATTCCAAATTTTATTGCGGCGCAATAATATAACAGCGTGCAATGATTTCAAACGACCTTTCTTTTTAAAAATCGAGAACACACAAGAACATTGTGGAATTATAAAGTGCCAGGCTTAGTCCTTGCTTGACCTGCTTACGTTAACTCGCGCTATTCACTGCCGAGTTTCTCGAACTTTGCAAACTTCGGTGCGTACATAGGTGGGCTATAAGTATAAGTACTAGTAAGTAAGTAAGTAAGAGTATGTATACCCCTGTTTATACGTAGAGCGTTCGCGCGATAGCGTGATACTTAAGTCGGGGACGTTCACGTGTTACAGATTTACCCAGGTTTGGCAAACCGTTGAACAATCTCACAGTCTCGGTGGGTCGCGAAGCCATTTTCACCTGCATCGTCGAGGATCTCGGACCATACAAGGTGAGACACAACATCATAGTTCCGACCATCCTATTTTCCACGCACGGTTGCAGTCATACATTCCGCCGCCATGCTGCTGTTGCAATTCCACGCCACGTTACACGCACTGATGTCTCCCTGTATGATTGGGACTGATTTTGATGAGTGACATTAGACCGTGCAAATTTCATTATACACTTTCGTGATACAAATTATAAAACAGAATTACCTGCTAATAGAAACAATCCCTTTTTTATTCAAAAATATAATAAGATCGTTAAAAACTTTTATCATCTCAATTTTATAATGACTCTATCACGAATTCATGTTAACTTTTTATTTCAAGTTTTTATTATTTTCATTTTTACGAAAAAGGAGATAATTTATAAATTCATTTTCAATATATTTTATGCAATTCGTGATTAATGTGAATTTAATACGAGCGGTTTATATTTTCCTATTTGATCGACTCTGATATCTAAATATAAGATGAAAATCAAATAGTTTCTAGCAAGAGTTTTCAGTAAGTTCATTATGCAAATACAGATCTTTATCTCTAAATTACGAAATCACATCGGTTACTCTTACGCTAACACATAGATACATACTACTGTAATTTGCGATTTAGAAAATTGGTACTAAGATGCTTTGAGCGGCGCGACGTCATTACTGAACTACGTCGGCAAAGTTCTACAGGGATGGAGAAGTTAACGAACAGGACAAATAAATTCAAAGCGAAGGGTTGGAGCACGAGGATCACAGTGCGTATCTGAGCAACTCCATTTAAGTAGAAATAAAATCCCGCGGGGTGTGAGTTCAGCAGTTTGTTAACCGGCTCCTCTCTCTCTCTCTCTCTCTCTCTCTCTCTCTCTCTCTCTTTCTCTCTCTCTCTCTCTCTCTCCCACACACGCACGCGCGCGCGCGCGCACACACACACACACACACATCCGTCGCCTTCTGGTTGATTCGTTTCCCTGTGTTGATGTCGTTTGTCTGTCTCTACTCTCTCGTTTTCTACTTATTTTCCATCTCTCCTCTCAGCGAGAAATCGAACGTTTCTCGTGGAAATACTCTTTTCGATTCTCTTTTGCTCTTTCACCAGCGCTCAAACCACGCATGGAAAAGTTATAGTTTTATAGATAATGCCTACCTCGCGACTGTGGAAATGTTTTCACGATAAAAATGCGCAAAATTGTTTTATGGCGTCGCAGAAATACATGTGTGCGTATAAATGCGTGTATATGTGTGTATGTAGGCGTTCGTTTGCGCACGTTCGAACGGAATCGATGCATTATCCTTACGCGGTTGGTCAACGATACCTCTGCGGAAATGAAAACGGCGAGTCACGTTGGCCGCCGCGATACTCGCGAAAAGCGTTCAGTAAAAATAATAAAAAGCGCGTGCCACTTTGCTCGGACGGGACACAAAGGGGCGCGCTTTCGATAATCGATGCCGACGACGGTCGCCGCGGAATTAACGCTTTTTAGCGTAACTCGTTTTAGCACATGGCAGTCGCATACGGCGCAGCTATAACCGATATCGCGTGATTGCTTTTTTGTGTCGACGGTATCACAATCCTTTCGCATCGCTAATAATAAGTTATTAATTTCCTCTGATAGGACACGCGATTAAGTGGAGCGTGCACTTATAATATTATCGTTTCGACAGAGAGAGAGAGAGAGAGAGAGAGAGAGAGAAACGTAAATATATCTTCAAATAGTAAAGACACGAAGAGAACGTACGTTAATGCAACGACGTTGCTGACATCGAGTAGTTTATTTATATTTCAAACTGTAACATGAGTAATGGTGAATTTTATGTATAGTGACTCCTGAGAAAGGGAAGAAATACCTCAGATATTCTCTGATGCTTTGAAATAATAAAGCGTCTTATTACGACTCGCAAGGTGTTAGAACTCTGTGTTATGTAGTATATGGTATGATGGCACGAATTCTGCTAATTAGTAACAAACATGCCATTTATAAGTTATGTCTTATATCTTTTCAAGTTATTGTCATCCTCCAGTTACCGTTATTTATGTCCTAACTTATGCGTTCCCAATATCAACTAATGAATAAATTTTAGAAATTAAAGTTTGGACAATATTTTATTTCTAAAATATAAGATAAAAAAGAATATAAAGAAAAAATGTAAATAATTAAAATATTTTATAAATATTAACATTACGTTATATTTATTGATACATTAAGTTAATTGTATTAAATTAATTGTTGAAATATAAAAAATTTTCTATAATTGTTAACAACATAAATAAGTATTTAGAGAAGAATTGGAAAATAAATATTTTAATTTAAGAATTGTATTAAAATTTGTTTTAGAAACAATGGAGTTTACACAAAGTTTGCAAAGTAAAAGTAAAATCTTGACGTGAACGTACTATATAAATATGTCGCCTAGTTGATTATAATTAAAAAATCGTTGCAAACTTTTTATTCAAACTCGATGTTTCAGAATTAATCATGCACACAGCTCGTCAGTGATCCATTATAATAAATTTTGCTGTAACTTATTATGCAGCCTATGTGACATAAGTTATTGCGTACGCTAATTTTTATTTTCTATCTGAACAGTATTAATTTGTACAAAATTTTTAAACGTAAAAAATCTCAATTAATATATCGACGAGTATTCAGAAAAATATATCTGGTATTTAAAAATACTTTTAAACAAATTTTTATTGAAGAAAAGTTATATAAATTTTATGAAAGGTATCCTGATATGATGTCTTGCAATCGGTTACATATGTTTATAATTTTCTTATAAATTTGAAATATTAAGAAATTAGAAAATTTATTAGTATTAATAAATGTATTTAAAATTATGTTACAATTATGTTAACAAAATAAACTTAATTATCTTTTTTCCGTAAGAAATAATAATATATTTTTTCCAAAATCTTATCGCAAAATAGAGCTTCAATGTGCTTCCAGCTATAATATTTTCATTTCTACCGCGCCTTATGAAGTGCGGAAATAAGCGTGCTTCAGGAATAAAACGATTTATGTATTATCCCGAATCTCCGGCAAATTTTAAAATTTTATTAAAGAACCGAAATTACTTCCTGTGGAAGTGGGAACAGTAAGGAAAGAAGGCAGAAAAGTATTTTTATGGTCCTAAACCTAATTGAAGTCGAGTCCTTAAAACTCGTTGGATTTCGTGGAGATTAGCGCTCGGAAATTTTTCTTCTTTTAAATAATTGTGATTTCACTATATTAACGTGAACTTTTATATTCCGTATATATATATATATGTGTGTAAAAAAATTATAGATACATAATATATTTGAATTTATATATTTGTAATATATATGTGCGATATAACATTGGAAATGGCATTTGAACTGAACAATTGTATTTAAAATACGAAAATTAGTGACTCGTTTACATCTTGAACAGATTTTAAAAAATTTTCAATTTCTAAAAATTATGTTCTGATATTAATAAAAAAAAATGTTAAAGTATTATGTCGAAGCAATTTGTGTATTTCGCAATTTTCTATAATTGCTTCGTTGCATAACTTTTACCTCAACTTTTGTTTGTATCTATTGGCAAAACATCTATGTTATATTGTGAATGTTTGCAACTGCCCCATCAGATTACGAGTTTGATCTCGCAAGAGCCAACCGAGGCTGCCAAATGGTTATACACCATCATGTGCCATCTATTGCTATACTGCGAACAAATCTCATTTTCCAGACAAAATTTTATTTCCTTCGAAATTGGATGTTGGAAATAAGCATAATTTTCTGTGGTTTTTACATCAGATACAATTATATATTTATAATAACTAATGTAATAAAATATACAAATTACGTAGAATTAATAGAAAATATATATATATACGATTCGATTAAAAAAAATCTTTCAAAATTTAGTACTTTGATAAAAAATGTATAATATCCTCAGTTTCCGCTTTTCATTACAATAAGATATTAAACTTGGCGCGATCTTATACGGGCTATTTCGCGCGTCAAGTAATGCAACGTTTATGACTAATATTCTCTAGAGGAAGCAAACTCTCGAAATCATTACGGCCTGTTACAAAGGTATTGTGTACTTCCTTGCTTGTAGCAATTGGCAAATTGCGCATCCATAAGAGGCACGCTAACGTGGAATATTCCACAATCCCTTGACGATCCTTGATTATCCGGTAGTCCTTACCGATAAGACGCACGATTTCCAGTATATACCTATCTGACGTCGGCTCTAATGTGACGGATTTTGGATCAAGGTGCTTAACATTTAGAGAATACTGACGTCTCTCTCACGGTCAATAGTTGGAAAGAGAAGCCGACGCTGATGCGAACACGGGAGAGAGGAACCATGTTCATGCTCGCCTCTGTGATTGTTCGTGCAAACAAACCGCAGTATTAATTATTCGCGATACCGGCGGTTGCATTGAACGGGGCAGCCTAGGTCGGATATCCTACGAAGAAGCCGATGTTGCAGGAGTTACGATCTTGTCGACGATAATTTCTGAATCCCGAGGGAGGATACAACGCTGCACTAGGCTGTGATTTCCTCTCGAGAATAACGCATCAATGGTCAGGGTCGCCGCTTCTATTACGATCTTTTCTTGCCAACTCTATTTCCTCCGATATACGTGTACAAACATGAACTTTCACCTTGTTCGCTCATTCTTCTCACTTTGTGCTTGCACCTCTTTCGATGACTCAATGTAGTGGCTCTTTTTGCGATAAGTTTTTGCGACACTGAGTGAATAAATTTGCAGTAAATTTATTTGCGCGAATTAGAAATCTTATATGACGAATAGCTAGCGTGATAGTCCAATGACGAGTTAATCCCACGCGAGTAGAATAAGCGAGAATGACCAATACGGAATTCTAGTTAGATTTAATTACCTCTCTCTTACTTGCTATTTTCCTTTGCTTCTCAAGCTTACCGCATCACACAACGATTCCGCATTCCTTCAGTTTGATACTCTCTGCTGCACGAAGGCGGGCCACTAATATTAATATCGCGAGAGCACTAATTGTTTCAGCCAAATACGCGAAATTCGCGAAGTGAGATTCTGAGATGCTCTTTGCGTTACATGCACGTTGTGTGTTACGGCATCGATCGAGGAAACCATTATATTTGGACTGGATTATAAGTGGGCGAGATCGGAAACGCGTTTCCTTCCGCTTACGGATACCGGTCTGAGATGCAAATTTGAATTTGCCCTTAGATTCAGGAGCATTGTTGGTGCGCTACTATCACGATGCTTGGAATACTCGCTACAAGAATACGCTACATAAAAGTGCAATAAAGTCGACGCGCCCGTAATACGCGCTTAATCGAGCTAGCATACCAAAATATATAATGTCCGTTAGCATAATACCGTTAAATTGGATGTTAAATATTGCGATACGGAATTTACGTTATTACTAATATTTTCTTTGTAATACTGGCAACGAAAAGTGGAAGTTGCATTTTACTGCACTTCTTAAATGTTTAAAAATGTCTTGTATTTTTGTTTAATGCACAAAAACGTTTTCTCTTTTTTTGATTATTAGTTTTTAATTTGGATTTAACAAAAAATAAGAAAAAAATCACAAAGTTTAGGTAGGACATATAGTGTCTGGTTATTTTAACGCAAAATATGAATACTTATTTTATAGAATTAGATTAAAAAGCTAGCAACAAAATAATTCCATTATTTGTCGTGACATCGTTGGAAAAATATCGCAGATTCTTGCCATAGATTATGGAAGGGAAACGTATACGGCTAATATTCTGCAGAATGCATTTTGAAAGTCTCACTTATCTCTGCAATAGTCGTGCACGAAATCGAAAAAGACGGCGGCACTTTCTTCTTGGCTCTCGCCAACAGATGTTGTATGTATGTATAGGTATGTGCGATGCCACTTGTAAAGTTCAAATCTCGTATAGCTGCTTGAAAGAGATCGTACTTTTGTATGATCGGTCATCTGAAGTAACTGTTTCAAGTATTGTACGGTATAGCTATAATATGATATAGGTTTTGTTTCTTATGTTGAAAGGCGAATGTTCTTCTTTCTTATCTTCACGCAATCTTATATAATAATAACGTCTACACGTTTTTGATCTATTCGGTATTTGTTTAAAAAAAAGATAAATAAATTACACACACAGTGCATTATTATTAAATTATAATATAATAAAACAGTATTAACAAATAAATAAATATTAAACAATATTCTTTTATTTTTTATTCTAGATTATTAAATAAATGTTAAGTAATACTCTTTATATTTTAGATATCATAAACATCTATGTAATTTTTCTATATTTTTTCGCCAATTTAATACTGGTCGGACATTTTTACGTTATATTACGTTATATTTGTTTTCTTTCTCGGGAATCGCTTCATCGATTTCTTTTTCTAAGATTTGTCATCCTGCCGCCACCTTACATCAGTCTATTTGTATTCACAGGCTTTTTCTGCCTGTTTTGAAAACAACTTTTTATTGTTTTATGCTATTACAAATTTTGATGTGGCCGAGAATAACAGAACACTTATCACAAATAAATGAAAAATTCTGGAATTTGTTAAAATAGATATAATCAATTCGAAACGCAAAAAAGAGAGTTTACGCTGATATATAAAAAAATGTCTCGAAGATGTTAAAATATTAAATTATCAAACAAAAATATACTTCACGAAATAGGTTTTCAGGTCTCCTGATCCATTTCTAGGTCTCGGTAACTTTTTCGGTGCCTCTTGAGAGCTTCGGGTTACACGAGAAAGATTTCTGATATTTCAGTCAAACGAAGCGGACACTAGCAATCCTCTGCTAATGGACTCATGCATCGTTGAACATGCTCGACAAGATTGGCCGTACTTGATGCAATCGTATTTATTACGACGGAATGATATTATCGATGCGAAATATTTGAAGAAATTCGTGTTATCAATTTGTCCTCTTTTTCATCTTTCCCTCCCTATCCTTCTACCCTACTCCCATCTCCCACGAGTGCATGTGATAGGATACGCGCTTCAATTTCATTCGGTATTGCTGGGCTCTCTCTCACGTGCATTACGATGCAGTAGTCGTTGCAACAGCAGCAACGGCAACTGCAGCTTGTAATCTAGGAGCGGAGAACCGTGAGAATCGAAGGGTGAAGATGAAGCGCGGAAGTAGTCAAGGAAAGTGGGGTATCGTTTCCTCAACGCATATCTATATAGGTACACAGGAGTTTCTGCACACGCGCCTGCACACGTGCAAAGCAGTCGCTGTTTGTACGAAAACAGCTGGCTCCGGAAGGAAGCTTACCCCATTTCCGACCTTTCATCCCGCTTACTGTTTTTCCCTGCCTCTCTTACTCTCTCCTAGCCATGCCAGAAATCTCCGTGCCACTCTTGTCTCCAAATACGCTTCAATTTGAAGCAACTACGCTGTCGTAAAACCACGTGCTCGCAGCTATCGCCAGGAGTTAATTGAACTTTATCACGTCAAACGATTCGGCTCGACGAAATTACTTCACAGTTGTTTAGTTTCGGATCGCGTGGATGAACGGTGAAATCGATTGAATGTGGTCTACTATCAATAGACCAGTTATAGTTCATCCGCGATAGATGCAGCTTTTCTGCCATTTTATTGCACGGCCGGTGAGAGCTTTTTTAAAGATAAAAAAATTTTGTCTTGTCAATAGAGATAAAAGAAATATCGCAATCATCTTTTGTTATTTTCTAATTTCTTAATCGTTACGCCGATATATTAATTCGTATTATAAGAATACCGAATTATTAATTATTATTATTGAAATTAAAAAATTTATAATACCTATAATTTATATTTATATTTAAAAACAATATAAACAAGACAGTATAATCAATATCTATCTCTTTCTAAAAATAAATCAGTGTATTATTATTAAAAAACAAAAAATATTTACTAATAATTACATCAGTTATAAATATAGCATTGATTAGTATTTTTAGAGAGTTTTTTTTCGAGAATCAATAATTTTTTATTCTCGTGTAAAAGCGTATTGTAATAATTCTAAAAAAAACTATAAACAAGTTTTTCTCATTATCATAAAATTACACATAGCTATTCTAAATATAATAGGTTTATTTTTGCACTATTTACACAATAACGTTACAAAATCTAAAAATGGTCAGTACTTTATGAGCTTACTTTTATTTTAAATTTCTCACAATAATAGTCAATCAGATAGATAAGATAGAGAGCCCATAAATTATAAGCGGTAGTTTTTCTATTTATACATTAAAATACCAATAGCGTCAAACACAATTTTTTCAAGGAATCTTTATTGTACCTTTGTTTTCTAACAAGCATTTTAACTAATATTCTTATACATATAATAGTACATATTGAAATATATAAAATATAAAATTAATAGTCGAGCAATATAATCCTGATTATTAATTATGAATAAAATTGCCTAGTTGCTGAGACCATTAACTCAACAATGACATTTCATCATGATTCTATTCTTTTAAAATATTTATATTAGAAGAATATTATAATACTACATAAGGGTAGTCGAAAAATATGTATTTGCAAGCGTAAATAATAATCCACTTCAAGTCACATTAAATTTCTTCTAAAAAATTATAGTCTTATTTAGAACTAAAATAAAATAATTCGATGGAGTACTGAAAAAACATGTTTTAAACACATATAACAAAAAAATAAACAAAAAATAATTAAATTACATTATAATAAAATAAATTAATTAATAATGTAACTCTTGTGTATATTTCTCGACAATAATCCAGTATCATAAATTTTATATACTTTCTTGTATTGATACTTCAAAACGAGTTAGCTATACAGACAGTTGGTATTATTACAATTTCTGGGAATTATTTTGCCGAGGCTAAAAAGATTAGGAAAGATTCGCGTGAAGAATAAATCTTTAGACAGAAAAGGTGCGTGCGTGTAATGTTTCTCTAGTCGAGCTACGCAGCAGGAGTAATGAGCGATCAAAAAATTGCAAGATAAATGTTTATGAAGAATATTGGGCAATGGATACATGGTTGGTGGGATAAAGAACGATCGTCTAGTCGTTATTTCTTTGTAATAAAAAAAAGTAACGAAAGAAAACCAGTTATTATAGATCGTAAGCTTCACACGCTGTTCTTACACTATTACATACTCATAATGAACGAAATTAAGGACCGAATAAGAATCAAAATAATGTATATTTAGCTGTTATAACAAATTGTAGTCGAAATAAGTGTAAATGTACAGAAGCATAAATTTTAGTTAACGTAATGAATTTTCCGGTAAGAACAGGTATTTAGAACATATTCAGGAAGACGGAGGTTCATTAGCTCGCTATTTAAAATTTGCCTGTGTATAAGTAAGGAAACTCAGTAGAGAGAGAATAAATTACTCTGTCAGATTGGTTCATTCTATATGTCATAATCGCTTGATTAATGATTCCGCCATTAACTATACCGCGTCGCATACGTATAAAATATGGTTATCGGTCAGCGAAATAAACGGCATCACGGATTGCATGAGCAAATTGTAATATCATCCGCAGGTCACCGCGCTAAGCTTCCACATTAAGAAACTTCATAATTTTTCTGACATTCCCAAATGAATGCATTCTCCGACTTCGTCATAAGGAGGATTAACGGTACCGTTTGGAATTGCAGCTCACATTAATTTATCATCATTCTGAAGTAGATATACTAGAAAAATCGATAAAGCTCGAAACGATGGAAATTGCACCATTTGTCGAAGCATTTGTAGAAGTATATATACTCTGTCAGTTGTCATTATCATTAGTGCTTTTCGACAAGAAAAATCAAGCTTATTATAAAAGGCTAGCTTATTATTTAAATTTGCATTTTATTATTAAATATTGTTTTAAATGTAAGAGAAATTTATGCGTATATTCTTTATAAAATATTTTTTTTAAATTATAAATCGTATTCAAAACACGCTTATATCAATAAATGCACTTTCATCTCTGAAATTCTATCTCTGATATATAGTATATACGTAACGTAAACAATATGCTAAATAAGAGGTAACATCGTTATAAACGTGTTCTGAATACAGATCATCATGTCTTAGAAAATTTAATATGCTAATTGACATTATCTACTTTTATATATAATAAAATGTACTTGTTGCTTTGTTACAATTAATTAAACTTTATATTGCAATTAAACGATTTCAATTTTAGAAAATTAGAAATTTTTTAATTCAACACAATTTTATTACAATCAATTTCAATTATGGCAATTATGTCCAGAGAGAGAGAGAGAGGATTGCAAAAAATAATATTTTATAATATAATATATAATAATATAAGTTTATTATAATTATTTTATAATATAATATAAATTTATTTATAATATAAATTTTATAATATAATATAAGTTTTATATTTTAAAATATATTATATTATATGTGTGGATTTAATTTAACTTTTTTACATTTGACTTGATCGTTTCTTTTATTGAATATAGTACCTACAAAAAGCTTAATGAAAATTCTTTCCATTTGTTTCATCATAATGATTTATGTGTTAATGCATGAGCCACCGGTTGCCTCTCGTCCCATGAGAGAACAAATATCTAAAACTCTTCTACCGTTTATTTTCTGTCTCCTTTTGGATGCAAGTGCGTCATGCCGGCGGCATACCTTCGCAAAAGACGTATGCAACCGCGCCTGAAAATAAACCCAGGCTGAAGCGTAGTGAACTCGAAAAATGCGAAACGACATTGGCTGGGGTGGCGCGGTAGGGGCTTTGAGACGAAGGGATGACATTTTCGTAAGCTTCTCGTCGCACGGCGCGTCGGAGTTGCGGGTGACATTTTGTGGGTGAAATGGCAAGACAACGAGCCAGCGAGTAAAGTAAAATGTCATTGTCGCGACTTGTCATACGCTCATTGAGATCCCACCGAGAAACGAACGATAAAATGAAAGTTTGCTAGGAACACGAAACACGAAGAATGCACTAAAACTACACTAAAACATTAAGTAGAGTTTCGATAATTATCCAGCGACGATCTAATGAATTATTGAACATTACTATTATAAGCGGCAGTTCTGGGAACGATCGAATACGAATTTCAAATGGAAATATAATAAACATAATTATGTGACGAATAATCAGTATGATTTGCCGCCAAATACGTTTTAATGCAATTTACACAGTAAAAGACATTGTGTATTTGTGTTGGGAACAGTTCATTCACATTGTTATTAATAGTTTGTGTTGGACTTTTTAACATAATATGATTACGTTATTTAAAAATTTTGTGTTAAATTGATATTCAACATTGCTTATCAAAAAGACATAATTTATGAATAAGTGAACAAATAATATAAAAATAAAATGTTTTAAAACATAAAATAAATAAATAAATTGTAAGATGAATAAATAAAATTTGAGAATAAAATATTAATTTAACATATCACAAATGTTAATTTTAGTAAAAAATATGCTTCCACTGTTTGTTTACAAACTGTGTTGAGATTACCTTTTTGTATTTATTCTCTCTACTCTTACATATATAATATTTGTGTAACTTTCTAACATATTCATCTTGTATTAAATTAATCTAAAAAGTTTCAGTAGACTATTTTGGACGTGCGATTTATGTTAAATTTGACACTTTTTTTTCAACAGTGCACTTTGATGACGTATTTAAATTAAAAAAGAAAGATAAAAGAATTTTAATTAGTTCTAAAAATATAAAAATTCTATTATGTATAGACAAGTGCATTATTGCTGACTCACTTTCGCATTATTAGTCATATTCAGAGTCATACAAATGTAAATCACGTATTAAGAATTTTTGTTTCGTCATCTCGATCATTAAATCTTATAGCTTAGTTCAAATTTGCGTTTTAAAACATTTTAGAAATATAATTTGCTTTTATTTTATTCTATATAATTTTTCTGTTTTTCTCTCTTTTTTTTCTTCTTTTTACTATAATATTTAAAACAATTTTTATCAAAAGTTTGCAAAGTTAGATGAATTAAGTTAGCACTGAAATTATCTTTGAAAGTACACAATTAACAAATATTAAATGATGCAATGGATACTTATAATAACAAACGTAGGAAGAATATAAGTACTAATGTAATTTAAAAATTACTTGTATCAAAAATTATCTGCCTATATTAATTTTGTTGCTCGTCAAAATAAGTAAAATACGTAACATACAGTTCTTATCTGGATAAATTTGATTACATTCCATAAAATTATAAACCTAATTTTTTAATGAATATGAAATAAGTCAACGGCGAATGTACTAGCTATTAACCACGCTAGCAGTAATTGCTGTCTCCTTGTGAAATTTTTGCGCGTCAGCATCGCGAGCTAACTCGTCTACGCGAGAGACAAATTAAGAGAGTACCAAATGGTACTAGAGCGCGGTGTTAGTTTTTTCTACTCATACATCATTAAACTAGAATAGCGCCAAAGGAAACTTCGTATACGGCATGCACTCGTTTCAAAGAAAACATGCTGATTTACATGTGCGTATATTTCATTAGCTTTCGTGGCTCCTATAAAGGAAAATTTACATACCATCTTATTCATAATTCGTAAATTCATGTTAAATAATTTTTATTACTTATATATTTTTATTTCCGCTCGCGGAATGATAACTCCTTATATGACTGACATTATAATCTTCATGAGTTTTATATTCATGTTAAATCTTTTTAAAGTAATCTCTGTCATGCTACTTTCATGCTACTTCATTTTAAAACAATGTTTTAATAAATGAAATAAATAATGTACTCATAAAAGTCAGTAAATTTAAAATTTGCAAAAGTGCATTACGCAGTCATGATAAGTTTTATTCATGTTAGACATCTTTAAGATAGTCTCATATCATTATAGCCTCTTTCATGGTACTTTAAAATAATATTTAATAAATGAAATAAACAATGCACTCATCAAAATTGGCAAATTTAAAATTTACAAAAAGATGTAGTCAATATATTGCATTGTACTGTGAATATTGTATTAACAAAAAAAATGTCTCGCCTGCGCTGTCTCACTTAACTGGAATATTACTCGCAGAGTTTTTATTTCGACCGCAAAACCCGATCTGGTTCATAATTCTGAGTACAGTCGCCGCACTACAAAGGCGCAAAAAAAGTGTCAGTTACAACGAAATTCCATTAGCGTCAGTTTTCACCGCTTTTAAGTATTTCCTTTGAATTTCTCCTGTGCTAAACCGCTCGACTGCAGTGCTTGCACGGCGAGTTTACCTACGTTCAAAGCAAAACGGAATAAGAGCGGATATATTTTTATGTCTACCAGACTTTCCGCTACATAATGCAACGTCCCGCGCGCACACGATTACATATTATTAAACGCTTAACGCTCCATTCTAGAATCAAGACTCAGAAGACGCAGAAGAATGTCTGCGCGGACTTAGGCCAGGTTTACACTATGCTCTTAGTCCGCAATCTATACGATAGGTGTTCTTATTTAACTTACAAAGGATAAACAATTAACTAATAACAAGGACACCTATTGTATAGGCATGATGTAAACGTAGCCTTAGACTCAGTTCCACAACTCACAGTTAACCGAGGTTTGACTTGTTTCTCATCTCTTTCCAATACTAGAATTGAAAAGAGACAATGAATAAATTGAACCTCGGTTAAAAGTTAACCGTGAGTTGTGAAACTGGGCCTTAGACATTAATGCTTTCTTCTGACAAAGACAGACCACGCAATGTACCGGCGAATGCAAACTTAACTGATCATTTCTTCAGTAGTATGTCATGCAGCTTCCCTTTTCTGGTCAAAAGAGAAAATTAATGTGATCACCACGGAATGCGCGAATTTCTTGAATTTCTCAGCCAATCTTCGAAATGAATGTCGTTATACTAAAAAATATATTATTTTATTACATTACAAAATGAACGAAACAATAAAAAAATAAATTTGTAAACCAAATTTATTTTGCACAATAAAAAATGTTCTGTATTTATATTAAAAACGGTCTATGTAAGTTAAAATTTTGTGTTGAGTTTTGTGTTATTTAAATATTTCATATTAAATTAATACTCTTAGTGTTAAAATAACACAATTTATGAGTAAGTGAACAAGCACAATACGTAAAAAATATTTTTTAAAACGTAAATTTTAAGATAAATAAAATGTGTTAATTTAACATATTATAAATGTTAAATTTATTGAAATATGTTAATTAAATGTATTATGAATGTTAATTTTGATAAAGAAATGTGATTACTTACAAATTGTGTTAGTGTTACATTTTTTGTATTAATTTTTTACATAACATTTCTATTACTTTTTAATATATTCATCTTGTGTTAAATTATAGTACAAAAATTTGAGTGAATTGAGTTTGGAACACATGAAACATATTAAATTTAACATAAATTTTCCAATTGTGTGTCTCATATTGTTATAATATTAATAACAATTGTACAAATAAAATAGAAAATATGAAGAAAAAATAAAGAATAAAATCAGATTTTGCTTTATTAAAAAAAAATTCTCAATAATAAAAATATATTTTTCGAGGGAATTACGTAATTTGTAAATATTTCGTATTTCACATATTTGATATTGCTTTTTGCATACTTAATTTTATTAAATATCGCATCCATGCACGTACAAACACACATCTATATCGATGCTACAAAGATAATCAACTGTGTCTGACCCAGACCAAAACTACGATGTTCACTACTGCGTCAACGTCGAAGTTGAAATTGGAAAGCGTTTTACGACGATGGGGTCGGCAACATTGGTATGCGGCAAATATCCGGATTGACCGCGCAGTCTTCGGCGTATCAAAGCAATTGACGTTACACGAGCGGTTGCGCCGCGTGAATTACTAAGCGGATCTCACTAAGGATCTTGCCACGAGGTTGAATCTCGGTTAGGAATAAGGCAATGGACTGGAACAAGAGAGAGAGAGAGAGAGAGAGGAATATAGTGCGACTAAGGAAAAGGGAAGGTAGAATGGAAGGAGGAGAGAAAAGGAGAGAGAGAGCGGGAAATTCCTTGACGTTCAACGATTCAATCAACGCAGCACATTGTCGACGTCAGAGGTTGGAGGACGTCACCCTTCGGCGGATATTCTTGAGAGTCGAGATATGAAAAATGATGTCTGACGGAGAATGGGGAAAGCGAAGAAGAAGAAGATGGGGAAGAATACGCGTTCTAGGACTCTTTCTGCCGAGGGATGTTTGACAGATATCTTGACGCTAGCCTGCGAGCGTGTTGCGGTGTCTGTGAATTCATGTAAAGGGCGCATAAGCAGCGAGCGTGTATTAGCTTCGATACATCAGCTGGCGAGACAACCGAACGTTGCATGATGAAATTGATCCGATTTTATTTCAGCCAATCCTTTTTTTATTTATCAAAAGAAAGATTTTCCTCTCGTATCCTTTTCAAACAATCTCCGAAGAAATTCTTCATCTTGCCCCATGTCACGTAATGGTGACAAAAACCCAAGTTGATAAACGATACGCTAAATATTGAATAAGTACACTGATTAAAATGTAAAGTTACATTATACAGAGCATCTTATAAGATGTACTAAATAAAATTATTTTTAAGGATGGGATTTCATTTATACGTTTATATTGTACGACAAATGGTTGCAGGACAGAAAGATTCTCAGATCTCTTTTTCTTATAGCCAATCAACAGGTTTGAAAAAATTTGTGGTACGAAGAAAACACACAAATGAAATTCTTAAGGTTATTTCTTTTTTTTTTTAATGTCTCTGAGTAAAATTGTTTTATTTGGAGGACAACTATATGATTTACATAGTGGTCACTTGAATTTTTCGCAATTTTATATTGTCGATCGAAACTGTACAGCCACTCGTATTTTTCTAGTGAAAGGAAAACCTGGCAATCCGTGCGACACGGATAACATGTGTTCACAGTTTCTTTATGTACCGATTGTTTTTTTGTCGTTCGTGGCAGACCAGCTAGCTTTTAATCGATAAATACTAGCAGGTTGTTTTTTTTAATACAAGAGAACGAACGAACAGAAAACTGACAATTTTAGATACAGCATGTCCAATAGTATTTGCGATATAACGGCATTCTTAGTTGTTTTTATTCTGACAAATAACAAGCTATTCTTTAATTACGTGCCATATGTGATCTTTTCTTACAAAAAGACATAATTGGGTATACATATAAAAATATATGTTACGACAACTTATAACTTATCAGCTTTGAAAGTAACAAAAATACGCCATAGGCTATTACTGACCTACTTAACTTAACGGCCAACAATATCGGAAGTACATTTATTTTCGAAGCTGATAAGTTTCGATCGCTTTAGCGTAAAGTAATGCAATCTCCGATGAAAGGACTGTTTGTTTTGAATAATGAAGCAGTTTAGAATTTAGTACAAAACTACAAATTTGTTGTAAACAAGCAAGAGCTTTCGAGTTATAAGAGGGTAACTTAACCCTTAAATGCCACTGAGAGTCCAAAAGACCCCAAGGCTTTTTCAATCATATATATATCTTACAATCCCGCTGTAAATCGAACTTCTAGCTTCATCTACTGTTAGTTTAGATCCCCAACTACCAATTGAAAAGTTCGCGGCAAATAAGTCTCTGTATAGCAGCTGACGCATTTCGAGGTGGGGTACAAAATACCCCAGTGTATCATTTACGTTGTGCAAAATGAAAATTGATTTTTTTATTCATGTTTTTGTGTAAATTTTATCAAGTAAATCGTTAAGTGTGTTTTTTCTTTCTGTAAAATTTCTCCATTCATTTCGCAAAATAAATATCTTTTTTAAAATATCCAGTGTCGGACTTAGCTTTATCTAAAAAAATACTACCTCAGAAGTACAACCCTAAACTTTTAGCGAAAAATATTAAAAATTAAAAAAACATATTTATTTGCTTAAAAACAGTAAGCTTCTTTAAAATTTTAACTAATTTTTTTTTAGTATATTTACACTAAAATTTCACCATAACTGCAATTACATCTTCTTTTAGAAGCTCTCTCTTTGAAGTGTATCCAAACAAATTTTCAAAGAAAAATATTGAAAACTCTGAAAATAGTATACACTTTTTCACGCTAGGATCCAATTAATCCCGTGTGGCATTTAAGGGTTAAATACTCAACTTAATATATGTAATATAATAATATAATATAATAATATGTGTAATATAATAATGAATATTTGATTCAAGGTGTCAATACTTTTAATAGATCGCGACATGTTAAATTAAATAGAGTCCACAAAGCGGAATAAATATAAAATCTATTTAAATATAGGAAATTTTTAATATATATACGTACGTGGGTGAGAATCAATAAGAAAGTCAGTAACCTTCATTTTTATCGCCTTGATTTATAAGGGCAGAAGGTTGCTTATTGACTGATCTATTATACTTTATAAATATATTAATATTTATTAATATATGTACACTTTATTACTCTAAAACTTTGTCAAATTCAGCTTCTAAATAGAACAAAGTTTATAAAATATAATGTAGATTTGTTTTGTTTATTTTTATAAACATTATATTTCTAGAGATTCTTTTTCTATATGTTTGTAATATTTAATTAAAAAGCAAGTAGACTGCACTAGAACTTTCTTTCTTGTTTTCGCCAAATACCAAACATGTATCTATTTCACTTTAAGTTTCAAAAATATACACTAGTTTAGCTACAAAAAACAGATCTAATAATTTGTAACAATTCCAAAAAATATGCGGCCGCACACGATTTTTGTGTCCTACTTAATCCTAAGAAGACATTCAACGGATTATACATGTGCCACTTATTACAACGATTGTTTTCGTAATCAGCACGGCTGTTGACAAGAGGTGCACATTACAGCTTATACGTAAGTGGGAGGCACTTCTTATTGCACATAACTAGGTTAATGATAATGCGCTGGACAAATAAAGTCGTAGAACGCGGGCTTTAGGAATTACGTATCTGTCCGTCCACAGGAACACAAACGACCGGGGATAGCGTTATCTGTATTTGACATTCGTTACGATGATTGCCTTTGTAATTAGCGCGTCCGTGGTTGACGAGCGATTACAATTAACCGAGCATTCCTTGTTTAGGCAAAACCGGTTCAATCGGCTCTTGTTGGGCTCATTAATACGATCGTGTGTTTTGTCGGTGGTTGGAGCGTTTGATGGTGATTGTAAAATGTCGAACCAAAGAGAGTACGGTAGAGATACAGTGATGGAAAGGTATGAGAAAGAGAGAAAGAGAGAGGAATGTACATCAGAGTGAAGCACTCCCAGAGGAAAATGTGCGGGGGTAAGCCGCAGTGAACAATAATTATGCCGATTGTACCAGTGGAGGCTAATTATCCGTCTGTACAACTTGCATTGAATTTACCGACTATTTCGTCCTCTGTCCACAGCAAACTTTGATGCTGCGGACAGATGCTTATCTTTGCATTTTTCTCTGATAATGCGATAGTATCAACTTGTAACCCAATATGATATATAGAATTAGATTCTTGTTGTTTGAACACCATGGCAACAGGTCCGTTTAACAATCATGTGTAAAATATATATTTCACAAAGATAAAATACCGTGGCTGTTTCATAGCGAGTTGTGTTTAAAATCCGGATCAGTCTACTGGATTTGTTTTTCCCTGCGCATATCGTAAACATCGTTTCTGAAGCAAATGCAATTTAATAAATGACATTTTAATTAAATTAAAACAATACCTTTCTGTTAAGCTATATTTTATTTTATGCAATAGAACTAAATTTTTCTATAGCAAAAATTCTTAGCAAATTGTCTATTTTTTTAATCTTCAATTTTAAGTAAATGATTAGTAATAACTTTCAAATTGCATTAACAAAAATCTGTTTAAAAATAAATAGACAATAAAATCTTTTTTATCGTTAATTTACATTGTTGAAATTTTATTTGTTAAACTTTATCATAATTACTAATAATTTCTATATATATATATTCAACATATCTGATAATATGAATCTGATAATATCTGATAATATGAATCTTGAAAACGATTGTATAATTTTATATTGTGCATATTATATTTTATAATTATTTTTTATTAAAATATAAGCATTTCTAGGGTAATTCATACATGCAACATAATTTTAAATGCAGTTAAGTACCAATATTACTGTAACATTCACGGAAAAATAAATTTTTAATTATAACACAAAGTAAAACAAAATGCTAATTCAATTTGTCCTTCGTGTGAATACGGTAATTATTAGCTTGGAAATTAACAAAATCCTTTTTAACAGAACAATGCTTATTCAATATAATAAAACATATTGAATGTAACATGAGCAGGTTTTATGTGTATTAAAAAATTTTCTTCATTAAATAAATTGAAAAAAATTAGAAAGTAGAACAAACACTGATTATAATATAAAAAAATGTTGAGTTTATCAATGTATTATTAGAAAAGTTAAAATCATATGTATGTATCTTAATTTATTTTTAAATGTAATCAGCAGCGAGTAAGTACTTTTGTTTCGTGAAAAATATAGGCAAGACAATAAAAAAATTTCGTCCCTATGAATTATGCGAGTTATATCCGCGCTTTAGTACGACGCGAACATTTTCCTCGTCACATACGTCACTTTTTTTTTTAATTTTCAGTACGATCGTATGTACACAGTGATCGAAGAGTGAATGACGTGCGTTAGATGTTTCAACCGCAAGCGTTATACAGGCGTGATTATTACCATATCATGGCCGTTCACTGGTAACCGCTGCCACGCTTAGAATTTTCCAATATTTATACACCAGAATATTCAACGTTTTCCAGCATGCTGCTAGAAAACTTGAATAACCAATACTTGTTTTGTTGCTGGGTTACGTTTAATATATTTGCCTTTAATAAACGCGAACACGCCCTCGCGCAAGCTGGCTGATTTTCGTTCAATGACGCTTTGTTTTGCGAATTAGCAACATGACATACATTGTCGTACATCGTGATATGACAAACAGTAAATCTTCCTCTCACGTTATGTACACAATAGTATATATCACTTGCTTCAAAAAGGAAGTAACTGAAATTTTTCATTTATTTATTTTATTTATTTCACATTGAAAAAAATAAAATGCTGTAATTACATTACCTGTAAATGATTGAAATTTGTTTTGCAGCGCGCGAGTAACATCCATGATCTACATTCAAATGTAAAAATTTTATTTGAATTCGTTGATTATAAAATTTAAATTCATTATCAAATTATTCCTCTTCTGACACTTTTCGATTACTAATCAACAAAATATTTTGAAGGTGCAAATAATGTGTAACAAAGTTTTTATTTTAAATGATAGTAAACACCGATTTAGTAATTTTCTTTAAATTTTAATTGCTTTATCAGATAAAGGTAGATATTATCTTTAACTGATTAACATCGTTAAATTAAGATAAAGCAATGCTCGGCTATTAAGCTACGTTGAAAATTTCATGCTATAGAGATCGTAGTCGAAGCAACGCGTCGAATGCAGTTCCCTCTCTTGGATAAGTTATTATATCGGAAAATCGCTTGGCCGTGCTCGTATCTTGTTAAAATATTTGAGCACCTTCGAGCTGCACAGACAGGTAAATACGAATCACTGTCTTTTCGTTTTTCTTCGTAAGCCATCGGTCGCCAGCTAGGAGTAATTACGCCGCTATGTAGGCACAGTACACACAGTGTTGGCAGAAAAAAAATACTATTTCTTATTCATATCGCGTACGACGTTGCGCACATCTAAAGACCATCTCTTTAAATATAACGATATTCAAGCGATGTGTCGTATATAAAAGGTGCTCGTATACAATTCGTAATGTAGTTTTAATTTCTAACTGTATTCCAGATATATATATATATGTGTGTGTGTGTGTGTGTGTGTGTGTGCGTGTATCATTACGAATTGCATATTTACGTTGCCTCTTTTTGTCACATTTGTATTCCTTCTAAATATTTTACAAACTCTAATCGCAATAATAGTGCTGGTAAGTAAAATTAACTTATATATTTGGAAAGCGTAATTTTAAATTATGTCCGCTTAAAGCAAGCGGAATATTTTTGAGATATGTACTAGCTGTAGCTTTATGCTGCAGGGTATTAGTGCATGTGAATACGTGTATATACATGTGTAATCTAATTATTTAAAAGCACTCGTGGTAACGCGGACACGATTCTGTGTCATCCAATTAGTTAAATAAATAGAATTACGTCAATTAGTGCCGTCACTAGAAGCGGTACTTGGCAATAATTAAGAGTACCGATAAATCTTGTTAACCCGATACAGGATGCTTCAGAATTGTAAGGATATCATGTGAAAAATACTCACTCTAAAAGTTATCAGAACGTATATCGAGATCTCGGCATTACCGTCGCTTCGGCGTATTCATCGCACGACGTTCTCCATCGTCACTTACTTCCGGCGACGATTGCGCGAGCGCAAGCGAACGGAAGAGAAATCGAAGAAGAAAGAATGAGCGATCGTCCGAGGGCTAGGACATGGTACACCTTCGAGGCAAACTTACCCGAGTCATTTTTCACCGCAAGTTCGAGTCGCGAAAGCGGCCGTACCTCTCGGGAAGATATTTCGCGAAATTAAAGAACTATCCGCTCAGATATACCTTCCGTACTTACCGCAACTAAAAGAGATGAGGCGAGAGAGGAACGATGCAACGAGTGGTTGCCGAGAGAAATAGAAAGGCTAGGGTGCTAAGGAAAGAGTCCGAATAAAAAAGAGTAGGTATACATAGGTATCGTCTCGTGCAACCGACTGACGTAAACGAAAATAAAGAGTTGCCGCCGAGTTCTGATTTCCTCTCGCCGCTTTCAACTGGCAAACTGGTTGGTCATGGCACGTCCAAGGCAGGAAACACAACACAGTGGCCGAAATAAAAAGAAAAAAAAAGAAGTGGATGCGGAAGCGTTCCGCTGTTGGTGGTCGAGGTTGCGAGGAAAAGGAGAATGGAAGGAAGAAGAGAATTCCGTGGCGTTTATTCAGACGCGCTCGAGACGTACCAGGGAGAGATTACATTGCGACAAGCACAATTATATCGTTACCGCGAAACGGATCGTTTGTAAAAGCGAAACGTGCCGTTCCGCTCCGCGCTGCACCACGGCACGTTCGCGGCGGTTGCATTTCGGTCGTATACGAGCTTGAGTAATTGCAGCCGACGGCGGCTCACGGGCGGGAGGATCATGCGCTTCCATTACGCGCGCTCATAGACCTCATCATGCGTACGTAATAGGCGTATATGCACCGATACCACCGGAGAGAGAAGGAAAAAGAAAACGGAGTGTATTATATACATATGTATATATATGTATATATATATATATATATATATATACATATAGGCGCGCGCGCGCACGGTCACCCTGCACTCGTCTCTTTTATCAACCTCGAGAGCTCTTCCACCCCCGTCTTGAGCACACAATTTACAACCTCTCTGCCCTCCTGTCCCTTCGCCGTCCGCGCTTCACCGCCGCTTTCTTCACTGCTCGCTCTGGTGCACCCCGGCACCTTCTTTTCCGGGTTTCTTTCTCGACGGACGTTCAACCACCGCTTTTCCGCTTTCGTCCTTGTCCTCGTCCTCGCTCTCGCCTTCGTTCTCTCGCAAAACGTTTCTCCCTTTTACCCGTTCGTTGTTCTTCGTGACTAGAGCGCCTATGCCTGTCCAGTGCACACGCGTCACGCGGCGAAAATGCGTTATACGCGACACATTGCCTACGGGCCGCGTGGATGCTGTAAAGAAACGGATGTTGCGTGCTTTAAAACAGCGCAGAGTTTATTACGACTTTGGCGTAACAATGAATTCTTTTTTTTCCGTTTTTTGTCCTTCTGACTTTCTTTCATTGTACTTCTCTCTTTCTCTTCTTGTTCTTCTCCCCATCTCTCTCTCTCTCTCTCTCTCTCTCTCTCTCTCTCTCTTTCTGTTTCTATCCTCACTCTCTTTATGTTACGAGTGTAGTTGGTATAAAGCTTCGAGTACATTGTCGGTAGCACTCGGGCGATGAGACGTGTTGACAGCTTCCGCAATGAGGATGGGAAAGACGATGGTTGAGGATGGTCGGGAACAGGGAAGAAGGGATGTGGCTCACACGAAAAGCGGAAGACTCGCAACGGATATCCATAAGTAAAACCGCATGCGACATCGTCCTAGAAAGATTTATCTTTTTTTTTTTCTTACAAAGAGTAAGAATACTATTTACTTTTTTAGTGAGAGATGGCTAGATTGTGATGCAATCTACAAAGTGATAGACGTGTTTCATAATGCATTTGCTATTTCGCGAATATTGGATCAGATAAAAGGATTGTGTGCGCTTTTGTAGAAAATGGTACACGACATATGAAGCGGTAACTAGGTCGCACACATTATTATTATCGTGGATTTGGCATTTCAGCTTTATATCTTGATACTTAACATCTTCTTTCGGCGAAGAATTTAACACATTGTTTCAATTATGAAATCCCAATTCGGATAATATGGCTATAATTCTATTTATGTTTAGACGTTTCTTTATTATTATTTGTTAATATTGAAATTCGAGTTGTACGTTTATAAAATAATATTAGGTGTTGGAATTAATTCGTAGCGTTTTTAATGAAAGAATGTTATTTATTTCACATGAGCATTAAAAAATACATTAATGAAAGTACTTCCCATCACTTGTAAAACGCTACGAATTAATTCCAACACCTAATATATAATATAACATGTAAAAAAGATAAAATTAAATATAAAATGGTATAAAACTACGTTATAATAACATAACTTAATAAAATAAATATTACAAATTAGAAAATTGTATTTACAATTTCCTTAATAAAAATAAAAGTTTTTAATAATTAATATGTTTTTTATTCTTCTTTATCAATATATATGTACCTATATAATAAATCATATATTAGGTGTTGGAATTAATTCGTAGCGTTTTACAAGTGATAGGAAGTACTTTCATTAATGTATTTTTTAATGCTCATGTGAAATAAATAACATTCTTTCATTAAAAACGCTACGAATTAATTCCAACACCTAATAATAAATGAATTCTTGTTTTATGAAAAAAAAAGTTATAAGGGTAACAGTTATAAATTTAAATAAAGTTTAAGTATTGACTTTTCAAAACTATTACTTGATAAAAATTATATAATAATAAGAAAAATATGTTTTGAGTCAGTCCTTTTTTGCAACTGCTAATTATTGAGGTTAACGGAATTAATTGAAATTTTTTTCTCTAAATGCTTTCTTTTTTTTCATTTCTTATCGAATGAAACTTGTAATGTAAATCCGTTTTGCAACATGATATGATATATTATTAACTCTGCTAACGCAGCCTGCAACAAGCTAAAGTACCCACTAGCGTCTGTTATCACTCCGAATATGATAGTGCTGCGGAAAAGCTGGATACGAAATGTGCATCTCGAAAATTTAATTCCATCCATATATTCTCGAAATGCATGTCTCAAAACGCTTAGCAAACATATGATCATTTTTATTTTTAATTGAAGAAATCACTTCGTTAAATGACATTTTCTTAATTACTCTAGATAAGAATTAATAAAGCGCAATTTAAAATAATGATCGTAATTAAAACTGTTATATTCAAAATGTGAAAGAAATATTCCCGGAGTAAAAATATTTTTAGATGTTTAAAAACGATTTAAAAAAATGTTAGTGTACAAATCGCTGATTGCCGGTAGAAGTCAATTAAAATGAAAATTCTATTATTGTAAAATAACATTCCTACTTTCGTATTTTTTTCTATATTTTCCTTGTTTTACGTTAATTTATCTGTCAACATGAATTAATTTATCTATTTTATCTAATACATATCTTCCATCACGTCGCATTTTTAGCATTTATTATAATTAAATTAAAATTCTCTTCATGTTACTGCCTAAAAACTCGGTATATAAATAAAACGCAGGCATTTAGACTGGCATAACGCATACAACGCTGCATACGATGTTTTATTTGAATGGCTTATTCAATTGACCTATCGTTGATTTTGTGTTACAGGTAGCGTGGCTACGAGTCGATACGCAGACGATTCTCACGATAGCGACTCACGTTATTACGAAGAATCATAGGATCGCTGTGACACATAGTGGCCATCGTGCGTGGTCTCTTCATATAAGAGAAACGCGCAAGACCGACAGCGGTTGGTACATGTGCCAGGTGAATACTGACCCGATGTCCAGCATCACTGGATTTCTCGAAGTCGTTGGTAAAGATCCAGATCTCTTCTACTTTTCCTTTAAAAATTGTCTTTTTGCTATATTATGTTTATCATTTAAAAATAAGCATTATTTTGATCAATGAATTAACAGAAGGATAATTATAAACAAAAGAATAATCAATGTCATATAAAATTTACATATATAATCCAAGAGAAAACAATAACTGTAAATGCATTAAATATATTAATATATTAATATATTAAATATATTTAAATACACTAAATTGTAATGTTATAAATATGTACCATAAAATATTACCATATATTAAATTATTTTTACTTTTTATTTGCCGATAAATATAATATCTCCTCTAAAGTTAAAATCAATAATTAATAAAAAAAATATTTTTACTGTATAATTAATATAATATTTTACAAAATTATTGAATATTTTATAAAATTATTTAATATTTTACGAAATATAATTACTCGTAATAATAATGTATATTACTCGTATAATAATGTATTGCACTTGCGAGAGAAATAAGGAAAGAACGCAAAATTATAGAGAGTAAACTAATCTACCGCGATATAAAAAACTTTATACATTGTGATACCACAATAAAATTATATTTAAAAAGTTATTAATTGAAGTTATTTATTGAATACTAATATAAGGAAATATTAATTATTCAATAATATTTAATATTAAATTAGAGAATAATATTAAATTAAAGCTATTAGTAAGATGTTAGAAGGAGAAAGAGATAGAACAAGAAAAAACGAAAGAGATTTTCTAAAAACACGCATATATACTGATAAATAATACATTATCAGAGTAGACATATAAATCTGCTGCGTACGTAAAAATTATATAAATTAAATTAAATTACGTAACATTAATTTTTATTTACGTTGCTAAACCCAAATATTTTATTGTCCTATTAAACAAATGACAAATCACAATTATTGCAAGTCGAGCAGAACATTTTCATATACGTCGCCCAGAATATCGTGTGTCACATACACTGAATGAATATAATACCATGCGTAGCTTCATTATGGTCTGTTTGAAAAATTACAAATAATTTCCACTCTACACTCAATATAGATTAACACATCACACCTGACATATCTGGCAAATGTAACTCGTACAATCTCAGTGATGAGTGGCAGTGAGATGCGACGCTTTGAATGTACGAACTTTGCAGGTCCATTAAATTTTATCTCATATGAAATTTATTGCTAAAATTTCCATCACTTATTTATAATTATTCAAACGCATTATTTCGATTAATAAAAAAACGTTACTCAAATACTCGTTGCATATTTTATTTCAGGTTACTATTTTTATTTTTATATTCCTTTTATTCATATTTGATGAAATTTTTCTATTTTGTAATCTTGATCATTAACTTTAAAATGATTATAAAAGACACATCAGCAAAATATTACTTAAAGAAAATGCGAATCCCAAATTCATTATTTTTATATACTTATTTTTTTATTGTATATAACGACAATTATCTATTTTCATGTCATTATAGAAATGTATAGTTTTAAGCTATACTTATTTGAATAATTACATTTACATTTGCATCAACGTTAGATTATACATTTTTGATTATTTAATAACAGTATAAATATGTGCAAGTCTTTTTTAAATAATCATTAACTGATATGTGTGTAGCTTAAAATAATAAGACTGCCATATATTACGCACACATAATTTAAAACCGACATTAAACTTATTGCATGCAATTTTCAGTTTTCATAACGCCTAAAAGGCGGAAAATTGAGTAGGGAATGAGAATCTCGGAATGATTTAAGGACCGCTGCCGACAAATATTTGCGAGCAAATCGTACGTTCGAGATTGCTCGTGAATTTGTAACCCGCGCCATCCAGAAAGTCCGGGATCCTTGACTAGTCCTTGCGAAACTCGACTAAGCACAGGCAGATTCAGCGTTTTCCATGTATACGTAACTCGCGATTGTCCCGCGGAACACGTCCTTTGCTGGCAGGGCGCATCCTTCTTCCCGTGACTATGCATCAACTGATCCTTCCTCGGAACTTTCTTGGCACTTGGTACCACCGTCCCTGTTACCGCCAACTTGTCAAACTTCGCCAACTACGGTCGTCTTAGCGGACATCGTAGTACCTCTAGAGAAAGCCGTGATTGCTACTACAAGACACCGATATTCAATCCTTGATTATTTGTTTCGCGGCTTCCCAGGAAACACATGTACAACATATAATAACGTCCGCAAAATTCATCTATACTTTAATTAATCCATTTTTTTATAAAAAAAGGAACATATTATTGTGAATTTCGTTACATTATTCTTGTAGCAACTTTTTATTTTTGTTTTAACTTACAATTAGTTAATAATCATAGCATTTCTCTTTTTGATAAAATATTTTTTGATGAAATGTTGACTAATTATTGACCATTAAATAATTGTTATGTAAAGTATTATTTGTTAACAAAATAATAAAATTATTATTGTTTTATTTAGTAAATTAAGATTATTTTTAGAAAATAGTTTCTCTTTTAAAATTTTTCAAAATTTGTTCATTATATATACGCTTGACAGTTGACTTGTTATCTTTAATAGATTGGGCACAACCGGCTTATCTCTTATTTTTCAAATTAATGAAAGTATCTACCCTGCTATTAATTATCGGTTAGCTTGACGAAGGTCTGACACAATTCTTGACTTTTAGAGATTATTGATCGGCTCTATCGCGCTCCGGCGCAATAGCATTCGAGAGATGAATATCGGACTGCCGGAAATTACCAAATAAATGCTGGCATTCTATACTCTTGCGGAAAGCTAATGCATCTCCATAAATACCTCAGCTAAGCTTACTGATTTATATCTCTTAACAAGCCCGTAGATAGTATCCCATTGATACATGGCAAAGCTCACGTTAACTAGAAGTTAAGTAAGACGAGCGAACATTCATGAACGGATGTACAGCTAAATATCTATTTTGAAGAAAAAAACTTTAATTCGTCTAAAGGAAACTTCCGTGATAAAAATTAATAGGACGATGTAATAAAAGTTCTTGAATTAAGAAAATTAATTTAGTGGACGTTGCTGAAATCAATTTTAATATCGATCGCAGTTTATCTGGGACATCTCTTTGTACACGCATATACACATACAAACCTAAGTTTAATATTTTTATATATTAATAAGTATAAAACAGAATTATGATTGAATACAAATTTTATATTAAAAAATCTTTTTAAATAAATATTTTATAAAAAAAATTTTAATTTAAAAAATTCAATTGCGCCTTGTGGACAGTATATTAAAATATTTATATTATTTTGCACTAGTATAAATATTCTATATCGATTGCGGTCTACCTTGGTTAGCTCTCCATTCACATACGCGCGTGTGCTTGATATTTTTTCTACGATAGTCAATTTAAAACAACGTTGCGTTGAATTTTGCAATGAAATCTGAAATAACGTTTTGTCGGACGAGAAAGTAGCTGAACAGATTAAAGATTTCACACCTCAGCAAACCTTTTCGGACTTGCCAAGATAGAGATGCCTCCTCGTGCTACTAGCCTCGGCCTTTCGCGATCGGCTGGATTTGTGGCGGCGGGATGCAAATATATGTAAAGTACGTACCCCCGCGCCGAAACCTTCGAGGGCGATTGTACTCTTGGCGGGCTATTAGACACCTTCCCGGCAACTCGTGCTCCTCGTTCTAATAACCGGTCGG
The DNA here is from genome assembly GCF_000204515.1 of Acromyrmex echinatior. Next base: position 121,082 of record NW_011627417.1, read on the forward strand.
CCTCCTCATGCCGCAAACCACCCAGCCACCGTTGAACCTGTATAAGCGTATAGTTTAACTTCACCGCAACCCCTCGTTAAGATTCTTCTTTATCGGTCTGTCCTATCGTCGACTATACCGCCAAAACTAAGAGAGAAAAGAAAAGAGTCGGCTATTCTGCTTTATCTTGCTTCATCGGATGATATGCGAACATTGCGTTCTTCGGTAGTTTGCATCGCTCCAACAGGAAAACGAAACTGGCAAAATAACGCAAAATTATTATGATATAAATGAGTGTTAAGGAACGTAATCAATATATTAAACATATTAATTAATTTTGCATCTTTCTTTTTGTTAATTTGTAAAACAAAACCTTTGATGTAGTTTTGAAATAAGCTTTGCAATAATTGGTATATAATAATGAATTATTGGCTTTTGTCTAATAATAACCGCTTTGATTAAACGTGAAATAAAGGTGAAATCAAATACAGAAATTAGTTGTTTGTTTCCTTCTCTTGTATTATCGAGCCGTCAATCATGGTTTGCTTTAATTTGCATTTAGAAAGAAATAAGATGCAGGTATAAAAATTATATTTGTACGTATTTATTACTCTATTGTACATTCCTAAAATTATGGTATAATCCTTGAGACATTTTATTATATCATCAGCATGTCGTAACTTTAAATTATAAATATTCTGACTCAATTTCCGAATTATTCGCGTTTTGAAATTAGTTTTCTATTTTTTTTATTTTTTTTACCTTAATCTTTTTTATAGCTTTCTAATATTTCTTTCTTATATTTATATCTTTCTGATATTCGTTCTTATAAGGATTTGTCTCTTCTAATTTCAATACGGAGGATATGGAAAGCTTGATACGGTTGCATTATTCGTTGAAACAGTGATATTATTATTTAGACGATGTGTGAATGCAAAACTTGTTGTAAAAAAATTTTATGAAAATTTTTTTTCAATTTTTTAACGAATTATCATAAAGGGAAATAAAACTCGTAAACTATTAAAAAAATTTAACTAAGAGAAAGTAACTACTCGATAACGGTAATAATAATAATTCTCCTTATGCCGGAATATAAATTCACACAAGCATGTAAATTGTAGCAAATATCGTTTGTTTGTACATTTTTGCGATAATCAGCTTTGGATAATCAAACTTGTTGAGAGAGTTCAATTTCCAAATTTTTTTTTTAAATATAAAAATAGCAAAATGCTGAAATATGGAAATAGCAAATATTGCATATAGATTCGTAGCGCGGTTCAAAATATTGACTTGCAGAAATTTTATCATTCAGTTTATTTTTTATTTTGCACAAATTCGATTATTGAATGCGTATTGCAATTGCCGTGCGGGTCTTCGTTATATTGTATATAACAATGATATTTTTCTTATTAATTTTATAATTTTTATTTATTTTTTAAATTTATAATGGTTTATGAATATTAATACGAGCGTCATAATCTTTGCTTCTTTGATTTATATGTGTATTTAGAGTACCATATAATATAAAATTGAGCTTATATTGCAACCAACCAAATTTATTGTTTATTGTAGTGAAATTACTAGTTTGGTCAACTTGCTTTAGCATGATATTACATGTACTAACTTATATGACCAATTACTTGATTGTATATTATCGCAATGTGAGTATACGTGATTGTGTAAAATATATATTGGTGAGTGCAACACAAATATATAGCTATTTAATACGTATTTAATTCAGAGTGAGAAAGAGAGAGAGAGAGAGAGAGAGAGAGAGAGAGAGAGAGAGAAAGAGAGAGAGAGATTGGACTTAAATGCATACTGCAGTTATATAGAAAAAAAGCCAATTTATTTTGTCATTAAAAGATAATAAAATCTACTTTTTTCTTTCTTTTCTCTTAATTTGCATTTATTTATATTGATCAAAAAATTTCAAATTTTGTTACAATTAATTTTTAAAACATGTGATAAAATTATTAAGATGGATTTTAATTAATTGCGCTGCTATAATCGATATTTGCAACATATATCTTTACAGTTATCTAAATAAATTATTATAATTTATAAAACAAATTTTCCGAATTTTACGTAAAACGTTATAACGTTTTGAGGAAGGATATCGATTGTGCTATTATGTAATGTTAATAGCGATAGAAATAAAAGATATAATATTGCATTACTCGAAATTATCTCAAATGGCAAAGGGTTGATAGTTCTTGCTGTACCTTTGCGTAACTCGATCATCGAAGATCGGCGCGTACGCATCAATTTAGTGTCACGTTGGTTTAAACGCTGGCTCGCTTTTGACCGATCGAACTTTTCAAACGTTATCGGACCGTCGCAAAATATAGCGGCCATTCAAAAGGACACTCGAAGATACCGGCGGTATGAAACGCGGTTGTGTACAATCCACGTGAATAAAACGCGATCCCGTGAGGGCAAACAAAAACAACGGCGCGCGTCGGTGCGCGGGCACGCGTGAAATAATAAATTCGACCCAATTGTTTTCCCGTATCAATAAATATACTATCTGCGGATACGGCGCTTTTTTTCGCCCCGTTTGCGCCCGACGCAGTCGGGGCAAAGCGCGAAATGAATTGCGCACCGGACCCGGTGATATCTCTGTGACCTGTGACGGCGGCGGGCGTAGCGATGCCGGCATGGAATTGCTTTTTGCTCGATGGCCGATGCCCGCTTAATTCTTTGGAAGAATTCGTTGCTGTACGGTTGCCCTCGGTATTTGACTGTTCTGCCGTGATCCTACTATGTCGTCAGAGAACATCATTTTGACTTTCTCTTTGTTTGAACCACACAAACATTTATTGCAGAAATACTTTGTACTGCAGATGCTGCTTTAACTGTAGTCTTGTGCATTGTCGACTTTTTTATACATTGAAATGTTTATTGAATATTTCAAAATATAAAATAAATTTGACCGATTTATTTGACGATGAATTAAAATGTTTATCGAAATATATGTACATTGAAAATGATGGAAAATTATTCAGATTTACGTATTGTAAAAAGAAATCGTTATAATATAATTATCGTTAATTATATTTATTTATCGGCAATAAAAAGAAATTATTTATCGATTATCGTAAAAAGAAGCTTTGTATTCCTAATGTGCCTCTCGGATTTACGCTGTTATGCAATCGTAGCTCTCGGTCCATCCTCGTCGTCTCGTTAGCACACGAAAGCACCATTCGCGTTGGTAGCTTTTTCGCATCCGCGGAAACTTCGTCCTGGAACCTCTTTGCCTTCCGAACACGTCTTTCGTAACTCACCAGGGGGACGCGACGTCGGTCTCTGAGAGAGGACTATTCACGGAGGTAGCCTCTTTCGTGACCGGGAAAGAACTTAGTCCGCGTATAAGCCATGGGAAACCATTCCTGGCCAGCCGTCTTTCCGGTGTACAAACTGCATGTGTACCAGCCATATTCGGCTCTATTCCGTTTCGAAGGCAACTCGATAACGAAATTCTTCGCATTGTTGCCGCGAAAAATGTATCGTGTCAATGGCCTCCCATTCGCGGTGAAAATTATTTTCGCAAAGAGTATATTGGTCGATCATCGTGTGCGTGTGTGAAGAGCCGATGATATTTTATAATAAATCTTATTTTATAATAAACCTTACTCTATATCCTATGCTGTTTTGGAAAGGTCGCTTTCGTGAATAATCTTTGTGTTGCTGACATAAAATTTTGTAAGTTATTAATTCATCTGAATTTCAATGTAAAACAGATATTTGTACGGAAAGAATGGTTTTTTAAAGTATCTAAAAATTCAAGTAGGTACGAAAATAATTTAGTTGATTCATAAAAATACATTCTAGCAACTAGTTTGGACATTCTATATGATTATTTTGATGATCCAAACAAAATTATTTTTAGATATGTGTCTAGCTAAATGTCTAAATATTTTAAAAAGTCGTTCTTTTCATGTAAATAAAGGAGAATTCAAAACACTTAACACTTCTTAACACTTTTGAAATTTTTTACATCATTTATATAATTATAACATAAAAAAATATCAAGTACTTTATTTACGCATTTATAAAAATAATGTTTTATCATTAACATATTTTATTACATACATTACACACAAAAAAACAAGATGGCCAAATATGTCATACATCGAAAAAGGTGAATATCTCGCACGTTAAAATCAATCCTTTTAAAAAAATTGAGTAAAGCTATTGAGTAAAGTTATTGAGCAATTTTATTAATTTTTATGTGAAGTGAATTTAAAGACTAAAAATAATACATAATTTATATGCCAGACATAAAATAATTAATATTCATTAATTGATTGTGAATTTCATATTTATATAATTTATAAAATAAAAATTAAATCATAAGGAGATAGAACAGATTTTAATTTATAATAACCTCCTATTTTATTAAAATACATAATTGTAACAATATTATACTTCCTCACTATCTTTTTTTAAATAGAAAAAGAAAAAGAGGACGAGAGAAGCTATACTTAAATTATCAAAAATTCAATTAATTATTTAAATATTCGAGTATATAGCTTTTGCGTTGGTAACTAATATGGTAATCCGTAGTTCGTAGTCCGAGAATACAGCTTTTGCGTTACTAACTAATACGGTAATCGCCACAGCAGATTAAGATATAATTAAATTTATATCCTTTCATGAAGCTCTCTTTATTAAAGCACATTCTAAATACGATAATATGATTCTTCTATATTTAAATTCGTTTGATGAATAGATTTCAATTGGATAAATAACTTTCGTTCAATCGTTTTATAAATACAAAACCGCAAGAGGGACGAGATTCCTGCAAATTTTTGTCCCTATCGTGCTGAGTGGTTTTTCTCTGGAATATTTTACTGCGTTTGTTAAAGCAAGAGAGAAATTTTCACGATTGTAGTCAGCTGTTTTATTTTTCAAATACATGTATTTTTTATGTCGTTATATCTTTTTGAAGAACACTTTTGTGTAAAATGGTCGAATAACAGATTTAAATTGTTTATAACGAGACAGATTAGCATAAAAATGATGATGCAAATGAGACAAGAGAGATTCAACCCAAAATACCTGGATTAGCATTGATTTTGATGCTTCAGTTGATTTATTTATTCAGATTAGTGGAATGGACGGTAACTCTAAACTATCTAATGTATCGTCTAAGTGCAAAACAATTCGCCATATCGAATCCAGCTGTCATTTATTAAACTTGGATAAAGCGACGTGATGAATTACTTTGCATGATATATTAGTTGCTTATATAGTTCCTTTTGAGTAATCCACTTATATCGTTCTCTTAGTCAGTTCAGATCCTATTTGTATTATTCGCGTGCATTAATTTGTAGAACTAATAAATTGTAACTTCTTTACATTCCGTAAAATTCGTAAAAACAACATATATAATACATATTGCAGGTATTTATGTAAATATATTAAAGATGTATGTGTGTATAAATGAAAAAAATTGTAATTTCGTGCTTTAAAGCGTGCATAGCCATACGAATTATAATAGTTACGTACAGTTATTTCGTATGGTAATCTAGCTCATGACAATTTTACATATCTGCTTGATAAGTAAGCCTTATCCAAATTTTATCCAACAGCTTGCTTGCTCTCGTGCCCGACGGCACGTACGTGCCGTAAAAAGCAGATTCGCCCTAATACTACGCGTCATCGTACTGCTTCCGTCGAGCTTTCGGCTGCGACAAAAATAACGTGGATTTTACGGACGTTAAAAGTCACGCGCGAAAGATCACCTCGACGAAAAAAAAGAAAAGAAAACAGAAAGAAATCCTTCAATGGAACAAAAAGATATTTCCCTACGGAAGCGGAGGGTGAGTCCGGGCCGGCGTGGTCCGGGATTCTGCAAAAATTTCAAACGAACGCGAGATCGGTTGAGCGAATCGAGATTTTACGAGCGCATCCGCCATCCGCGCGAACGAATGGGGCGCGAACCCCAGGATGCGTAAGTGTCGTGCGTGCTCCCGCGGTGTGTGCGGTGTATATGCGCGGGATATTGCACGACGGGAGACGGCGGGGCGTGATCCGCTCGTCGCGAGATAACCATCTATCTGGTCCACGTGAACGATCATCGCGCACAGTCGCGCGCGTTGATACGCGCGCGTGCTCGTGCCCATGCAACCTCTGGGACGTTCTCGTCGCAATGTGGTTATTGTTTCAGTACCGCCGGACATCCTGGACTATCCCACCAGCACGGATATGGTAGTGCGAGAGGGTAGCAACGTGACGCTACGATGCGCGGCAACAGGAACACCGGAGCCGACGGTCACGTGGCGTCGTGAAGCGGGTGGTACGATCAGCTTGTCGAACTGGCAGGGTACGTATCTTCATATTGCTATACCACTACTACTACTACTACTACTACTATTGTTAGTACTACTACTATTACCATATGGTGCACCGCTTCGTTGGCCGCCGATTGTCGCGTATTCCATCGTATAACGAATGATGGTTGTTACTCTAGATAGAGTCTCGTTTCCTCTCACCCAATCTCTGTGTCTCCTTTCAACCCCATCGGCATCGTTGCCTCGCGTTGTTTCGCGTTTATTGAACATAACCCGCTGCTCATAGAACAGCTCCGAGGCTTTTTCTCGATCTCACTCCAAAACAGAGTGACAGAAAGCTCGCCGTCTCGTTTCGCGCTGATTGAGCGAGACGTTTATTGTGCTCTCGTAGCGTATCATTGAATGAGTTTTGATGGACGGCATTGAACCGATATGAATGTGCCTTTTGTTGAATTCATTGTACATTGAACACGTCTGATAATCAGATAAAGGTCGTAAATAAAATAAACAAAGTAAATTTCTTTCTTGGATCCCTAACATATCGTCAAGTGTATGTATTCGATTCACAAATTTTTCTTATTTTTTTTAAACAAAATAGAACAGAAATAAATAGAAAAATTTAAACAAAATAGACGAGAATGAACTTTTATTTATTATAAAGAATGTAAAAAACAATATTTGTTCTTTAATAATCTTATTCTGTACTACTAATCCATTTGCTTATTATATATTTTTATTTTTACAAAACTTTTGATTTTCAATTTATTTCCTTATTGTATTGATGATACAATACTTTCAACAGTAATTTCTACTTTCTCTCTCTTATTATCTTTTCGCCTGTTACAGTCTCTTGCAATTGACGAAAGAATTTAACGATTCGTTACACAAAATGGTTTCTTTCCTGATGTTATTATCAGCAAAGTGCCGTCGGCGTAATGTCCATCGAAATGAAATTGCTGAGCATTTATAATATAAACTCATTTACTTAACCCATTCGGTGAGAAATTAATTTTGTTTACAATTCCGAACGAATTTCTGTCGTTATGCCGACTTGAGTAAAATCTAGCAGGAACTAGTAATCAACATGTAATTTAATTTCTTAATTATTGTAAAAGGAATGTTATACAAATGCGATAGAATGTTTTAACGAGAACTTTCCATTAATACAACAATTCTTCAATGAAGATACATATAATTTAATTATTACACAAAAAGAATGATTTTATTGAAGTATCTAAAAATTTAACTAGATACAGATCTGAAAATAATTTTGTTGGACTATCAAAATAATTATATATGACACTCAAGTATAATATAATAATAATAATGAGCAACGCTGTAAAAAGTTTCTAGTAACCAGGTTGTGTGTCCTACATTATTTTGGTTTAACAAAATCATTTTCAGATCTCTATCCAATTAAATTTTTAAATACTTTAGCAAAAACTATTATTATAAAAATTTAATTTTTATAAATAAATTTTATTTCTATAATTATAAGAATATATCAGTACATTTGGATGCATTTTTTAAATCTTTATATTCTAATTATTTATATATTTTAAACAATTTTTTATGAGACTTGATAATATATTCAAACAGATTTCATAATTGATTATTTCAGTTTTTGTAAGATTGAGGCAAAAGGTTAATGATATTCAGTGATTCAATTCAATAGTTTTTGTTCTCGAAAAACATCTCGTCTGAGAGATTTGCCGTTCTTTCAATCCAATCACATGCTTTCAGCTGTCACCTTCATTCACCGGCATTTCTGTTTTACGCGCCACCCGCATCAAGATTGTTTAGACCTTTTGCTGACTAATTGCGCAAGCAAGTGTCGGAGACATTTCGATTGTACATCAGACAGATAACTAAAGTACCGCTTTAGTCTCTTTCTCTTATATGGCTTCAAAAGTTCGTCTCTTCTTTTGCCATCCTCTTCCTTTTCTATTCGTCTCAGTCCATACTGAATTCGGAGTACTTCTCAAAGACCAACAAACCGACGTGCAACACACACGTAATATATTTTCATCCTTTCGTGTGAAATCGTGCCAAGGGTCAGAAACGAGAGAACGTCGCCCTGTAGTGAAATATCGATTTGTGACCGACTTCTGATGATTTATTCACCAGACAAAATTTCCATTTTTTCGAAGCCGATTTTAAGAAATCACTTTAAATATTTTGTCGCGTCTCACTGTCCCTCTATTCATCTCTTCGTCTTACGTCAATTTTACGGAAAGATTCAATCGTGATTCCATTAGACGATAAGTACCGTAGAATGGAGTATTCGGAAACGCGCTATCGGTCTTACGATTTTCGCAATCGAAATCCGTGCACTCCGTTTGACTTTCTATAATAGTCGAGAAAAGTGTTCGGCGTTTTCTTATTTGTATGATAATTCATACTAAGAGATTTTGCTTTTTGCACACGATAAAAGTTTGAAGTACGAATTTGCCTCGAAAGCCTCAACAGGTGCATGAATGAAAGAGCTTTTCAAATTGTTATCAAAATATGCAGACGTTATTACACACAAATTTCGTGATACATATTTAAATGCTATTGACAAAGTGTTATCTAACATAAATAAAATAATGCTAAAAGCAAGAACAAATGAAGTAATTTACTAATTTAAATAAATATGATAATTAACAATAAAATTATATCGTTATAGTTTTTATAAAATTGTTAAAAAACGATAATTGTACACATTTAACATATTTTACACATTTAACATTTTATAAATATTTTATGAATATTTTATAGATATCTTAATAATTAAATGCGTAATAATATGTGATTGCAAGCTGATTGGATTACTTAAATTCTAAAGAAAAATTTTAATTATCATATTTGACATTAAAATTTTCTTATTACGTACATATATGTGTATACTTTCATAAATTTTGTGATAATTTTATTAAAATAGGATACTTTGTTATGTATGTATGTATGTATTACTTAAATATATTAATATATTATTTAATAAGTTGTAAATTCTCATATTGTGTAAATTATGAACCTATCGTTCTGATAATAGTACGATATATAGATACCTACACATCGGTAGGCCGTTGATCTGTAAAGGAACTATGTAAATTATATGATAATCAATCTCGAAATGAATGTGCTAGATTGTCAATTTAACTTCATTACATACTCGCGACGCGGAACTAATTGTAATTTCAATGTACAAATCGATTAGCACGATTAATTATATAATATCGAAATTAAGGAAATACACATTTTAATTAAACTTGAAATCAATTGTTTCGCAATATTAAGCTAGTCGACCGTATTGCAACATGCGAAACAGAAATTATTGGAAAATATCAGAGAGCAAATATTAATTTACAACATATGAAATTACAGCTGACGTAATGAGTGCTACTTTGTCCACTTTTGCATATTAATATTTATGTTACGTTCCATTTAATACCATGTGCAGTCTAACGAAATTATGTCATTTAGTAGTGAATCAACGTCCCATTTTTTCATTATTATATTGCGAAATCTTTTAATTGCTTTTTCATGAATTGAAGGATATATATTTGTGCTATCTGTATTATTTGCGCGTTTTCAATATTCCGCAAAATTCAGAACATAAGTTTAAGTATGCTTCATGTTGCTACTTGCTTGCTACTTAATTATCGTGCATACGCTTAGTTAGTAACACTACACATTACATGCAACGTAAATATATGGTATATATTATGAGAAAGTACGAAGAAAATGAGAAGAAACATTATTTAAACGCTATTAGTTATTTGTCAAAATTGGATACGTGTATATTTCATTGTTTCATATAACAAAGATGCATTTATTATTATTATTGTATTTGCATTGTCTAATAATAGTAAGTTTAAACATCAAATGTGTGTATAACCGAAAATAATGGATCCAAAGAGACTTTCTGATTTTAGAAAAAGATTTTTACAAAAAAATATTATGTCGTAAAAGGCGTGATTTTCTCTTGAATATACTCGCTATTTCTAATAAATAAACAAATAAATTATCTTATTGATATAGTACTAGCAAAAAGAGTTTTGTTTCCTCTCCACAAATCACGTGCAGATATGATCATGATCGATTTATATAATCCGAAATTTTTTGTTTTAACAAAACTTTTTTTTATTATTCTATGTATATATTATTTTTCAAAATTCATATAAAAATATATCTTCTTCTCTCTTTTAATCTCAAAAAATAAAAGAGTTTAATATATTTATGCTACAATAATACATAATTTCTATCATATCTTTGTTCATTATTTGATTCTGAAAATTATATCGTAATATTAAACAATTTAAATTATTATCTTTTATTATAAAAGATAATGTCAACCATAAGCCGAGATGATTAAATTTATGATTTGTAATTTCAAAAATATGTTTGTAATTTGGAATGCTTAAAAATTAACGGCGCGGTATTAATGTGTGCAATTGGTCAGATCATGTCATAGGTGTGTTTAACTGAACGATGAACGAAGCGTATATAATAATGCGTCGTAATCCATGTCCATATGAATTTGTATGCCCGCATCTACATATGTAAACTGTTGCAGCGGGTAGTATCGTGGGTCCGGAGCTGGAAATAACACGAATCACGCGTCTCCATATGGGACCGTATCTCTGCATAGCGTCCAACGGGGTGCCACCAACAGTCAGTAAACGGATCCTCCTCACTGTTCACTGTACGTAATTTTGCTGCGTGATCCTAAATTCCGTTTTATGACACTAAGGAACACTTCCAGTCAAACGGCAGCGTGAAACGTGGTGAAATACGTTGCGTAAATGGCTTTTCCATTACGATTGAGCGAAATATAATTAAATACGTTTCTCTCCGTTTTACAAGGCGGAAAAAAATATTACGTGAAATTATTTAATCTCCCTTGGAAAAACGAGGATTAATCGAAATTTATTCATACAATCATCGTAAATTAATTTTCCAGAATTAATCTTTTCAGAATGTTATACAATATACCATACGCGATGTAATATTATTAGGATTTCAGTTCGTAAATTTTAATTCAATCAAAACTCTAACTGTTCCGTTTCCATCCTTTGCTTTTCACGCATATATAATTGTGGAAATACGAATGATATTTTATGCAGTTCTGCCCCGTCCTGGTAATAGAAATCCTTTCTTATACGCGCGTCGGGCGCTTGTCGCAAAATATATTTTAAATTGTCGTACTCGCGTGTGGTGTGAGCGATCTCGCGTAATGACGCCTCTCGGGGTAGGCATGGTGAATAGCTGATCCCGAGGGCCATTGTTCCTAAAAACTGAGTTAAATCTTTCCTGCCGCTGGCTACGTAATTTTACTACGCTATATAACAAGTCGCTTACTAAAAGGACAAGTGACGTTTCTGGATTGATTAAAAAAATAAGAGAGCCCTATTTCGAGGGAACATGTTTTAAAAATGGGGGCTGGAGCTTTAGCAAGACTTTTACGTCAAACGTCAGATGCTGTACCTTGTGATGAGTTCATAAAATTGGATATTTCGTTAAATTCTGTACCTGTTTCCCAGCTTTATATAATTTTTAATGTCAAATATTTTAACATTATATTGTCAGCTAGACTTCATTCATTAAAAACAACTGTTTGCAGAGCTGTACATAATAAAATTAATATACAGTGCTATATTGATTTCTTATCTCACGGTAAAAAATTCAATAAAGTATGAGAAAACAAGTTTTTATAAAATAAAAAAAATGTTTCCTTTAATTAAGGTTAGTAATATATAATTTTTATGTTTTAATGGATATTTTATTGAAATACATCATATTGCACAGTTCAGCCAATGGTTTGGATTGAGAATCAGCTAGTGGGTAGTTACGAGGGACAAACTGTTACGTTGGAATGCCGTAGCGAAGCTCATCCCAGTCCTATCACATATTGGACGAAGCCATCAAACGAAACTATTGCCAATGGTGAGCATGTTTATTTCTGTTTGTCCGAATATAATATGCTTTTTGCTTTTATCAACAGTAATATAGAAATAGTGCACAGGAAAAGAAAAATTTAATTAAGGCAGTTTTATAAAAAGTAAATATTTTAAATTACTTTCTATGCTCTTATTAAACATAAATAAAAATCAATATAACGAGCAATTAATTAACATTTATTCAGAGTGAATTGAATAGAACGTACACAAGTTTTGCAAAATAATATTAATATTTTTATCATAGATGTTAAAACAGTGATACTAATAATTCCATCTTAAATTTTTCTCTTATTGCGAGATAAAATAAGTTTTAATTATTTCTTTTTCAAGTTACAAACATTGAATTTGCATCTTAAGATAATATTTATCATTAAAGAATACATGAATAATATTCATTGTCTCAAAACTAGGAAAAATGGAGAGTTTTAATGAAACCGAGAGCGCGTTTTATTCCAATTTATGAAATAATTGTTACAAATTCTTTCCTTTTTCTTCTCTTTTTTTTTTGCGCACGTCGGGAAGTGCACGCACGAGCAGCTGTAATGCAATTCGCCTTAATTACACCGCGCTAACGTGGTCGTTTCACTCTAATTGCTACCATGCACCTTTGCGATATGCAAGGGTTTAAGGGCAAGGCCAGTGGCATTAAAACTTAAGACGTGTGCGTGCCATCTCGTGTCGGGTCGTTAATCCGTGACAGTACCTTTCGTACAGGCTAAAATTTTTTCTTAAAGCGTTATAATGAATGATCTTCAAATTAATTAAGAACACGCGAAATTCTTTTTATGCAGATGGCAATTTTTATCTATTATCGCAAAGTCCATTGTTAGTAGCTTAATTGGCGTTTGATGAAAGTTTCTCACAAATCGATAATATTAGCATTGAATTTTTTTTTAATTAATTACAAAGAGATAATTCTTGTTAGCATTTAGCCGATATTTCTAAATTCAGTACTACTCTGTATTCTTTACATTATATAAGTATAATATAATAAATAATATTACTAGCTGGCATTATTTTATATTTTACTAGACTAATATTAATAAAAGTGTCAAAGGAAGACATTAATTAAATGCAGATAATAAAACATAAAACAATTCAAGAAAAAATAGATTACCTAAAATGACACAAAAAATTTATAATTATTATAAATAAATTATTAATATTATAAATGTACAATAAATATCAAATTTATTAATTAAAATGTATGTCACATTGAATTTACTTTTATTACATACAAATTTTACATGTTCTTTTTCATTATCAGAAATATCCCAACGAAATGTTTTTGCAACAAAATTTTTTTTACGTATATCATATTCCACAGATTTTTTAATACATATTTATAAAATCGCGTATTCTCTTATAATCGAAGAATGCAGCGAACAAACTCTTATAGAAGTGTATGATTTTTTTATTGTTTCGGATAACACAAGATATACCGATATGAACGCCGGTAAACTTTCCTCTGAAATAACTATTTTCCGCATCGACAGTGTCGTATAGCTTGGAATTAATAACACGAAAATCGACATTCACGTCGTCTTCCACGTGCCAGAACGAAAATGACATTTGCACGAATAACATGGTCTGTTCCATGCGTACTTTGTGCGATTCCATAATGTTTAAGCGGCTTGGAACGTAAATATAAAGTTTACTGCTGCATCGATCCGGAATTTTCTGTTATTCCGGGCTGCCATGGAAGCCCTGTCTAGTTAGTGCTCCTCCATTCGCGGCAAACACGCGAAACGAATTAGCTTTTTAACGAGAGACAAGTACAATTGCATCAACGCGAAAAAGCCGGTTTTGCGTCATGCGTTTCCCGTTAACAACCTTCTGAATCATTGACTTCGATTAGGAGGAACGAGTGTATTTTTCATCTAGTCATACGTGCGCTTTACAAGCTTTGTTTTATTAATTATTGTTGATTTTGTTGGTATGCATTTGATATAACAATTTGATATAATAAATGTGTGTTTCTTTATAAACTATACATTTAATGTTATATGTATGCGCACTGATTGATCACGTAAATCTCTATGGAAATTAGCGTTTGCGTTTCGTTATATTTACTATGCTTAATCTATACTGATATTTTCAACGTTTTTTAGACGAGAACTATAAGGTCGAAACAATTCCTAAAGGATTATATGAAATACTTATGAAGCTCGTGATAAAATCTGTACGAGCACAGGATTTCGGAACCTTTCGATGTGTGGCGACGAACTCCCTCGGAGAAACTGATGGAAAGATAAAACTTTACAGTGAGTAACATTTATGAATTCATTAAACTGCATAAGTTGCACGTAACGTATTTTTACGGTATGTACATTACTTGCTTATCTTCGCATAAAGAAATCATTTGTTACTTCAAGCCGATTTCTAATTCCTTTATTCACTTTACATGCTACGTATGAAAAACTGCATGTGCTAAAAATATCTCTTTTAATTTTCGTAACATGTATATTATTATAATATTGTATGTATTATCTGTACGTGTGTTTTAATATTCATGCTCATAGTGATTATCTGACGTAATTATGTAATACAAATAATTTACTGATAATTAAATTTTATCTTATAAATTTTGCCATACTCTGTTTGCTCCTCTACTTCCCGTTTTACCTGCATCGCGCACAAAAATCATGTACAAAAAAAGGATTAGTTACTTGCATACCCTATATATTTTATATATATAAATAGTTAAAAATAATATAAATATTACATTTTAATAGATAACGCAAACTCAAGTTTTATGTTAATATTATTATATTATTCTTATTATTTTTAATCGCATTAATCTTACATAAGGGATTTAAATTAATTTTGCTTATTACTGGAAAATACGATATGGATTTTGTAGTTAAACATGTTTCACGAAAACGTATGTATAGATTAAAACTCATTATGGCGTAATGGTGTACGCGGCGAGATGAATAAAAAATTTACTTGTATCCCAACAACACGGTTATTTCGACAGCAACGAAACATCTCTCCTGTCTCGAAATTTAACCAGAGGCGCGCATGATTCTTAAACGGATAACTTATCGGTTTATCGCCGATCGATATTGCCTACTCGACGTAATTGCCCCAATCTCAGTGTACCAATACCCCTCGTTCTCCGCACCGTTCCACGATGCCGTCGCTTGATCTCTATCATCGTTCTATGCATATGAACTTTGGAAGCTAGACAACCTCCGTACCTGTTTACCCTTGTTCTACCACTTACCCTCGTCGCGTTGATAGGGTAAAAGAGTAGCGATCTTGCAGGACGTGAAAGATGTTGCCGCTCGTTAGCTAACAACGTTAGTAACTTTGCCATTTTTTTTCGCGAGAAGAAATATAGGAAGAGCAAAGAGAAAATAAACTTCAATAAGGAGACATGCTAGGAGACAAATCGTCGCTGCAAATCAAGTGTAAGGAATAAGAGACCGAGTCGTAGTGTCACGTCGCATCGCATTGAGTCGCGTCACACGTCATGTCATCTCATCTTCGCGTCACTACGTCACGCGTCCATTCCTCTCGCCGTCATTATATTTCATTGGATCTCACGCATGAGGTTCAAGTGGCAAGCACGCCAAATGCGTAAAGCACGACCCGTCTGTTCCGTTCGATCTCGCTGATGTTAATTGGTCGTCTCTTCAATTAGAGTGTCGACGGTGGCGAGGTCGGACGGAAGCGATGCGTTCAAAGGGAGAGGAAGAAAACGGTGGCTTTAACAAAAATCGTCGTTCATGATTGGATAACGGAAAGGAGAAGGGAGAGAAGAGGCCGTAGTGAGGCACTTAATTACCGACAATTGCAAATAAAATGCTGCGGTCGAAGCGAGGACGGGAAAGCCCGGGGACACGCCCGCACGCCTGTACAGACCATCACGAATTTCCATTCTCGCGAATCACTTCTCCAATAATTAGCCCAGCAATTTAATTCAACGGGCTTGCGTTCCGTTAAAACGTCAGTCGACTAGCATGCCTCTCTGTCGCTATTATCGGGAGCTTTTTCCGGCAGCGCGACACGTTTAACAATATTAGCAATAATTACCGCGAGGAGGGGGTGCACTGGTCTGTGGATTACATGTTCCGCTAAAGTCGGTTAACTTCGATGGGAATCTTACTTGAGCTTGACTGAAAGGAGGGTTGCAGGGCAAGGAGGGTGAGAAAGGACGAATTATCGACGGACATAGCGCGAATAGAGAACAAGTCGTGCAGGGGATGCTTTAAGAGCAGCTAAGACTGCGAAGGAACTTTGCACCACCGCGTCGCTCGTTCCGAGTCTGTACAATGACGTGCACGCATGGCATGCAAAGTCTGTGCATGATGGCCTATATTCAAATTGCATTATATCGCCGGATGAGGGAGCGTGCGCGCGCGCGCGTATAGATGTGACCGATAAACGTGCCGTGGTAGCCATGGTCATTAGTTCACTTTTGCTTCGCTTGCCGATAGAAGCGGATGTTCTTTGAGAAAGAATTAAGTCGCAATTGGCCCAGTAAATCTGATTTCGAAATATCCGCTACTATTATACGGTAAAGTAACTCCTGGAAGTTATTAGCAATCACTAACGTAATTACTATTTTATCATTATCTATGTACTTGTATATTCCAATGAAATTATAGTTGCGTTAAATTGTGTATTCAATAAGTTATCTGAACGTGCAGACATAATACGCATGCCACGTACAGAATTATTAGGTTGCTCTTAATTTCTATGATTGTATAGAGGTCTAATAAAATAATTGCGTCCCTCCATCGTTTGACGCTTTTACCTCTTTAAGACTGATGGTGCGAATGAAACTTCTAAAGGTATATCCATAATTCTTCGCTTTATTCATAATTCTTTGCGAAAGACAGATGAAAAGATAAATGGAAAGAAGACAAGTTGAATTATTTTAGCTCTACGGTTGATCATTGCTCACCTTCAGACGCTATAAAGCGCATTATCATGAAATGGCAGGCATCACCAGTAGTGAAGTGAACAGAATTACGGATCTTACGGTGGAACACATTACTGGCTAATTGCAGTGAGGTGAAAGAGCTCTGAGCATCTTAAACCACAGTCGCAATATTCATTACCGCAGACACAGCGAGCATCAAAGGCGATGATATAACGGCATGGTAATAAATGTAAATTCGTAATTTAAGGTATTCGAGACGAACGGCTGTTTCAACGGCTTTTCGGTAACGGCGCGATAACGCAGGTCCGACCACAATTCCGATATTCAACCGGAACGTAGTGTCCGAGCGTATTAATTAATGTATTTATTAAATTGTGCTGTTGAACTGTCAGGATCGTCGAGAGCACACATTCTGCATCTGTACTTCCGAATACACGGTGCAGCGTACGCTTTCCGAGATTTGCAAACAGCTACTACGAGTAAATATAAACGCATTGACCTTGCAGAAGTGCAAACACAATTGTCGCTCGCGAATTGAAATCAACGTTGCATAAGCTTCTGCACATCGAACGAAAGTTGATTACTATTTCAACAATATTTGGCTCACATCTGCACGAAGGTAACTTTCAGACTGAAATATGCAAAAGAGCCTTTAAAGGATAAAACATAGGCAAGTATGTAAATACATAAAAAAATTCGTTATATAAATACATTTCTCTTTTCTCACAAAAATTATTTGATTAAAATATATTTGAAAATATCACATTAGTAGAAATATATTTGACAAATGTATGTAATAACAAATGTATGTAAAAAAAATTTACTACATTTTAATATATACGTTTTTAATAGGTATTAAATAAACATTTACTTACAGAGAATAAATATTTAATCAAATTAATGGTTTGTATTAAATAAATATGTGTTTACATTTAGTAAATTTTATTTAGAACTATTCATACAAATATTTATTAAAATTTTTTTCAGTGTGTAAATTTTTCAACCTTTTAACCAGCTTACATAAATCTATGTCCACCACGTCAAAATTGAAGGAAAAGTACAATTGTCTTTACGCTTTTATTTGCAACATTGTTTTTGTCATAATCCATCGATATTCACCTTTATTTTATAGTCTCAACTGTTAGGGATTGTCACCTCAGTACGTTGTGTGTGGCTTGCACGTTGTCATCCTGTGGATTAATTAGAAAAAGTCTACTTTCGTCTCGTGCGGAAATGTCGATGCACGCACGAGAGAATTAATATCGCTTCCGAACTCTCGACATTTCGACGGAGTGTGCAAGTGACAAGAGCTCTCCGGGTTTGCGGGAACACCGTACGGACGACATTCCAATACGTCAAACCGGGGAGCATCGCGCGGAAAGTCCGACCGCCTGGCCGATTATTTTTCTGGTTATTACTCGCGGACAGGCTTTACCGATATCTCGATTCGCCATTTACGCCCGTTCGCTTCAAACGCTATTCGACGTAAAGCGGCTTTCTACTGTGTTACATACTGCGACGGACGTTCAATCTCTATTCAAACGATCACACCAATTTTTAAGCGCCAACGTTCGCCATTGATTCATCAATTAGCTAATGTACTTTTTATTTCGTTATCGTTGACTTTTATCGACACCGTAATTACGAAACTTCATGATCATATAATGTTACCGTCCTATAAATATTTTTATTTAGTATATAGAAAGCTTGTATATGTTTACTTTGATATCTGTTGCAAATGATTTTACATTGAAGCCAATTGATAAAACCAATGCTAGTAAACATGGCGACAAGCATGGCTTAAACTAATACATAAACTACACGAGCTTTTAGCTTATATAATTAACTTTGAAATCGCGATTTCTATTTTGTCATAATGGATTGCACATATTTAAACTCACACGTATTTAATTCCATTTGCTCCAATTAAAGAATTTGTTATTCATATTTGCTTTTAGATAATAATAATTTCCGATTATATTATTTAAAACAAATAATTTTTTGAATTAAGAGTAAATTAATTGATGATATTATGTTCAGTAAATTTTAATGTTTAATTAAATACTAGCATATTATGTGAAAAGATTGCTAAAGAAAAAATTAACTTGTTCAAAAAGTAAATAAGACGAAAAATAACTCTCTGAAGAAATCTATATGAAAGAAAATAGCGAGATACACATTAGTCTCTTAAATCACAAAAAGGTCCGTACTAGCGATTCTAAAAGCACGCTAAAGCTATTTCACTTTTTATCGGAAGCACACTTCACACGTTACTTGGTAACATTAACTCTAATCACCCAATTTATTGTGTCACCATTTTCAGGGATCGATAAGCCGCCAACGACGCGCAGACCAGGCTCGAGGCGTGAATCGAAGAAAACATGGAAGATCGATCACAATCATGAGAAGAAAGCTGTGAAAGACGAGCCAATGTTAAAGGGCGACGATATTGGTGACGAGCAGATCGATTTTCAATCGGCGACGGCCTCATCGTCGTTTCACCGTCATTTATTTATAAATTTCGGAATAACCACCATAACTGTGATATTGGCCGGTGGTTTATCCACGTAGGCCACTGTTGTGTAGAAACTGTGTGTGTTACGCGAAGATTAACACAATGTAGAAAACGTTCTCCAGATGCGAGACTAGGTATCGTGGTGAACGTCACAACGAAGGAATGTCGATATGAATGATGCTGTGTAGGATCGCTGCTCTCCTAAAAAATCTCTTCCTGTTGTACATGAAATTTACATAAAGCGAAGCATAGAGCGAAGAATCGTTTTTACATGGAGTCCGGAATACCTGGCTGATTAGGCCAGAGTGACCAGGGTACTTCGTGAAAAGCGTAATTAACACATTGCAAGCCGAACGTGTACTAATAGATTTTCCTTCCCTAAAGACATAGAAAGCCACCAATCTATTAACCCCTTTGCGCTGAAGGTGCCAGAGTAGCTGGCTTTTACCGTTTCCATTTCAAGCGGTAACTCTGTTGACCTCGCCATCACTTAAAGAAGAAAGTCTGTAGATCCAGTAAAAAGGGGCACATATTATTTGCAATCTCATTTTCTAATTAGTTACAAAAACAAATATTGACAAAGACATAAAAATTACATTTCAGCGCTTACTCAAAAAGTTTTACTTTGTGCAAGCATATTTTCTATTTTTATATTTAATATTACATTTAAAAATGTCCACTTTGATTTGTTAAAAATTTAATTTAATGGTGTATTAATTTGTTTTAGAAACACACGTAAAAAAAGGTGTTTACTGCAATAGTGAGTTAAGTCACATTTTATAAAAACAGGGAAAATGATTAATTAAAATTAAAGTGATAGGAAAAATATATTTATTTTTCGTAAAATGTAGGTTAACCTATTGCTACAGTGCTCCCTCCCATATAAATAATTATGTTGACGTAAATGTTGTCGTTACTTTTGCATTTGAAAAAAAATATTAAGCGTATATAGCTTGCAATTTGCTAATAATGTCAAAACGTACAAGGACGCAAAGAATGAGAGTGATTGCGTTATACATAGTTTATAATTTCAAATAATTTTAATTGTAAAAAGTTGTCTATTATTTCTTAGAATTTGCAGTCATCTTTTTCGCATGATTTCAAAATATGTATATATGAAATTTTTAATTTTAATATCTTTTTTATTATGAAAAATGTAAATGTTAGAATGCTAAATTTAGTTATACCTTATGTAGGATGTAAGAATAAATAAATCCTCTTGTATATATATATAGCAAGGATAATAAGAAATCTGAAATAATGGGTTAAAATTTATTTATTAAGAAATTAATATAAAATTAATAAATGGATATAATAATTTAAATAACAAATACTTCATAATAATGCCAATATATTAAATTATCATGTTGCTTTATGAATTATGTTTACAATATAGAATTACAATTTGCTGATTTACTCAGCCTTTTGTTTATTTCTCGGACACATAAATTATATCGCTGAAACAAAGTAATGTGCCTCACAGGAAATATTTTCATCGAGAAGAAATTTATTTCGCTTAAGTATGTCGCAATAATTTTTAAACAGAGAGAATTGTAAAACGGATCTACCGTATTACATTATAAGTGGCTATTCCAATGATCTCTCTCTATATAGTAGTTAAAGAGGAGTGCTCCATTTTCAATTTTATTCAAACTGATAGTGGATGTGTTCTTTATTATAGTCAAGGATATGGATAATGTAATAACACTTTATAAAACCTGCCTATATTACCTTATAAGAGATCTGATCGAATATCCTTTATTGATGGCATTGAATATTAATTATTGCGGCATTGAAGAGAAAAACGATAATTACGTAAATAATTTTTTAGTTAATCTTTTAGTTACAAATTTCAATACATATATTATTAATAGCAGCACAAAAATTTGTAGCCATATGTAAAACATTACTTTACGATAAAGAGTAGCGTATAGTTTTGCTTACTGCTCGCGCTTTTATTTCTTAGAATTTGTTTTTAATTCTTGTAAAGTACTTTCAGTAAATATACTTTCGCATATAAAAATGCTGATTTAATGTAATTATTATTTATGTTACAGGATGACAATAATTTTCTGAAAATTTCCGTTATTCAACGGAACGATCAATAACTATTTTTAATTCAAATACCTCGAGATCATACAAACATAATAATGTATAACAGGCTTATTGTACAAATAAGTAACATTTATCTATAGAAATCATTAGTTCTTCATCTGTACACTATAATTTAGTGATTAGTGTTTTAGATAAATGATGATTATTATACAGAGTACGAACAGTGTTATATCTTAACGTAGTTCTTTCTGAACTATAAATTATAAATCATTAAAAAATTAGAAAATTAATTTTAAAAATTAGAAGATTAATTTTATAAATAACAAAGATTATGTGTTTAATATTTATAAAAATTGTATGTGTTACTTTGACAGTTTATATAACATTATTTTAAATAATTAATATTTTCATACATGTATGTGTGAAATTAATATATATATGAAATATGGAAATGTTAAGTTTGAAAAAAATTAAAGTTAAAATTCGCAACTTTTATAATTTCTGGACATCTATATTTTAATTTTTTTTATACGAGAGATTTAATTTTTTTCAGCATACGTTGAGCGTAGGAAAAAATAAATCTGTAAATTGCTACATATTATAATTTAACATCGCTCTTGCACAAAATATCGAATGTGCAATATTTTTAGTCGTCAAAGCAATACTACCGATTCATCAGTTGAGCTTTCATTTCATTTCCTAACGAATTTGTTATCAATCTGTTTCATCAATCGATTATAAATTGCAAGTTCGGCTTTCCAAATGAACCCATCAATTTCGCGGTGCCGCTTGCGTATGTTTGTGATGACCTCAAATATGCTATGTACATATATGTAGATGCGTGATAATCGGTATATATATATATATATATATATATATATATATATAAATTATATTATACGACGCCACGTTTGTTCAATGCATAGAGCTATTGGTATTGTATAATAATAGTGTGTGTACGATAATGTAGAATAAGCCTCAGGGACATGTATATACGCTAAGCTGTAAGTTATATTAGTTTTTGCATTTGTGGTCACAATAACTCTTCCCTCCCGTGTAAATATAATGTATAACTTATCGTGTATTTGGGCAATAAATGTTAGACAATCGTGATAATTCTTTGTGCGAATTGTTACGTTTGTGTTGTAGGTCATTCCATTCTTTTCAACGAGACTTCTGATTTACGACGGAGCAAAATTTGTTAAATTATATAGACTGAATGAAAGAAGACTGTATTTCAATAAAAAGATGTTATGCAGGCTCCCCGTTCCTGTTCACCACATCACTCATTTATAATATATCTGATCAATTTGAAGTCTTTAATTTCAAGAAGTGAAAATAGACTTTAATTTTAAGAACTGGGAATAAGAATTTTCTAATGAGAAATGATTCATCGAATTGTCAAATCAACGCCGAAATCAAAAATCGTCGGCGTATCAAAATCAATTCGATATAAATTCGATGAGTCATTTCTCATTAGATTATTCAATGCTATATTGTTTTGTGATATATTATTAAATAGATTATTTTTTACTTTACAAATTTTACTTAAAAATTTCATTGAAATTAATTGCGTTTAACATTTTATAAGGATTAAAGTTTTATTATCTAATTAAATCAAATACTTATATTTATAAAAGTATTTTATTTTATGTTATTATAGTTTAACTGAAGAATTATTAATAATAGATAAAAGAGAATATGATAAGTCTGTGTAGAGAATGTCTTCATTGAAATTGTAGATAAGTAAGAAATCAAATGCATGAATAAATTTTTGAATTATTTCATATTATAATAAATCAATGATGAATGAAAAAAGTTTATAAGTTTACATGTACAAAATAATCCAATAAGATAATAATAAGCATATACTTTTTCTCTCTTACATATTATATGATGATTAAAAATGTAAAGTTATCATTGAATACAAATTTCAAATAACAGGTACAAACTTTTATATGCATGTAATTACTACTATATCAATAACCGATATTTTTGTAAACCAACAAGTGATAATTTTTACAAGATCTTTGGGAAAATGCAGAATAATATCACATGCAGTACATCGATAGTAGCTGCAGCTTATAAACTTCCCTTGTAGAGGGCAGATACAGACACAGTTCACTTCTCCAATCGATCGATTCCGAATTGACTATATTCTTCTCAACAAAATATTTAAGAGATCGATAAACTATTTTAGGAACTGACTACAGAGACTGTGATGGATATTCTTTGAAAGGAAATTTCTAACAAAAGCTTGCTTCAAACTATCATTTTCTTGTTAAACTGGTTTGGTTATATTTAACACTATACAGTGTCACAATTTGATACTAAAGTGTCAAATTAACCCGATAGAGTGTCAAATTTAATTATTGTTTTAATATAAAATGATGACATATTTAGTAAGAGTAGTGACTTAAGTTTAACAGATTTAACAGAGTGTAAGTGTAATATAGATACTTGATAGTTCGTATCAGTTTATTACAGTAAAGTTTAATATAAAAGTAATTTTATTTTTCAGAAATAGATTTCTCACTAATACATTGTATGTATGATCCAGTTATCTGTAAAGCATTTCACTTTAAAGTACCAAAACAAGCTTTTGAGACTGTACCTATAACTGAGAGTACTTAACATTGTTAAAAGTTAACATATTATCAATAAATTCCACAACTTTTCTTTCTTTTTTCATCTTTCACTATTTCATGAAATACAGTAGTATTAACGAATTATGATGGCAAAGAGAAGTTATATGTGCAGTGTGCATGCTGGCATTTTAGCTCTCTCATTCCGCTTTGTTACGTTCTTCGGTTCATTCCGAAGCCGCGTAAAATTCGGGAGATCGACTATAACGAAGACCCGACGGTATAATAATGATATTCGGGAAAGAATTATTATGGAACTTGGCAGCGCACTTTGGAGTAACGAGGAGAAAAAAGGGCTTTTCTCTATAAGCCAGCTCGTACATCATCGGCACGAATCCCTTCGGACGGTTATAGAACGAAAGAGGCGGCGATAACAAAGGCGTCTACGTTGAGCGATACTTTAGATGCTTTGTAAACAAACGAGTCTTCTAATATTAGATAATATAATAAAATATATCTGGGTATCTATGACCTCACTTGTAATTTTATCCTATTACATAGTTTAGTGACTTGTAGATATCGTTCGGCTACAATTTCTGTACATTTATAACTATTGTGACTATTTTTACATTTCATTACGTCTAGCGTATCGTTTTCTTTTTTTATCGTTTTATTAATTGTGTCATGTATTTACTGATGGAAAACGAAGTTATAACTTTTCCAATCCGTACGTTTCTTTCAGTAATTTTATGAAAACCGTGTTTTTCTGTATCCATATGTAAAGTCGATACCGTATCGGCGATGATTATAATAAATTTATCGGAAAAATTATGTGACTCGGCAAGCGAAGTACAGATTTTACAAACGGATATGCAGAAATAGCGTTTGTAATATCTACATCTCCGAATCTTTTTTAATAAATTTTTAAAATAAAAAATTAATCAGGTTACCAAAATCAGGTTTACAAAATACTTTATTAACAAAAATAAAAAAGAGCATTAATAAAATACTTTATTAAAGCTTTGTTTATTTTACGGTGTTATAATAAAGCTGTGAATATAATAATATTTAAACAATCTTCGAATAATTAGAAAACATAAAACATTGTAGTATAATTTTCTGTTTGTTCTTACTCTATTGCAATGTTATTGCAAGCAGTACCGTTTTATTCGGATTCGGATTGCCAGTAGTCACGGTATAGCTTAACGCAGACATTTCAGTTATTCGCTGTTGCTTCAGGAAACATAGTCTAAATGCAAATGATAACAGGAAATGATAAGAATCTGTACCTCTCATCCACTGTTTCATCTAGTAGCGATTTCTCCATCCGCACAATTGTAAAAGGACATTCCTTAAACACGTTCGACGTGTTATTCTTCGATAGTATTATCGCAAAACTCGCACGCTCGGTTCGCCCATCGTGTCCATATCGCCGTAAGTACACAGAACCGTGGTATAAAGCGCTCGAAGGAACAGACCCTTAACACGAGTTGTTATTTTTATCGCCTACGGTGTGTTTTCATATTTCGCCCAAGGTTCGCTAATTTTATCTCGTACTCACGTATTTTTCTCAACGTTCGCCTCGACGTTCTCCTAGCCGCAACCACTTTTCAAAGAAGTTTTCCACGACTCTCTTTAAGATCAGTTAATTAGGCAGTCCTCCTTTTTCCTGGTTTTTTTTTGTGGAAAAGAAAATCGTCAAAGTAGCTGGATTATGACAAGCTGCTTCCGGGTACCCGTAACATTTCCTTTCTGTCCATAAGATAAAGGGATGTGAAAAGTTTTTAATTGAATGAAAGCAAACCTGTTATCATCATAACGAATACCAAGTAATATTGGACTGGTTTTGACATGGAGCATTTATGCAGCGTTCCATTTTCATCAATGTTATGAAATATTTCAAAGAGTAATAAGTCATAAGTAAAGTATGAACTTTATTCTTAAGTTTGCCTTACTATTTTAATTTTTTTATATTAACTTAACCTTCTGATAATAAAAATTTACTTTTTTTCCTATTTTGATTAATATAAATAACCAACTGTAAGTCGTAATATGAATAGTGATGTAAGTCAATAATAATAAAGAATATCAATAGTTTTTATGTTTACTATTAATACGTAAATTTTGGAACGAAATTAAAATTGAGCTCTCTTTCTCTTTATATAAAATCTTAGTTATATTAAACCAAGATTATCTATTATGTTATTTTTAAATTGAAATTAATTGATTAAACAAATTTTCTGAAAATAAAAAAAAAATTGGTTTTTATTTGCTGACTCGATTCTTCTTAAAATTCTTCATTAAAACATTTATGATTTATCTCTAATTAATTATTGGATAATCGTACGGAAAACCAATGACAAACATTAATGTTTTATTTAATTCTATCCAAATTTATTGAATAAAAAAGTTTTTTTTATTTTTGTTCGTTTTGCTTTCCGCAAGATAATCAATTACAAACATTGTATAATAGAAAATACTTTTATTTAAATTCATTAAATGAAACTCAATAAACTTTTTAACTAGTTCTATTTTTTGTTGTTTTACCTTCCTCAAGATAATCAATTACAAACATTGTGTAATAGCAAATACTACCGGCACAAGAATATAATATCTGTGTGCGGCTTAATTTCGTACGCTATGTGCATATCGCTTCACAGAGTAATTTTTTTGCCTCGTTTGCAAAACTCGACCCTTCTCTTATTCGAGAGCTTGGAATATCTTTGGCCAAGTCGTAACTGTTCCTCGCAGCACCCAAGGGATAAATTGTCCAGCCTCGTTTTTTTTCTCCGTAGAAAACTATCATATTGGCTGACCATGTTGCTAAATGCGAATTGGTTAGTTTGGTTACGCTTCGATTTAAAATTTATATCTTCTCTCACCTTGCTGAGAATAAAATGATCTTCTAATGTCAATGAGCAATTATTAAAAATAACCATGACAGTTATGTATGAAATCTCTTGAAATATTATAATAGAATGAAAGAATTAATTACTATTAGTTAACGCTATTTATGAATTTGACTTAATAAAACGCTGAATGTATCCCAACGTATCCTACAATAATAAAAATTTTCGAATGTAATAATTGTTACAAAAATGAAATATTTTAATGACATATAAATTTAATCACACTTACTGACTTAAATTAAAAGGTGATTTCTTCCTTTTCTAAGCATACATAAATCGGTTGAAAATTTAAAATAATTTCTCACATTTACATTTATACGCAAAGATGTAGAAAAGTGATTAAAATCGAAAATTGCGCTGCAGTTTTTTTACAGGTATTGCCTAACGGGTTCAGATACGAAGTCATTAAAAATATGAACGAGAAGGATGGTATTAACGGTGGATTACGTAGAAGGGCGATATAAACTAAATTATTCCGCCCGTTATCGAACGCTGCTTACAAATAATAGTTTGTCAACGTGAAAAATAATTTTATGATGAGCATACGTTGCTTACATAGTAAACGCACAAAAAATAGATAATAAAATCAATGAACAAATTATTGAACATTACGTGATATTATATGTATATAACATATAACTTAAGCATTCATTTTTCGGAGATATTTTGATTAGAAAATTTAGAATTAATAATGCATGACGTAATTAATTTGATCATAATTTATTTTGGAGAATATATAAATAAGCAAAAAATAGGACTTTTAACATTAAACAATAATAAAATTCAATAAGTTAAAAGGGGCATGTAAGCAGGTACAAAAATAGGTGCACAAAACGAATAAAGAATTTAATACATGAGATTATCGTTGTAAACTATGACATACGTTGAGAAATCCAATAAAAATTACTTACATTGAGATTTTTAATAAAAATTACATTGATTGCAATATAATGCATTATAAATTATCGAATTATCTTCAAACAACGTATAATAAATTAGAATCTACGAATACTTTATGTGTATACACTATGTACAGTGTACAGTATATGTAATAAATACATATACTTATATAATAGCCATGCAGATAATAAGTCACTTTTAGAATGATAAAAA
Organism: Acromyrmex echinatior; assembly: GCF_000204515.1. The sequence goes on from NW_011627417.1 coordinate 149,373, forward strand.
ATTACTCAAACGATTGGATGACTACATAAATATAATTTCTGGATATGCAAGAGCCGTAATTTGCATCGCAAGTAGTAGAAATAACCATTCAAAAGTGAAGACAAAAAGTTAAAAACGTAGTTAGCATAAGTAAAATAAGAATAAGTAAAATAACTTAGAACACGAATTGGGACAACCAGTCAAAAATGTATAATAAAAGTTAAATATACATGTCACACGAACACAAACACTTAATGTGATAAATCACATTAAGTGTTTGTCTGTGTAGCTATTATGTAAATTCCGTAATTTAAATTCGTAAATTGTTTATTGCATTGTACTGAAAAATCTAGTTCAGTGATTCTTATTGTTGGGCATAAAAGACGCGGATGAATGACATTTAAAAAGCGAGGACAACATCTACATTCTATAATCCTTTTATATCCGCTTTTGGTATAACAGCAACGGGCGTGTTAATTAACCGCTTATACTTTACACAAACTCGTGCTTTCATCAGGTTTTTTTTTCGCTGGACGAAAGGCCAGGTAAAGAGGGTTCTTAAACCGCTTTTCTTTTAAGAGGAGCGTAATGAAGCACACCGCGGAACGAAGAAAATAGCACGTATTCTCTATATAAATCGAAAGCGGTAATTTTCGCCATTAAGCCAAGGCAACGGCATTCTCTTATACAGAAACAGTCAAGTAAGCGAAACTGATTCGATTTCCATTGTTCATTCACTGGTCAAAGCAAAATTTACCGCCTCTTTATAGAAAAATCGCGCAGAAAATAATATTATAATATATGCGATGCATTTCTTTGAGAAATTAAAAAATATTTTGATTCGATATTAGTTAAAATATAACAAATTTTGATGAGAAATTAATTCAATTTATAAACTTTTCCATTAGCCAATTTCATTGCAAGCGGATTTATCATTTTTGCGAATAAATTGCTACATGAAAGAGAAAAATAATTCTTTTTTAATTTATCTGAAATGGTAATTGTAGCCTTTGTTTACGATAATATTTTTCAATTGAAACATTTTCTATTGTGAATGATTAAAGTAACCGAGATTCAAGACGTCAAAAGTTTATGTCATTGCATATCTTCACAATTTAAAAACTTAATCATTTTAATTCTGGTTTTTTTTCAAATTATTCATCTTTTTTTTTAAAATAAACGTTAACAAATCACCCCATATCGATCAAATTATTTACCAGTTAAATAAGCTTTGAAGGATTTGATATTTATCTTGATCAAATATTATCAAGATATAAAAATTACGAGACATAATGTTTGTCTCTATTTTGCCATTTTATCAGTAAACAGGCTGAAGTGCCCTTTCAAAGACCAATCTAAGGATGTGGCGTAAGTGACGTTCACGTTTCAGGATGATCGTAAACGGCGTGTAACATAGCTACGGAAATGCATCCGCCCGCCTCTTAGTAGCATCCCTTCCTGTTTTACAGCGACAAGCGAGAAAGGGAAGAAAAGCGAGAATGCAGGTGGCAGGGCCGCCGGAAGGGAATTGCAGAAGACAAAGACGAGGGGAAACGAACAGAGACACGGGGAGAGCGAACTATGGCGTCTTAGATGGCAGATAGCGGTTTTATGGAAATTCTTCGCGGTCGAGAGCATGCCTAATGCTCTGAATAATATTCCGCAACCTAGCTCGCGAGGTCGTATAAAATAGGCGGCTCCAGGACCCTACGTGGTAATTGATGATCTTTTTATTCTGCCTGCACGATGCACCTTATTACACCGGTGCGCCTCTACCACTTCCTCCGCCTCCACCACCGCCACCGCCTGCTTTGCCTCTCGTACCTTTCGGCTGGATTGCAGCAGCCTCAGCTTTATTTCTTCGCTGCTTATTTATCTCCCGCCCACCATTATTTTTCGCGGACCATCTTCGCTTGTATATTAGTAACGACAGTAGACGCTAGAGTAGGTCGTATCTTGAATTTTCTCGACGTCATATCTTGCACCGTCTCCAGGATTTATATCTCAGTGTAAGTGGATTATTAAACACATCCCTTATTTTGCGGCATGATTAATACTCTCCGCATAGCTGCGTAGTCATATGAAAGATACACATATATTACACATATCCAGGAAATTATTAAAAATTAACTGATAATTCAATATAATCGTAATTTATCTTAATGTTAAATATATTCAAAATTATATATTTTGAACAATTTTCTGACAGATTTCAGATATATCTTTCTTATAAATAATATATATTGTCTAATAAAATAACGATAAATTATATATTAAATGACATTAGATACATATCTTTTCGAGATACCGTTTCCTACATATACATATATAAAGACATATAAAATAAGTGCTATGTTGGTATCTTTAGAATTAATTGAATTCCATCGCGCCACTTCTACAGAACATGGCGATAATATCGCCAAATGGCAGCAGTCTGATGGTGATTACAATTTATCGCAGAGTGGATTTATTGCAAGCTCGTAACAAATGTCGTTTGATTTCAACTCGCCTTTCCTGGCGAACCGCCGCGCTTCGCTTCGCGAAACAAGCATCTCGAATCGGAGTACCCCTCGCCGCAGGCATTCCTACCACCACCACCACCACCACCACCACCATCACTACCACCACCATCGAGATCCGACGATTTCCCCCTCGTATTTGCTTGAACGTGTCTCCCTTACTCCTCGCGTGGAACGGTCCTCGAGCTCAGAAAGTTTTATTATTGCCCGGAGGGTATCACCGCCAGGCAGTAGACATAAAGGATCCTTTCTACATATCCGCGGTCGTGGGGTAAGATTTTGCTAATGCGCTTACTCGTCTACGCTCAAGTCATCCAGAATGCGTTCCACGTATGCTCTAATCTGAAATTCTGTCGCTCTCAGCGAATGGTGCTCCGCTAAAAGCGTAATGAGACATGAAAGTAGAGGGAAAATGTCGCATCGATTTGCGTCCTCACATTTATGTTCGAGCTTTTATTGTTGGACGTTTATATAAAAGACGTATGTCTTAGAGTCAGGAAATATGAAAGTACACAGTACAGAAGATAAAATATCCAACTTCGTCAATTGTGGAAATAACTTTAACGATCAGCTAGAAACTTCACTCTTATTTTAAACGAGATGTCGACATAATGAAGTACATTTTATTCGATGATAAATATCGATGCAATTTAGAACTCTCTTTGATGAAGGTGTATTATATTGATAGCGCGATACCATGGATCGATACGATAACACTGCAGAGATGATGTTACAGAGATTGGAAGACTCGACCGAATGCATATTGAACTGGAATTTTAGTTGTGAAATCGATGAAAGATGAAATTGTTACATAGACTTATGCAGAGCTGCATAAACTGCATCTTCAAATAATTGCTAGGTATATAATTTAATTTAATAATATTACCGTTCGTCACATATCTGAGTTTTAAATTCTTGATTGAATAAATTAAAATAGTAATAACATATCTTAATTTTCTAAAAGGTAGCAATATGTATATAATAACATAAACGTGCAATTGCCAAATGCATTTTTGTAAATAACGTGTTCAATGAATTCATACGTTTGAGATTAAAAAATTATATTTGTGCGAATCAAATCTACATCTTTTGATGGAGAGCGAATGATCCGTGACGTGAAACTTATTTGCGTTCTGCAAATCAAGTACAAGATAATTATTTTTTATCGATCTGACCATGAATTCACGTCGAATGTTCCAGACTGCCGAAGAAAATGGAGGCGCAGTAGTTTCTGCTTGAAAATTTATGGGATACTACCTGATGGAGACTCATGTTTTATGAATGATCGGAACTTCGATGCAGCAGCGTCCGACATCATTGCTGATCGATAGAGAAAATTCGAGTCCTCGCGGGGACTCCCACAACATTGGCCTGCAAAGAAGATTGTTTGGCTATTTAAGATAATTTAATCAAAAATAAAAGGCAATGGAGCGGCTTTGAGGCGGTTGCCTTCCGTGGTTACCGTAATTTTCTTCCACGTACTGCATCGCTGATGGCCATGAAAGAAAGGCCTGAATTAAATTTATGCGTTACTAGTAATATGCATACCGTGTACACATCAGTATACGGAAATTAATTCTCATTAAGCTTGATATTAATTCACATCATGTTTTGCTTACTCGTACAACATATTTGACGATAAATACAGTATTTTAAGTTTTTGCCATATTTACAGCCGTTATTAAGCGTAATAGTTGTGCCATAAATATACACATATTTTTATGTGGGAACATAATGTAATATCATACATATGTATTTCTACATATTATGCAATATCTTACAAATTTATAATCATAATACATGTGTCCTGTTTGTAATTTTTCTTAACATTGGATATTTTTTAGTTACCTACAAATGTTCTCGAATACAATTTCGTTTCTTGTCGACGCTATACTTCAAAATACAATACTTTAGTAGAACGTATTATTATTTCTAATAAAATAATGTCTTTCGAGAATTCACGATGCAAATAGCCGGTATATCTATACTTTCATAAATATTCTCCAGAGAGTATCGTATCCAATTTTCCGAAAAATCTGATATGGACGCGTATAATTCGAACGAAGGGAGGCGAGCGTTTCCTACTCGGTCTTTCTCTCCACGATACACACTGGGCGATAAGAGGGTAGTTTTGTCCTAATCATATTCCGCCGGTCGTCTTCTTAGGTTATTCGAATGAATTCTTCAGAGACAAAATCATTCTATTAAGCGAATTCGGCCAAGCTAATTCAGTCCGATAGCTGGAATATCCTTATTGAATTTCCCGCATTCACCCATTATTCCAATATGTGATACAGAAAAAGGATTTAATAAGTTTCGCGGAGAATTAGAACAATGCAAATATGTCCCAACATTCTTGCAATTCAGGAAGACCGCGCCGACGTGCCCGAGAATACGTAAGGCAGTTTACCCGATTATCAAACGATGACACGAATGCAGCCTAGCTATTCTTGATATGCTGCTTCCTTATGGCACGTGGGCGTTCTCGCATGTCGCTGAGCGATGACGAAAGGAAACGCATCAAGGAAATTCAGGAGAGTCTCGTAGATGCCTTACATCTTGAATTCGCGCAACGAGGGTTGTATTCAAGTGAGGAATTATTTTTATCGCATTGTACAGAATAAAGACCCGCTATTTTTATTTCTAATAGTTCACAGGAAATATTTATGAAAATTTCCAATACCTTTCTAAAACATTTCTAAAATGTGAATGCGAAATTTTTTTCTCTTTCCTCGAATCTTTTCCGCATATAGCTCTGTTACCGTGTACTTGAATTATTCATTCGGGGATAAAATTAGGCAATACTGAAATAGTACATCAGGATATGTCGCTCACGGATCGTGTAACAATATAATATTTCGACATTGCGACCACTTGGGTTAAAAGGCACAGTGTCGTGTATTTGTGATTATATCGTCAAGTTTACGTTGTACGTCATCCGCGTCACGTACAAAGATATATCCAACAGGCGAGCAGAGCGGATTTACAAAATTGAATATGCATTTGGCATATCGTCAGCGCGTGGGGTGAGTTCGGGAGCGGGAGATTTGTGACGAACGGAGGGCTGTCTTGGAATGAATCGCGCGGAGCGTCTCTTAGAGAAAAATTTCAAGTGCGAGAGAAAAAGAAGCGCCCCGTGCTGTCGCAAGTCGTCAGGAAGGAATATAAATTTTCATTAATGCAGAGCGATGAAGATGCGCAGAAGGAAAAATGGTTTGTCCACTGTTTGTAGCGAATCGCTTAATTTTGCGTGGGAAGTTTGAAATGTAAATATTCGTTCAAATCCGTGACACGGCTTAATTAGAAAGATAATAATTTATATATAATTTTTCAAAATTATATATACGAAATATTATTAAATGTTATAGACTAAACAAAGAAATGACATTTGTTTTAACAACGGAAACAAAAAAGCATATTTTTGAATTATAAACATTTAATTCATTTGAAAATATTTTAAACATTTGTTACTTCAACAAAATATTATAATTTGAAACGTTTTAAAATTTTACAGAAATATTACAACAAAGCCATTAAAATTTATATATCACTACTTTAATTTAACACAGTCAATAAAGAATAAAGAATTAAGTGAATAAATCATTTATTAATAGAAATTATTGCATATTTGATTTTATAGTAGTTTTCGTGCTTATAATACGCGGCACTAATAAAAAATAAAAAAATTTAGCATCATTAAGTTACAATATAATTAATCCACAATCGAGAATATTATAAATTAAATGTGCGCAAACACACTTTCTGTGTTACGCTGAAAATTCCATTCATTATTGAATTGTATCATAATAGAATATTCGGCGTGCTTATCCGATAGCTATCTAAACCATTGTTCAGTTTCCGACATGGAGCATATTAAATTTACAGGCAAACAATTGGCACCGTTTCAGCGATTTACTATTAATGCAGTTTTATCACGACGGTATATTTGTCTTTTTTATCATTGTTACAAAGATATGCGTTGCGCGTCGTCAATCTTACGACGTCATCCGCTCGACAACGCGATAATAAATTATTCATCTTTCTGACCTACAGAATACGCGATCATTATCTAGTGTTTTCTCCCTCTTGCTCTCTCATTCTCTGAACTGTCATCTTTATCCAGCACAAAACGCTTCCCTTGTTGATTTCGGCCTTCATCGAGTAAGTGCCCGCAGCCGGCGCGTGGGTCCTGGCAACTACGACGATATATCAAATTTCTTTCTAATAACGGCACGATGGCCCGCGCGCCATACTGGGCGCCCCGAAAGTATCCAATATGGTGACACCCCGAGAACGACACCTGAGAAACGAGAGGCGTCGCTAAGTTAAAGCGGCTGGTAATCCATGGGTTTACTGGAAGAAAACTCAGATTCAAGTTATCCCCCTTTCTTTTTCTCGTCTACCGCAAGCCTGAAGTAGTAGCACCGCCGCCACCGCCGCCACCTCCGCCTCCGCCTTCGCATCCCTCCGTCACCATCGCTCCACCACCACCAACAGACAGGCTCCGCATCAGCGCTCGGATCGCCTTCAGTCTCCGTCAGCGAGCCTCGTTCTACTCTCCATCCTCTCCGACACCCTTTCAACTATATTCTCGGCTCGCCGAGGTCAGCTTATGAGAAATCCCTCCTGCCGCGTGCTAACATTACGGTTCAGTTCTCGCTCGCCCGAGCAACTCCCTAGAGCTGTCTATTAAATACCTAATATCAACTCATACTCGCTTCTCTCATCTTCCATCATTCCCGCCATATCCGTCTTTCTCTTTTCCATCGTCTCCTCCTTCATTCCATCTCTCTCATACACACGCACTTGGCGTCACCTCTTCGCTATTCCTTCACCCTCTTGCCTCTTGGCTCTCTCTTTCTCATTCCCACCCTCTCATTTTCGCACGTCCTGCATTCCCTCTTTCGCACGTGGCTGCAAGCTCGACCCCGCCAACATTTCACACTTACACAGTGCCAAAACGTTAGTCTCCTCGCTCATCCCCCCCTCAATCTCTTCGCACTTCTATCTTCTCTTCTCCTATGCGAGTACTCTCACTCGCTTCTTCGATCCCTCGCGGTACCATACTTGAAACCTAATCCAAAACGTGCCGAACGCTATCCACATTATCATTCTTGCAGCAGACAACAGAAAGTTTGTTTAGACCCGGCGTTCATCCTCTTTCCTTTCCTTCGTTGCCATCCAACTTCAGTACGCATCCTGGCAGCTCGCGACAAAGTGAGAGAATCGAGGCGCATCTCATTCAACAGTATTATACGAGTTTCAAGTACTTTACACGCTAATCTCTAGTATAGAGGTTGTTTGCCGCGTATGTAAAAATGTTGACCATACGCACTGCGTATACTATCCCCTTTATGCAGTGCGATCCAAGAACATTGGGGATCGATCTCACGTTTGCAAGCCTCTGGAAAGACATTGTCATTAAGCCGTCATCCATCGTGATAAGTTGTCGTGCCGTACAGTAATAAATTGCTCCGACCATCTACCAGAACGTTTTTGCAGCCTTATAGATTATGCTTGAATTAAGCCACTACCTGTCGCAGGACGGAATCCGATTAACTTGTTTTATAAAATCGCTCGGCTGATGTATCGATAAGGTAAGATTTATGTAAACACGGGATGTAATAACAGCAACGAGGGAGGCTACACGTAGGAAGAAATTGACTCATACTACTTATTGTTACATGTCTGGCTAGTTGTAAATTTACTTTAGGTATATAGTCATATATTACGGCGGATAACTTAAATTCTGAGGTACAAGATACACTTTCCAATTTTGTTCATCCACCCTCCTTCCTCGCGCGTTACGTTATCATCGTGTTTACTGTATCGTGTTGCAACTTCTTGATCCACCATCTTTCCCGTACACCTATCCATCATTTTATTCCGGCATGCTAATTCCCACAAGCGCGTACACTGTAGGTATTAAATGAGAGAGAATAATAATTCCTAATTCTCTCCACTACGAAGCCGAGCCTAGTCATCAATGCTCGGCTAGGGATTTGTGGATGGAGATTGGCAAACGTATTACGTGCCGGCTGCGCGTGTAATAGTCCAGGATTATGGACATTGGAATAAGGAATTGGGAATCAATATTGCGGGTATTTACGGAAGGACTCACCCCTAGCACTGCTGTCTCACCTCTTCCACTGTCCGTGGCATTAATTGCGCATTTCTCTCCTTGTTGGTCTCTCTCCTCGTTCTCTCTCGTGCTCCTGCGCTCTCGCGATACGCCGTTCCTTTAATTAAATCGGTTTATTAAGCCTTCGAATAGATGCACCGCATCGTGAGTCCTTCCTTTCCTCCCTCTGAGATCGTTCCCTTTTGTTTCCCTGGCCGTACCTTTTCTCTTCTCTTCTTCTTTTCGCTCGTTTCTACAGAAAACGTATCGCAGTTATATCGCCGACGGGCACGTTCGGCTTTACGATCCGTGTTAATACCTCGTGGATAACCGCGTCGGGAAAAAGGCGATTCAACTTTGCTGAAAGTTTTTTCGGGGATTCACATCGAGGCGAGGTTAAGCCAGGCTCGCTCTCATAAAGTAAAGACTGACGTTTGAATTAAACATTAGTCTATGGATAGTATATCGGAGGATATACCACATGCGCATCAAACTGTAACAATCACTTCATACAGCGATTAAGCGATGCGGCTATACCTGTGTATTGATGATCGGTGTTTCAAATTGTGGCTGAAAATCCCCGGAAAAGTTGATTTATTACTTTCCACATAAATTCTTATCTATTTCGTGATATTGCAGGGAAGGTAAAAAAGTGAAGCTGAAATTTAATATATTAAATTATTTACAAATAATTTAATAAAACTATTTCGCATTAAGCTTCAATGAAATAGCGCACGTATATAAATTTTTAATGATTGTTATAAATTTAGAATTTAATATGATAAGACTTTCATATTATAACTTTCATTGCAATAAATATACTTATGCAACGAAATGCATTTAAATATCATCCACAACATTGTTTTGAACACCTGCATCTAATGCGGCATTAAATACCTTTATTTAACAAGTTCCATGAACCTACTCACGGACACAACTGCATGTGCTTAAGCCAAAGCTTAACTAAACTCCTGCTTACAGACACACTCGCTATTGTTCAATCGTCAATTATCACGCTTCAAGGAGTGATAATGAGATCTAAAGTTAATATGATAAAGCTAATATGATCTAAAGTTTCCGATAATTTGGAAAATAGAATTATTGTTTAATATTTTTTTTATAAATCGCATATTTCTTTAAAACATTAAATGATTTAAGTTTAATTAATTCTGCACAATTTGATTTTTCATTGTTGTATGCAAAGTCAGATTTTTCTAAATAAATAAAAGTATCAAATATAAAAGTAATAATCCTATTTTTTTATTTTTGTCAAAACGAATTTTGATGCTTAATAATATTTATTTACAAATTTTTGCAAATATATTTTTCTATGAACTGCGCGCCGATTTGGTTTGTTAGATTTGAAATAACATTTTCAATTGCAAACTAAAGTTGAAATATGACACTAAAAGTAAAGATTGGTTGAATATGGCATAGCATTTTTAATTGGCTGCAGCAGCCAATTAAAAATGCTATGCCAATTTTTGGTTGCGTTAGCCTATCGAAATCGTATATTGACATTGCGAATAGGCTAACGCAACCAAAAATTGACTGCTGCAATCAAAAATTGCCTGCTGCTGCCAATTAAAAATGCTATGCCATATTTTACCATCTAAAATATTTTACCTGCAGCAATCTTTTCTTTCAGTGTAATATCTTAAATTAAATTGATCATCGATATAATAATGATATTAATAAGCATCTTAAAAATCTGCAAAGAATATATTGTGAAAAAAATATCTCGGCTAGGATCTTTTCCGGGATAAGCGTCTTATCAATTCAACTACAATCATTTTATTCATAGATATATATACAAAAACTGAGAAATTTATTTTTAAAAAATCTTATGTCTCAGACATTTGGATATATAATATTTGTAAAATAAAAGTATACAACTAATTATTAAGATTTTCTAAAATAAATTTCTTAGTTTCTGTATGTGCATACGTCTATATATAAAATAATTAACGATTTAAAATCGGATCTATTTATATTTTGACATAAATTTACTCTTAAGATTCTGGTTTTAATCTTAGATTCGATAAACAGAAATACAAACAGAGAATATTTATAAATCATTTTATAAATATTCAGCGTGTTTGTACTTATCAGATATTCGGATAAAATGATTTTGTATGACTAAATATAACTCAAGTCTCGTCTGATTCCAACATGAGATTTGGCAGTATAAATTAATCAAGCCAGATATGGTCTAATGAGAGCGATATATAATTCATGTTCTTTCCAATTTTATCGCGTTTTATCCGCGACAGGGCGCCGTCGTAAACAATAATTGATATACATATTTGAGACATCTTAATCTAATGTTGCGATTTGATTCTTTCGATTTGTTAAATTGCAAGCGACTCCGTTTAACTTTACCGACAAGTGCACTTTCGGAAGTACCATAAACAGCAGCGTCGCTCCTTTTAAACGAGCCGAAGAAATGAGAAAAGCTTCTTCTTCCACCTCCTTTCCGCCTTATATTGCATTACGCGGGCATACATATTTATTCAACGTACATAGACTTTCCATCGTAAAACGATGCGACTGTCGACGTATCTTTGTATCCGACGTGATACCTGGAACGTTTACGAAATCCGGGATGGCATGCCCAAACGTTCCGCATATTTGGCGCGTGGGCGACCGTCGTTTTCCATCGGAGAAAATACGAAAACGCTTCGGAATTGATTTATAGCAATTTTATGCTCATAAATTTATACGTAATATATTGTTCGACGTATGTACGCGCGTGCTACGGGATTGGCATTTTGTACGTGACGAAAAGGATGCTTTTCAATGTTTTTAAATCAATCTATCGTGATCAGCAATCTTTATGTGACATCACAACGCGACATTGATCCTTAAGCGGTTTGAAAGCTTTGTATCACAGATTTGCCAATTCACGCATTTATTTGATGCACAGTATCAATTAATTCCTATCACTTAACTTCACCAATTTTATTTCTACATTTGTAAGATATTCAACAACAGCTCACGTAACGTATACATGTCACATGTAACGCAATCTCAATCTCGTTCGGGTGCAGATTTACTTTACTGATATCAAGACGCTTAATGCTAAGAATATCAAACTAAGTGTGAGAGATCGCGACTAGAAGATTCTTCTCTATTTCCAGTAAATCTCTAAGTACACTCGCGCGACGTTCTCGCGTGGAATACGTCGTTTGATTTATAAATATTTATCACGCTGCAGCGTTTTTAGCTTACGAGGAAAATCTCGTGCACGTTAAAGCGGGGCGGACGCTTAACGTCCGCGTCGGAAGAAAAAGGCAAAGGAAAAAAGAGAGAAGCGGAAGGAGAATTTGGGAGAATCGACTGCGGTGTAATGGTTGCGCGCGATTCGGCGGATGCGATACGAATTTCCGCGTGCGCGCGATGAATCTGCGTCGCTCCGACGACGACAACGACTATTTATTTGCCGGAACGCTAAACGCGGATGACTCGTTCGTCAAAGCGTGCGGCATCACGACACAAAGGACATCGACGTTGCCTTGCGATAAGAAGGAGAAGACGGTGAGCGCGTTAGCTCGTGGAAACGGTGGAAGCCGTCGGGAAGAAGGAAAAAAAAGGAAGGAGTGAAAACTGTAAGAAAAAGACGAAATGGAGGATGCCGGTGGAGGGACGGCGATAGCGAGAACGCACGAGCGAAAGGCTACGAGATGAAATTCTCAAGTCATCCATTCTGCGTGTCAGAGGGGATTCCCGTGCGGCAAGAGGTACCGTCGCGGAACTGAAGAAAAAGAAAAAAAAACCGACCAAAGGAAGAGAAAGAAGGAAAGGACGAGATCGGCGAAGGAGACGAGGAAGAGGGATGACGGACGGTGGTGGAAATGGTGAGGCTGTATGGGGTTGCGAGATATCAGACGAGGGGTGGTTTTCACGGCGGGGAGGTCGGTAGCAAGGGAAACTGTCAGCAGAGCTCAGATTGTATCGTCGTTCCCAAAGGGAAGGTACACCGTCCACTCGAAATCTCCTGACATATGGTAACCGCACACATTTGCCGTTCACGCTTCTGTTTGCCGCACAATGAAGCGTTCCTAACTGTGACAGAGCAGAGCCGCATCTTCTGGTAATGTGAAAAATTACGAAGTAAAGAATAAATATCTTTTTTCGAGAGTTATTAAAATAAAAATTAATTCGTTTTGTAATTAAAAAAATTATCATGTAATAATTTCGAAGCTATGAACGTTTTGTCTAGTAATAATATCCTAATATATCCATAGAATGTAGCATTTCCGCATTTATGAAATTATTTAAAAAGAAAAATTATAGAAAATAAGGAACTTATATTTTTTACGTATATTTTACATATTGGAATAGTAGTTATTTATTTGCTTGATCATATAGTTTACTTAACCAAATTACTGATTAATTTATTATATATTTATATAAGATACTAATTAATTCATTAGTAGAATTGATTTATTAACCACATGTTAATTTATGACGTTTACTGAACTAGCAGCAGAATGATAGTTATAAATTATCTACAATATTATATAAAAGAATGACATTATTAAAAAAATTAATATTTTAAAAATTTATGCAAACTATATATACCAGAATAATTATTAATTTTCTTTTAATAAAATTAATGCTTTTAATTAAATTAAATAACATTTGAGTTGCATTTTTTTAGAGCCGAAATCTTCTTCCTTTTTCTAATATTTCTCATTATTTTTATATTCTTTTTCGTTCAAATTATAACATTTGACTACTTTATCGGAAAATCTAACATTCTACTTCAATATTTCATGATTTAATTGAGATAAGTGCATCCTGAAAAAAATGCAGTAGTAGAATGTAAAAAAAAAATAAGCAAAGAGAACGCTTTACATGGAAAAGTTATTTTTAAATACATAATTAGAGAATTTCAATTGACATTACTATTCTTAAAAATTATACAATTAAAACGTATTATGCTACCGCATTATCATTCCAAGTCATTTCAAAATGATGTTATGTTAGCAGTCTCCATAGCATAATTATGTAATAACAGATAACATGGAAAATAAAATATATAAAAATTATGTGTAACGTATGTAAGAAATGTAGAAACTAACTATTAACTCAATTAAGAAAATTAAGCTGAACAGAGAAGATGCGCTTCTAGATTAGTCAGTTTTTTTTAAGAAAGAGAAAAGACGTCCAACAAAATCTGCAAGTCGTTTCGAGGGAGAGTTAAAAACATTTGAGGGGGAAGAATCTGTTCTTTCGCAAAATGTGATAAATGTGTTGTGAAGCGAAGAAGAGAGTGATTAATTTACGTTGAGATCCGCGGTTCGACGCGGTTGAAGAATTTCAGATAAGGGATTTTATTTAACGATGATGTTAATGAGAACCGTGGGCTTTTCTTATGCATAATGCAATACTGAACATTTACCTAAGTAAAGCAATGTCTTCAAACAAAACTTTTAGTATAAAGTCCACGATTTTAGGTGAAAATTTTGACTTCTTTATATATTTCGTTTTCAATTTAGATATTTGAAATGTAACTTTGATATAATAAAATATATAATAAGAAGACAACAAGCAAAATTAATAGATGTAATCAAATTTTCTCTGGAATAAACAATCTGATGGAAATACGACATCTCAGGATAGTTGAAAATTAATCGAACTACCGCTGCAATTTTTATACACGTATAAAAAAATCATGCGGCCTCCATTCCTTTCTCTGCCGCATAAGAATTGCTTATGAATTTATTATGGCAATTCGCGGCGGAGAGCACGGAGTGTTGAGCCGAGACTTCCGCGAATGTCTGGATCCACGATGCGGAATCCTACAAGTTGCCCGACATCTCGGCACTCCTGAGGATTGCGGTGAAATCTTCCATGGTCATCTCGAAAGTTCGGTGTAAGTGACATTTTGTTGCTGGCTTCCGCTACATCAACGGTTACGCAGGCTAAATGTAATCCCAAATGCACGACTGACAGCAAAGTGGCAACATTCGTTTCGAGTATGCATGTCAATAATAAACAGCGCGGTTGGACTTTCATGAAAGATTAATGCAAACGTTAAATTATTATAGCGCTGAGAGAACCACACTAGTTTCGCGCTATCAAGTAATGTTACATGCGTAATAAAGATGTATAATAAATACCTAAAAATGTTGTGCGATATGACAATGTTATTGGAATAAAAAAAACATTTCTGTATAAAAATGTTTTGCAGTTTTACACTTTTAATGTATCAGCGATTTTTATCAGAATTTTTAGAACGTTCATGTAGACTATTAGAATTTTCATCAACTATATCAGTTTTGACAATTAACTTTACAGAACTTTATTATTATACGACAATAAATAATTACAATAGTATGAAATATTTAAAAATTAATTATATTTTGTAAACATTTTATTATGTTTTTACAAATAGATAAATTACCAAAAAATTCAGTTTTTCTGAGATTAATGTAAATTTTATGTTAATATTTTATTTATTTTTACATGAGATTAAAGAATTCCTTGTATTTCAGATATGCAAAATTATTTGTTATTAATAGACTGCATGTTGAAACTAAATTTCCTTTGCAATGATCGTAAATTACATATCGAACGTGCAGTAGTAAATTATTGTGTGATTCCTGTCGTTATCAAAATTAGATATATCATGTGGATACATGTCATTGTGATTTATATCGTTGATTTCATATTTTGCACAATTAGACAGATTGGTCACGTTTCGCGCGGCTTGCAGAATATGCATACACGTTCAACGTTAATGTATTATTCGGCTTTATCAGTTACATTTTCACGTACTTTATATTTTATTATATGCTTTATGTACGTGCACGCACGCGATGAAACACGATAGCAAAAATAACAACGATCGCTCATCTAACTTTTTTTCCTTCTATTTTATTTATATAACTTCTTTTACTTTTAATTACTTTTTTCAAACTAATCGCCATTTTGCTTTCATAAGTTATAATATAAGAAAATCGATGAACAATTTATCTGCAAATGCAACATAAATAGAAAGATCAGAATCCCTCCTGTACAATCAAGGTCATATTTATGACCTATTTAAACAGAGTAATGGGGCGAGAATATTCTATATACAATGTAGGAATTTGTGTAAATGTGTCACATAATTTTACGTTGGAAATATTACAGGAGTGCTCATTCGAGGTACATTGCATTGCTATATCGCAGTATGATTATTAGTCTCATTGGTACGATTGCAAATATAGTACGCACTGTAAACAAAGGTCAGAATCAAATATTCTCGCTGTTAATTAAACGAGGAAACTGCACACAGTCCGATTTGTTTACCAATATTGTGTTTATCCGAGATTCGTGTGATTTGCACATATACTTTCTGAGATTAACTACTGATTGCTTCATATTCTTTTGCAGTGCTTTATTTAATCTTTCCATAGAGCGTGACTCAAAATTCTATAGCTTTATCACCGGCAAAACGAAATGTCAAGAATAGCAATTTGTGAATAGCAAGTTGCGAAAAAAGTATCGATATCCGGTAAGGTTTAAGAATAGTGGAATGGATTAAGGAGGAGAAAATAGAAGAGATAACAGAATGAGAGAAAGAGTCAGTTAGGAGCTGAGTATTCATTAAGATTGTAATGGGAAACGTTAAACAGGGAACATTTACGTCAGTGCTAAGCTTAAAGCACTTTAAAAAGGAAGCAGTTATGGAGACACTCGAAATAAACGTTTATTATTAAGATTTACGTTAAAGTTTAAAAAAAAAATGATTTTCTCACAAAACGTTAACATTGTTTCGCAATTTTTAGAAGATTTTCTGAAGATAATTGTAGCATGATGATAAATATGACTTGTGACATAACATTTGAAAGAAGTTACAAAATTTAGATTTAAATTAATGATGCAATATTTAGATAGAACATTTGTTCGATTTAAGAATGTATTTATAACAATAGATCTCATGTGCAAGAACAGCGACGTAAGACACATAGCTGTGAAAAGTGGGCCTCTTATTGAACATCTCTTTCTAGTAATTCAGTAAGTCTTAGTGCCCATTTCAACCGTTGGATATCCCGTAATTCACGACCGTAAGTTCAGCTGCATTGCGCAACTGGTACGAAATAATGTGCACGTAAGGTTATTTATGTACACGACAGAACGTGATTTCGTTGCTTCGCCCAATCTCTCAGAGAACATAAAACGCATTCGATATTCGCGTTATATTCTGGCAATGTATTCTGCGCCTGCTGAATATGTCTCTCGACCTGCGATCGAAAGTGTCTCGGAGTTTTGTCAAGAAGCAATGCGTTCAAAAATTCAGAATGGTCATCGCTTTTAAACCTTGAGTATTTTCCATTGTTTACAGATGGAGTTTTAAGATAAGCAAAATATGACATTGCCTGAATATTACTCGTATTAAATAGATAAATTTTCGAACAAAGAAGGATTTAATACAAAAAAAATTTAATTAATACAGGTTAGCGTTATTCGTTGATTACTTCCTTAATTAATGGATGGTTCTAAAACTTTCTTTACTGTATTGCAAATTTAATTCTACTGGTGTAACTTTTTACATCTCGTAATACATATTACGTAATAAATTCTATGCATAAAGTAACTTAAATTACATTTGCTAACAGTCAGCAAGTAAGAACGATCTGATTGTGTTTGAAGGAAGAAAAAGGAAATCTGATGAGAACGTCGTTATTATCGGTAGAAATAATGAAACGGTCCGATTAATTCTTCGAATATCACGGATATCGAAGAGAAATGTCGAAGTAATGGATTTTCATTCAGCTTTTTATGATCGCGTTCCAGACTTCGAGATGGCTTGACATTCCCTCCAACACGCGTCGCGGTAGAACTTTGTTATAGCGGGCAATCGCCGTAAAATCTGTGTGATCGTTGGATGCGTACACTTTATCAAGTTCTCCAAAGGTTAGGAAGACCTGAGAGTCCTCATAATGTCAGTTCTTGTTTTACGGTGATCTTCGGTTCTCTTTATCTCTGTCTTCTTTTTCTTTTGCTCTCTTTCTCTCTTTTTATCTCTTATTCTAAGTTTAAGTATGCACAAGTTTATTTTTATTCTAATTTTCACTTCCTGTTTTTGGATACTAAAAATTTTCATCTAATAATAACCATGAGATAAATTTCAACAGACTTTTTAATAGAAAGATATAAATATGTGATGATTTTATTAGAAGAATTCAAATGATTAAAGCTATATCATAATGAAAGTTTCATACGTGTTGATTTTATAAATGTAAACAATTCTATAGACAATATCATCAGAATAGTATTTCGATTAAAAATTAAGATTAATTTTGACAAAACTAAATATCATACTGCATTCATCTGCTATTAATTTTATACTTTTGCAATAATTTCAACGGGATAATTACATTTATAAACAGACATTAATCGTGTATAATTTCAGTCGAAGGGAAATATTCTCTTGCAATTCTATATTTATAAATGCATCCCGAAAGTATCAATGGATTATTCTTCTCGGCATTTAAACGAACAAATTATATTATTATTGACGTATTCTCTGATTCATAAATCTATCTCTATAAAAATTTATGTTTCGTGTGTGTGTGTGTGTGTGTGTATACATATGTGTACATATGTGTAGATATAAAGTACAGATTATCCATTTTAATAATTTATTTGTATGTATGCATTTGAGTAGTAACACCGTCATTTTGTATCTGTTATGCGTATTATACGGACGTCTCGTATGCGTTTTACTCGGATCGTCGTCTCTGAAAGCTTTCGACCAAATTCGTGCGATTCGAGATTAAAGCGATTTGTTGAATGAGAACAAACTGGTTCTATGACGAGGGAAACGCGTATTTTCCAGGAAATCTGCAGAGGGTCGTATTATTTTGTAACCGGTTGGTTCGGTCGGCCATTGTATGGCATTATACGGATAAAAGCTTCGACCGTACCGGTATAACGGAGAGATTTATTACGGATCGATAACTTCAGTCCTTGTCACTACTCCGATGAAATGTTTGTTGCGCAACGGCCAAAAATAAATCCCCTCTTACGCGGTGCGTGCAAACTTGTGCTCCGATGCAGCGATATCTGCGATTTTTATATCTCGAATTGATTATTCGCATCGGAGACTCTGAAATCCCTAAGTGCACTCTTATGCTTCGATAAATATGTATTATTCAACAAGATTTTACAAGATATTATTTAATATCCATGATATTTATGATAATAAACTTGCATTTCTTCATATGAAATAAAATGGATATTATATTTATCACAAACAAATTCTGTGTACGTTACTAGCTATGCTGTAATCAGATATAACAAACATATTATTTTTTTGTAGATATTGTATAAAACTAAAACTTACACACAAAAGTAGACAGAGAAAAAGAGAGAAATGTTTTACAATTCTTAAATTTTATGGCAATATAATTTCAACGGAACGGTGTGATTTATTAAACCGTCTTTATAAATTCCATGGAAAGATCAATATTACATCCAAATTTATGACGGCTACTTGAGCTTGCAAATTAATATCGCGTAAAAGCTTCAAGATTATAGTCTCCAAGATATACTTGGAGGGAAACGTTTTCAAGTACATAACAATTGCGACATTTCAACTGCTTCATTTCTCAGTACAATTTTATGAAACAATATTATAGCTTCATAACTATATACTTGAATAGAAAGGAATACGATTATAATGAAGTAGTTATATTTCATTTATTGCTATGTACTTTAGTGTAATTTAATTAATATTTAGGTAATATGTGAAGTAAGATATATTCATTTAACAAAATTATTATGCCATGTCTGCGATATTAATCCGAATATGAATACATGACACATTTATAACAAAAGTACATCTTCGAGAAATCATGATAAAGAAATAGAAGAAATAATATGAGATAATTATTTCAATTATCTTTTAATTTCAATAAATGACCATTCGATTATTCTGTTCTTTTCGCACTTAGAGCGTTCAATCAACCACAAAACAAAATTAGCAAATAAGCTATTGATTTATTGGTCATGTCCATAATTGCTGTATTGCATGTGGTGTAATCAGCCGCGAATACAGTCGCGAATATGCATAACGTAATAGTGGGCGGTTGGGATAGAGGTTTTGAGAAAAGAGAGAGAGAGAGAGAGAGAGAGAGGGGGGGGGGAGGTCACGCGGATCGGCCTTATCTACCCTACCTATTGTGCGCATAGTTAAGGTAGTTAATCATTTCGAAGTTTACAAGGTGTTAGGTGGTTAGCATCGCGGGAATTAATTTGTCGTGCGCGACGTCGCGGTAAATTGTCGGCGCGGAGTTGTGCCACCGTAGAGAACTGCTAACACTGGGGATAGTCCTAGGTCGGTTGGTAGCTCGGCCCTTAAAGTGTCCGAACGCGCATAAACTGGTGGCACAATAGTTCGCCGCTATTTCGCGCCACGCATATATATCTTTCTGCACCTACGTCTTACGTGCCGCATTCTGCGGTGGCATACTTTCACCGCAGGATCATCCCGGCTCAACGTAATCAGACGTGAGAATTTCCTTTCGCCATGATTCATGTAGCGAATATCTTGAACGCTTAAACGGTTTAAATTCTATTTTTGCGATGCAATAAATACGGTTTCCTTTTTTTTTTATAATTGTGACTAATAAATTGATTCAACAGAACGTTTTGTGCCACGTTATCACAGCGCGATAACGCCGTAACGTTGCAGCAGTAGTCAGTCTATCGGATATAATAACGCATTTGTCGCAGTGGAATTGTGTCGAAATTATTATCTCTCGGCTACACGTTCCAGCGTTATTTCCTTTTCATCGAGCTACCGTTCGTCATGCGGAAGATCACCGACCGTATTCGAGTATGAACGAGCGCGCGGCTCTCTTGATAGAGAACCCATTGCTATCCGCTGGTTTTCCGAATACCACTAGATATCGTTCTCCTCGAATCTCTCCTTTACGAATCTTTTTCCCTTTCTACTTTTTTTTCATCTTCGTCTTGCAATTGCGGCACTTGGACGCATCCAGACTGCCGCGAACTTCTTGGCAATTCCGCTCGGCTAGGTGGACCGGTGTAGAAAGGGCGGAAAATGGATACGGAGAGAAGGTGGATGAACGAGGGCGCGTCTCGCTTTCGTGTAACTTTCCTGCGAAGTGTTACGTGCTACGTATGTACGACGGATTTCGAGCGTGGAATTTTCGTCGGTCCCTCTCCCCTTTCGTGCACGGAAAATCGCCGCAACGTGCGCAATACGCGCGCCATACACCGTGCTCGTGTAGGACCACAGTTACTCCCCGATGGCGAGTGTAGGGAGCAACGCTGGGGGGTGGGTTGGGTTAATCGCAGGTGCAGCATCTCTCCACGGAGTTTCCACGCTCGAATGGAAACTGGTTGCGGCGGTTTGCACGTGTTGTTAAGAGCGCCTGCGAGCAGTTGTAAAGGCGCGGTCGATGATTATAATGCCGTGGATATTGTCGTTCATTGCGATTTAATGCGGTACACTATGGAGCTACATTCGCTGGCGAAAGCCGTTTAATATCGAATCATTTACAGAGCGATTTATATCCTGCTTTACTTTTCATTTAACATTTATCTAATCGTTTCGATTTATTGGAAACAAAAATGGTTTTTTTTTTATAAATCTTTTTATTATTTCTTATTTTATTTCTTTATTATCTCCATAAAATCCCCTCGCTGTTTTAAATAAAATAATTAAAACCAGCAAAAACCATTTCTTTTCCTATATTAGTACAGAACGTAAATTGGCGGAAGAGGACGATTCTATTGTATATGAAAAAATAAAGCGAAAATATAAAGTAAATTTGTTTTATATAAGGCCTTGTTTTAAAAAAAAAATCGACTTTAAATATTCGTCGGATACGGATTTAATTAATAAATTGAAGCAGCAAAACACGTTAGAAAACGTTCTCAGAAATTTACTTCGAAGAGCAGAATTGTATTCGACAGAATAAGCAACATTTTCAACAATTTATAAAGTAATAAAATTTTTCATGCGTAAATATCTTTTTGTTGTCTTATTGTGCATTTTTAATTACTCAGTACAATAATAAACACAAACATGAATAGAGATAATAGTCTATAGCAAGATCCATTAAGTCAAGACACAGTTAAGTGCTAACGTACTCGGCAAATATTTAAAATCGATTTTTTCAAAAAAAAAACGTTTAAAAAAAACTATGAAAAAATTTTATTTTACATTTCCATTTATTTTCTCATGTAAAATTACTTCATTCCCGGTTGTCAGGGTTGGTAAAGATTGATTTTTTTTTTAAGAATAAAACATATTTGTTCTTTCTTCTTAAATATGTTTTTAATGCTTCAAATATGCTTCAAACATAATACTATAAAAAAAAACATATTAAAAACATTAATTAAGCATATTTTAAACTGTTTAAAATGCGTTTAAAATAAGCTTTTTATCAACCCTGCTAGTTGTACTATCAGTTCATAATCATGTTGTATCGTTATGCCTATTATACGTGAACTACATTTCTTACATGGCACTTTTGAAGTATAAATGACTTTTTAAATATCTGCGGAAAAAACCAGATTGCCGTGATGAATGTTTCGTTAAATCAGATTTTATGCGAATGAGTCGTGGAGTCACGTACCAGTGACTTTGCACCTGGCCGAGGCGTTTCGCGGAGTGTTACCCCCAGAGATTTAAAGTCGATCGATAAATTATCGTTTAACGTGGCGTAAAAAGCATCACGTTTCGCGGAGCAGTCAAAAGTTGGAGGATTCCGAATGTGGAATGGTCTATTCGTTTCATACAGGTAGCAATTAGGTTTCATCAAACTGAAATGTGTCGCCCACATCTGCGTAAGTAACACCACGTGTGACCCTTATATATGTATACCAGCTCACACTAACGACGATTTTATCCACTAATAAATCATTTTGGGACCGGCTCGATTAACCGGCAATCTGCGTCCAAGCTGTATTCCTTCAATATTCGATATATTATCCAGGGATCAGCAACGTGGATCACTTTACAGTGATCACTTTGGTTAGCTATGTACAGTATCGATTCATCGATCGATACATTGATTTCTATCTAACGAGAAGTAAACGGAGGATGTTATGTATAAAGTCGCATGGACTTGCGGAATAATCTAGTAGTTTGTACGACAGTGACACGGCGAAATTGGTCGAGCGAACACGTGAACTTTGTGACAGTAATCAGCATTCTCAAAATCGATTAACTCCCACGTGTTTATTATTCCGCACTGCGGCATTAAGTTTCGTCGTCCCTAAATGAGTTTGCGTGTCGACAGATTTATTATCCAATATCTGACAAAGAGAGTTATAGTTTAACGTAAACACATGCGAAACACTGATCCGCAACATGGACAACGTTAGTGCTCTCAATCTTTAATACGAACGAAGGTGTAGGCAAGTACAGATCCCTTCCTTACGAAACAGGGGAGACCGAATCGAATTCGCGAGACGAGAGTCCAGTGTAATAAATGTTTTGAAAGTTTCTTTCGGAATCTTTTGTACGCTCGAGAGAGTCAAGTTGTAAGAAACTCCGGCACATGAGAGGTAGCGTGCTTTGTACTGCACGATAAGGTTTATGTTCCCGCGATCTCTTTGCAGCGTGTAATGGGCGAAATATTATGTCTACCGATTTTGAAGTTAATAATACGCTCGCGGCACACACGTCATCGTTTCCTTTGTGCAAGAGTCGCGTATGTATGTACCTACTCCGACGACGTGGACATAGGCGTGATGTACATACCAGGTCGGACCAGGTTGCCGTGTAAGAGGGTTTCCGTGTATATCCATCTTGCTGGAAAGCGCAGTGTGTAAACTTTTTTGTCAGTGGCGCGCGAGATCTGTGCTTCTTCGAACGCACAAGAACCAGGAATTACGTGTTTGGTACACGTACATATCGATAACCGATCGCGCCATTGCAATTGTAAGTCTGATTCCGCAACTGTGACGAATTCATAAACTACTACTCTATAAACACAGTATTTGCTTTAATTATATTATGCATCATTCTAACTCGCAAATGAATAATCAGCTAACTTCGGATATGTGATTAGCAATTATTATTAACGTCATTTATAATTGAAGTGACAAGGTAAACAATCAAAATGAGAAATTTAACTATTAATTTAAAATTATGTTAAATTATGATCTATATTAAACTTAATATTCCCTTTAATCTACATATATATGTAGATTAAAGAGAATATTGTAAAGGGATGTAATAGATATTTGTACAATGTGGTAACATCAAATAAACTATGCAACTGCATTGAATTATGTAAATCTTTTATTAATGATCAAAATACTGAGTATTTTTTCTAAAATTAATCAATGTTCTTTTCTGTAAGCATCTCAAAGATCTAGAAACTTAAAAATATTAAATAGTCAATTAATTAGTTGTAAAAATAATAAATTACACGTAAACGATTTAAGAGATTTATTTTTATCTGTAAAATTAACTTTGAAATTGTGATATTAACATTACACAGATTGCAGTATTATCGCAAGTGCGAGAAAGAGTTCAGGTCTATAAAGAATACATGACCAAAAACTGTAAAATTATGAGGAGTACAAAATATCGCCTTGCTATATAACTTATCGCACATAAGCCTGCGATATATGTTCCGTTGCAGTTCGAATCGATTTATTTCATTCCCGCAACGAATTTCAGACGCGATCGATGCCAGACGGGATACACTCCTAAATGGCCTGGTCTGAACGTGACGAATTGTATGGACCGCATATATCTATACGTCTTAGAAAGAGAATGTTGATTAAAATATGGACACACGTTTCACTCTGTGCGTACGTCTGTATACGTTTGAAAATAGTGAATTGCAAAAAAAAAGAGAAAAGCAGAAAAAGAAGAACCATACATCCCTTTCTACTGTTAGCACAGCATACCTATTTGCGACAGTTGGAATGCTGCCAAAATTGCTGATTCCCCGTGGCTATCGTAGTACCACTGTTCTACCTCTTTTACCCGAATACGTAAATCTATTGTGTCGCCGAGGACGGAGTGCATATACGCGTGCCAAATATCCCAGCGCTATTCGCCCCTGGTCTGAGCTGTCGACGGACTCAGCTCGCCGTACGTGAAATATTTCAATTTTCCAAAAATTTCTATCCCTGCCGTCATCCACCGCTAGTTGGCCAATCTGCTCCTGTTCGAGGGACCGTACAAATGAGCTGCGGAGCGGAGACGACGACGACGACGACGACGACGACGGCGACGACGACTAATGAGCTATGGCAGTAAAAAGCGAAGGGAGGACTTCGTGGCTGAGTCCGAGGTGGTTTGCCGCTCAATTCCGGACTCAGGTTGAAGATTATTAGAGAAAGCTAGTTCCTGATAAATACTTCCAACAGTAATACCATGATTAATAATTGCTCAATAAACATAAAACAATATTTGACTTTATAATAGACGTTTTTATATAATATGTATGTATATATATGTATATACATATGTATATATATATATATATATATATATGATTTATGAGTTTATGTAGATATTCTTTATACATCCTCTGTAATATATGTATTATATTTATGTATTATATTCGCTTTATATACTGTAAACAGTATAACAGTATAAACTGATATATTGTAACTGTAAATCTAAAATTTATAGTTTAAATTTATGTTCTAGTATATTGCTGCATGTTATAAGTCATTTACTGCTTTACCAATCAATAATTAAAATTTACTACCTATTTTTATCACATGTAACTCTAAACTTAATTTCTGATATTATTTTTTTTATTTAATGTAAAAATTAACATAATGTTAATTTAATGTAAAATTTAATTTAATGTAAAAGTTTTAAAGAATATCTATTTTTTATTACAAATAATTTCTAATTTTATATCTAATAATATATGTAATCACTTTTTCAATAATATCAATACTTGCATTTGTTTATTTACTTTCACTTTTTTTTGTTTTTGTTACTTATTTATGTATATTATTTTATTATATTATGTATGTATTCTATTCTTTACTGTATTTGTTACTATTCTTTTTTACTCTAATAAAAATCTAATTTATATTATTTTAGTTGTATTTCTTATAAAAAAAAAGCAATAAAATGTATTGATGCTTAAAACTAATAGTAAATATCCTATTTATTTTAATTACTACACATCTGACTATAATTAATTCAAAAATTAATTACTTATAATACATGTGACAATTGCATCGTTGTAATTCGCATAAATTATATTCGTAAAATCTGTTTATTCCAAGACACATAAATGATTACTGTGTACATATGAGAAAACAAAACAACAGATCGATTAGCGTGGAGACCTTCGATATATTTACTGGAGCCTATGATCTTTTCAAACGCTCGAGAAGAACATTTCTTCTCGATAATATTTAGAAATTTGTTTCGGGATAGCTTGGTAATGAGACTTTTGATCATTGAAGAGTTGGAACTTCACACAACTAGTTCAAGAAAATAAAAAAAATGAAAAGTTATCGTGGAGACAGGGTCAGACACGTTAATAAACTTCTCGACTTTTGGTTTTAAACTTTTGATTTATAGTCAATTTAATTTACTCAAGACATTTCATAAGTATCGGCCCTCATCATCCACAATCGAATCAAGAATCAAAAACATATAATAACATTGCTTAATTCTCATTAATCTTTAATATCCTCTATCCTATGACATTCTTATTTCAATGCTTAATTTAATTATTATAATAATAGTAGATAACTATTTTCAACGATTATATTGAGAATTTAATACAAAAAATGTTAAATCAAATCTTCATGAATATTTATAAATAAAGTCATTTCATTGTAAATACAAAATTGCAAAATTTTATAAAAAAAATAATCCTATAACTCTTAGTTTTATGAATTCAATAATTCGAAAATGTATCGAATACATTTTTTGTGTTTTATATATATATATTATATAACAAAAGATAATCCATCGTATGTATATACACACACGCACGCACGCACGCACGCACACACACACACACACACACACACACACACACACACACACGATGGATTACCTTTTGCTACATATAATATAATAAATTACTCAATTCATTCCCTGTATATAATAAAAATGTATTAACAATTATTATACGGACATATGTATACAAAATTACAAAAAAATATTATCTTCTTATTTTATATTTCCTATGTGAATTAATTCTGAAATCCCCACAATACAGATTAATTGCGACTTATCTCAGGTTTGAGCGAAACTCGATCCTAAAGATTGTCTTGGGGTGAAATCGTATCTTAATAACTCTCTGCTTCAAGGGTTAAATGCTGAGCTCAGATAATCCCGATTCAATTAATTTAGCTATTATCACAGATAGGTTTATAATAACTAACTTTTCACGCAGATGGTTTTCTCAATGAATCTTTTCTTATTTCTTCTTTCATAAAGGAGTTCTCAGTGAAGTATTATCAGTTTCTCTCTCTTTTTCTTTCCATTACAATTTTATATATTCTGTTAAAAAATATAGCATAGTAATTGTAACTTTAGATCTCAACTGAGATAGGAAATATAATTTTGTACATTTTCTCTATTCGTTCGTAAAGATATTCTGCAAACTGTTTGTAGGACAGAATCGCAAATCATGAATGATTATGATTTTATTCTCATTATTATTATTATCTCCTTTTTCATTTTCTATACAGCGGACGAAAACTTTAGAAGTCAATGTCTGCACTGATTAACATCTGCGGTGGAAATTTATCGAGTTCAGAGAACTGGAACACGTGAAATGAGTTTTTCTCCACTTTATTTTTTTTTTTTGCAGCCTCGAATTTGTACTTTCGCGTAGGTAGTCACGAAACACTGTTCACACAAGCATTTGAAAAGTTAATTATACCTTTTGTAACTAACATACGAAGTACGGTCTATGCTTCTACTTCGAAATGTAAACTGCTTTTGCATATATACATTAAAAATTACATTACCCGTTTCATAGACTGATCTAGAACATAGAAATTATTTAAAACAACATACAATACATTTTCTGCGTTTATTGAGCAATATAACAAAATGTTGATATTACATGCGTATAATACCATTGCATTTTGTATATTTCTCTTAGCATAAAAATTGTCTTAAATAAAAAATGGAACAAGAATAATCTCACAATCAACTCGCAATATAAGCTTAAAATCTTTTATTTAATATTTATTTATAAAGATATTCATATAATATTAGATATTTTACTCTTAAAGTACTTTCTCTTGAAATAATTACTTGTACACGCTTTTAATTAGAATAATAAACATATAATTAGAGAGAATAAATTATTTTATTATTCACTTGCAAATAATACTTTAAAAATAGTACATATTGCAATGAGTACAATTTTTCTTTTTTACGATTTTCTCTTTGCTATAAGACCGATAATATTGTTAGTGAGATAAACCTCAATAGAATGCGCTCATTGAAGGCAGGTATCTAAATCTGTGTCATGTATCGAGTATCGATCGCCATACAAAAGTACTAAAATCCACAAGGAATTTCCTTCTTTGTGCAATGTCGTTTCCTGCACGTCTTAGACTTCGCACCCTCCTCATAGAATGGCAATGAAAATGACGATAGCTATGCGACCGAAAGCGCAAGGACTTCTTGAGAACGTCGCAAAGGCCACTCGATAAAAGGTCGTTCCGGTGATCTGGAGTGGGTACGTCCATTTTTATAAAGGCCAAGGGCGAATAATATAGATAAGAGTCAGCTCTGTCGGAGAGTTTTTCAAAGGGAAATTTTGAAAAGTAAGATACGTTTTAACATTGGCAAAAAGCGAGAAAAATGCGTAACCGATTAATGACATAAAAGAGGACGCTTAATTAATAAATTCACTGTTGGAAAGT
Source organism: Acromyrmex echinatior (assembly GCF_000204515.1). Next base: position 177,852 of record NW_011627417.1, read on the forward strand.
AGGATGGAAGGTGGTGTAAGGGGTGGCCTCGTTTTTCGCGAAAATGCCGCGCACAAGGCAGTCTCCTCCAGATGAATAGCCATCTCCGTTACGTTAGGAAAGTGGGGTAACTGAAGTAGCATGATTAATTAACGTATAATTAATGAATGGCTGAATCTAATAAGAAGCTTGCGGTGTAATCACCTGGAAATTTATCATGCACGAAAATAAGCGGCCCCGTCTCGCCGCATGGAAGGAAAAATTCCGCCAATTCTTCGTACTTTGCACTTTGCTACATTGTTTAATTCCCGCGAAGAATAAAGACTCTAGCTCCTGGCATCATGACCGTATAATCAAGATACAATGCTTTATTCTCATATCCTATTTCACGAAAAATGGTTTTAATATTATTTCATAATATTTGTTATACAGTACGTTAATGGAAATATATTGTTATATCCAAGTATTCGTGGTATTAATTCTGTGCAATCTTCAAAAAATATGTATTATTTTAATAAATTAAAGACAAGAATCTCAGAGTAAATAGGAGGATATTATTTTAACTTTATTTAAAATTTTATGACTTTGAAAAGAGAATGTTTAAAAGAGAATATTTATGTTCGCACACTGACATATACGAGTATAAAACTACAAAATTCTCGCACGTAAAAAAATGAGTATTTTCATTAGCACAGACTGTTTTAATCGGCGTTATTACCAAGTGCGATTCTTTTGCTGAAAATACTAAAAGCTTTACAAGGACGAATTAACCTCTGTATGGCTTTCCAGGAAGATTTTCGAAACTCTCTACAGAAACTGCAATATATGTCAAGACGTTCATTCATTTAAGATTTAAGTAAATACCATATACGCTCAAAGTTGCTAGTAGATGTTAAGATCTATCAGAGATTACACGTATACTCATCTAGCTTGATAAATGGATCTTATTGAAACATCTCAGATCCCCTCCTCTTTTGTATATATATATATATATCTATTATGTGAACATTATGTCGCTATTAGCTATGTCACAATTATGTAATTGTAAATTACTATAACAAAAAATAGATATAATAAATATATCGAGTCATGTTAAACATAATACAATATGCAACAAAAATGTACATACGTGTCATATGCTAAAATAAAAAATGAAAACGTTTATGACCTACAAATATTCCATAGAGATAAAAATAGAAAGTTTTATTTATCATTTTTTTATGTTTTTTATCTTTTTGGGAATATCTAGTGTACAGCATGGATACTCTGAAATGTGTTAAATTTAGCGCACATACCTAAACATTGTGGCATTGTTCACCTGCGTATTTTGATTGCGAATAGTTGCGATACATTCCAGAGTCCAGGTACACTTGGTCAAGAGTGTCTCTACATTTTACATTTGTGTATCTACATTCAGATTAGTTTCAAACTTGTTGACCCGTGCTATTGAAATTTACGATTTTGCTGTTAAAAAATATCATTTATAACGAAGAATAAATTATTTTTATATAGAATGTGATATAAAAACAATGTTTTACTCATTTCTTCTATAAATATTAATATTTTTTTCTCTCCGGATTACATAATTAAAATGTTACAGTATTATATAATTAAACACAGATTAATCGATTAAAATAAAAAAAATTATATTTTATTATTTTTGCATATTATAACTTTGTCAATGTTCGGTAACTTGCTTATATTAAGAAAAATAATTGACAATAAATCAAACTTTATCAATTTCAATAAAATTTGATAGAATTTGTAATTTTGAACTAAATTATGAGATGTACAATATTTATATACATAAAGCGAAATATTTATTGAGATATTTTATTACGCAAACCTATTCTTAGTAAATCTATTTTAAATATCTAGACAATCATTAAATCACGTAGGATGTTTTGCTTTGTACTGATTACAAAAATCGTTATCAACGAGCAATATCTCTGCTCGCCATTCAGAATTAAATGAATATTTTCCTTCTAATGGGAATATTCCTTATCCAATCACTCTCAACAGTTATTCTTTCTTTCTCTGACAATAATCGCTTAATTCATTGTTCGGTGAAAAAAAAAAATTAAAATGTTTAGTCCCCGACCGTACTTTATGCAATTAAGACATAACAAACTGTGACCATGTTTGTTAGAGCAATTCGCTATGACGAAATATCAAACGAGGTAGAACGAATGGGCTGCCTACCCAGAAATTCATGTCGCGCATTTCGTTCTTACCTGATTTTCTTTTGGCTAGTTGTAACGTACGGGGTATTTCACATGAAAGTGAGTGCTCTCATCCTCTACCTGAACCTTGAGAGACGGTCTCGTAGAAAAGGGAGAGGAAGTGGAAGCAACATGAGAATAGAGAAAGGGTCGACAGAGATAGGGGAGGGAGAGAAGGGTGAATACAAGAAGATCCGCCATGGTTATCATGAAAGCTTCAACGAAACTCGAAACTCCTTCGCTTCTTATTTCTTCTCACCCTCATGTACGTGGACTGCATCTTCACGCCGAGGATATCCTTACCTTGGAGATCCAGGACTCCGTCATATTTACCTCGTTAGGAATGTTCTATGTGCAAGTGCGAGAACGAGGGATGATAACGGGTTCCAACAGAAATCCCGAATATCGATTCGGTCTAATCACTATAATCCTCCATCTCTATGTTATTATTGGCAAATTTATTAATCAGCAAATTACCGTCTATTTTAAATAAATATATGAAAGAGAGGCCAAAGAGAGGTCAAAGCAATATAAAAGAAGGTAAAGATAGCTAGTTCATATTAAATTTATTTTGCGGAAATTGATATTACTGCACAGAAAATTCAATTGTGTTAATTTATATATTATTATTTTTAAAAGTTAAACAAAATAATTATACATATATTGTTAGAAAAAATCGATAAGCTTGAAAATTACAACTGTATGTACATACCTGAGAGCTATTGCAATTTCATGAAATATCGTGAATAGAAATAATATATCATAATGATTTTAAAACGTGTAGGAAACCGAATATAAATATCTTTATAGAGGTATATGTATAAGTTTATGGTATATACTTTATCGCGAAAATATACCTTACTATTTTCAATTATGTACGTATTTTTCATAGATTTGAAATGCGTAACAGCAATGTGATTAAATATCAAATTCGATCGTGTGAAATAAAATATTGCAGCGCGAAAAGCGCCGGAGGTCAGTCTTCACAACGAATTTGTTTGCTGTCGAACGACGAAATGTCGGATGCCGCGGAAATATGCAAATGCTCTTGCATAAACCTAGACGAAAAATAAATGCCTCGTGGATACGCGAACGTTGAAATATCCGCTCTCGCTACGCTGCCATTCGCCTTCCGAAGGATAATACCTTCCACAGATTTCCTTACGATGTCGTATCTTGCGGAACTCCGTCTCCTGATATAGACGTCCTACGTTGTGGATGGGTACACGATAACAATGCAAGCGGAGAAACCGATATCGACTCCCCAGCCGAAGCAGGTTCGGATTGATGAGCTCGCGGTCTACGTTGTAAACGTAGTCATCGAGAAGCTCACCGCGGTATTGGAGATTTGATTGATCCCGATGTATATGGGAATAGGGAGGACAGTATTGTGCCACTGGTGCTAATTCCCATTAGTGGGTGTACCTCGTACGCGACCAGTTCGGCATGGCAACGACGCCTATCTCTGACCGTATATGGGTACGGGAACCTTGTCCATACATTCGTTATCACTAGACTCGCCTTACATGGTAATGTAATATAATCAAGATATGTTCTCAGGGACATGAATCTTCCTTACGTTATGGTTGTAAACCTCGTTAAGGCTTCAAACCCACCGGTCATTCTCACATCGTGCTTGTACGATACACGTGCTTGTACGATACGGTATTATACAATTTTCATCATTATTGTTTATTATATAAATTTGAGGTACCAAATAAATATAAATAAACACAGTTCTATCGTTAGATTATTGTTACATAGCCAATGAATATTTGTTTTATGCATCTTTTATGCAATTTCTGTTATGCAGTACACAAAATATATTAATTAATAGTAATTCTTTTTGTGTTATGCATGAATGGAGAAATTAACCGGGCTATATATTTGCAATATATAAATGTTTAAATGTTCAATGTTTTTTAATATGAGTGTCTAGTAATAATTATTTATTTAATAAAGGCCATCGTAAAAAAATTGATACACGCGTGCGCGTGCGCATGCACAAATCGATTACATCACATACTAGAATAATGGAAATTTATACGATTATTTAATTAATTTAAGAATTAAGCAAAGTTGATTAATTTGATTCTGGATTTCCTATTTTTTAATTTATCGATGCGAATCCCAATTTCTTTTTTTTTTTAAGACGTTATCAGTCGTTTCCATATCAACCGCGAGCTTTCACAGAACGTATCACGTGATTTTTTTATCGCTGTTTGTTTGCTGTACAAATATGAAATGCGAGAACATACTGACGGATATACCGTCATATTATTCTTATGTCCATGTTCAATATTTGCTCGGTGCGATTTCAATATTTTTGTTTTCCCTAGTTATCAATGAACGAAATGCATTTCTGCAGATTTGCACGTTTCTCCCATCTAATGCGAAGAATATGATGGAATCTGCTTTACAAAATTCGAATTAGTTTTATTAAGTGCATACCTTTATAAAATAATTAACCGAGTTGATTATTCAACATTATTTCTTAAATGCATCAAAATCGTCAATTGCTCATTATTTTAAGTTTTAGTTGGGCACTTCAACTTAAATTTTACATTCAATCTATACTCTACAATTATTTTATGATTGCCTATCAACTTTTTTCTAATAAATACAAAGATGGGTCAACAAACTCGTATTAACGCATTAACTTCGTCATTCGGACTTCGTCCGAATTAGACACCGCTGGGACATTGATTGCAGCATGTGCTCCAGTGCACGCATGATTAGGACTGCATTGGTGTAATTGAGTGGGCGGATTTCCGATTTGCATTACCGTCGAAGATGTTACCGGGCTGTGGGTTACTAATGGCACGGACACACATAAATGGTCGAGACTGCCTACCGATCCGTACCGCTAGATCGGTATGTGTTGCGCACTGGGTTAGCATCTACTACTCACATGCAAGTATGTACCTGGATGGCGTTTCTCGGCAGAAACCTACGAAGAGGATCGACGGTGAAGGGGAAAATGGTGGGTCGCAACCGCAGCCTGTGAGTGATATACCCTCAATATCCACACTTTACCCTAAGATCTCACTAAATCTCTTTCCAGGTTGCCTACCCATCTCCCCAGCGCATCCATAAGCCTGCATACACAGTGTTCCAGTTTATGAGCCGGTATATTTTCGGGCGCAGTAACGCGGACGCGAAAGCATACCGGAATCTGTTGGGCGCAATACCGTATGAGGAGTATGAGGACACGTGCCACATATTATCATTTTGCCTCCCTGTTAATGCGGTAATCTTTATCTAATTATTACATTAATACGAAAGATGTTTTAATAACAGTTTTCTTAATAAAATAATAAATTCATATATTTATGCGTTATGTACATATTTTAAATCAAGTAAAAAGAGTAGAATAACACCAAGAAAAAGTTAAATAAAATCAATAATTATTTATTATTTAATAGAAATCTTCATTTTTTAAATATTCTAATATGGCTTTAAATATTACAATAAATAATATTTAACATAATAATTCATATTATATTATGTTAACAAAAAATAAAAGAGTACTTACAATTATCTATTATAATAAGTTAATAATATAATCACTTTTATATATACAAAATTATATAATAATAGGAAGTAGTTATTTCAATTATGATTTTTGCTTTAGACAATTTATTTTGTACTAGAAGAAAGACAGGGGAAAAGAGATGAGACGGCGATAGCGGAAAATTGATATGCCTTGTTTTTCTCAGACGTGTAAAAAGAAAAATAAACTCTCGGAACGGTCTCGTATTTCGTTGAAGAACTATGTCTTCGTTTTGGGCAGCTTTTCACAACAGCTGTTGCCAACTGTCGAAGGACGTGAAAAAAGGTGTCGAAAGCACCGGCGTAAACGTGAACAGAATTTCATATCGGAAGAATCTCCACACGTTGGATGTGTGATTTTTCGGAATTCGATGGAATTAAAAAATTATAAGCGACACTACATTTATCAAGCAACAGGTTATTTATATATTCACAAATTAAAGAACATTTTAAGAACTTATTGGATATACAGATGCAAGATTAGATAGAGGTTTCAATAAATTTACAATACAATTTTGTCATAAGATATATTTATGATTAATTTTTCTAAAATAAAATTTTTTAAAAATAAAACCAGTTGAAAATTAATACGTTAATTTAATTTAATAAACAATATTCGTATGGTTAAATTTAAAACAAATATAGGTACTATTTTTATTGATTTTAAAAAATTTCTAGCATTATAAAATTTTAAAAGTTAAAATTATTGTGTATAAAATTCTATTTATTTTACGAATAAAAATGGTTAATAATAAAAAAGTTATAGTAGATATTTAAAATCACATGGATGCAATTTACACGACTAGATATAAAAAAGTTAACACAAAATTATATATAATAATAATAATTATATATATATATATTAGGTGTTGGAATTAATTCGTAGCGTTTTTTAATGAAAGAATGTTTTATAAAACGTAAATTTATAAACGTAAATTTTCAATACAAAAGTCCAGATTTTTATACAAAATTTTAAATAATAAAAAATAGAAATTTATATTTTTACATCAATTTATAATTGCATAATTTATAATTAAATTTAGCTATAATAAAAATAGGATCTACTCCGAAATAGATTTATGAATAATATTAAAGTCTTTATACATTTATGACTGAATAAATGGTAATGAGAGAATTAATTGACCATCCGCGATAAAAGCCTATAAAAATAGTTAGAAGTAACTATTACGTTGCCAATGAGTTCACATGCGATCCTTAAAGCAACAGGCGCTTTAACTGCCTATCAAGTGAATGGATTCATTTATGAGTCGACAGAGGTGAATCAAGAGTGCTCGAGCTGCGGTTGTAGACTAGCTTTTCATATGCTAGCGACATAAATGGCCATGGTACATACCTCGACACGTTAAACCAGGTTTCCGCATCCGCCAACCCCTTGCGATACGTTCCATGATTTCGCATATGGTTCGATCCGTTCGGTGATTTTACATCATTGATGGCGAGAACGTATTGAAGCGTCGTCGTTAATGGATGTACATTTTACACTTTCATTTGCATTAATTATTGAAGTTTCAATTATTTTAAAGCACGCGCGATTGCACGTAACCGTATTGCGTTAAGCTTTTCATTCGGCGGCTGCATGTTTTAGCATAAACATTTTACGTGGACGTTCCGATTCAATGGCTTATATGCTATTCAAAATTGTTTTGCAATTATATTTTATATTATTTTGGTTAACAACAGTGGCATTATACAATTTATGACGTTATACAATGTCACATGTTAGTTAAGTGGTAAGTGGTAATTCATTATTAATCGTATTGTGAAAATTTCCTTTCGGATTTTATGCATTATTTTATTAACGTTATCTATTTAAAGATATTTTGGCTGTACAATATCAGTTAAACGTATTAACTAAAATACCGTTAATATTATCCAATTTTACGCCATACATATCCTGAAAATTAACTACAAAAAATAAAACCATAAATAATTTGGCTTATAATGACTTTATGCAGTGAAATATCCATATTTTGCTGCAGTTTAGATAAATAACTTTTAAATGACTAAATGGATTCAAATAAATTTTTACATACATTTTTATTAAAGAATTGTAGGTAATTAAATTATTTGTATCAACTTTTAATAATTATTCTTGTATTATGCTTTTTAATTACAATTTGATAAAAAATTGCAATATTTTATTTTCAATAGCTCCTCTTTTGGAGATTTCATACAGAAGATACAGATACAGAAAAGAATTACATAACAATCAATTTCCTTATAAATGTAATTTATCTTAATTCTTTCTTAGTCCCTTTTCATAAATATTTTGTATTGCTAAGTATATATAATTTTTCAATATAATAGCTCAAATTTTTTTAAGATTTAAATGGCAGCAATTTTATATTTAAAAAAAAAGAATCGTTTCAATAACAAAAAGATTTTCTGAATTATCTTAAGCACTTACACAAACTCTGACTGTTGTTGAATCGGTTTTCGATTGTTTGAATTTTTGAAAGGTTGACACGATTCCAATTTGAAAACGGAAATGATAACCATCTCCAATTGTTGGCAGCGCAACTCGATCTGATACCAGATGTTTTAACGTAGAGATTGTTTTGACCGATTGACTGTTAGATAGGTACCGAGGACAAATATACTCATACACAGAGATATATACACTTTCCGATTTTTGCATGAGACAAAAAAAGATAGAGAAGGATTTTTTTATATATCTCAAATTGGCTCGTATACTATTTTTATCTTCTTCTAAACATTAATAAAGATTTCAATTTATACACACACACACACACACACACACACACACACATATATATATATACATAACTGTTAACATTTTTATTATTTCTTTATTTATACTTCAAAACATATAGTAGATACTTATTACAATTATTAAATTCTATATTTATGCAGAAATCAAAATTTCATGCAGAGAGTAAGGAGAAAGCATTCTGATCGCATTCTTATCATTCTAGAAAGAAGATTTCATAAAAATAATAATATTTTCAAACACAATATGAGATTCGCGGATTCATACACTGCGGTACGTAATAGGAAAGTGGCGTGAAAGCAGAACGAATTATTACGGCGCGGCACGTTTTCAGCAACAGCCTCGGGCGATTCGCGGCGGCTTCCTCGCCCACGCCTGGTCAGCGTCCGATTCCCGACGAAACTTTCAGAAACATTTCAGAATGACTCGGCGTAATCGCTAGGAGAAGCAATACGACACAAGGCGTGGCGCAGTTGTAGAAAGTTTTAACGCGCTCGGCGTGATCTTGCAAATAGCCGTCGTAAATCAATAGTAAAGGACGTCTGGCTTCGATGGAGGGGATATAAGCCGAAGAAGGGTGCACGATGCTAGCACGACGGGGGTGTAGGGTGCATGGGTGGGCCCGCGGGTTGGGGTAACGAGAAATTGAAGGAGCCCGTCGTAAATGGATGTTCGCGATTACGAGAAAAATCGTATATAAATGGCATGGTATGGGTGACGGTGTGAGAAACGGAGCGAAGGATGAAGTTTTATCTGTCGGGTGGCTGGGACGTTCGCGGAAGGAAGAAAAAGGGATGGAGAAGGTGAATGCGAGAGAGGAGGACAGATAGTGAAGAAACGGGTGCGGAAGGAACCGAACGGAGGATGAAGAACGGAAGAATTTGTCCGTATGACGGTGCACGTTTCGCAGCGAGGAAAGATTTTGAATCAAAGATCGATTACTACAAAGTTATGTGATTGAGGGAGCATTGACATCGTGCATTTTTAACTTGATCCAATACGTACTTGGTATCATGAATACTTCAACATATGAAGTTACAACATTTTTGAACTTATTTGACGTATATGCGTACAAATATTTTATGTATTGTGACTGATTAAACGAGAAATGAATAAGAAATGAACGAGGAATAATCGAGAAAACGACAGTTTTATAAAAAAATATTAATTTTAGTATTAATTTAGCGTGTCTCAGAAAATTTATTATACGTTTTTAAGTTAAAATTAAGATTTTATTTTTAACAATATATAT
>NW_011627417.1:187669-335005 GCF_000204515.1 Acromyrmex echinatior
AATTTCATTCTTTATAATAAATTAGCTTCAAATTAAATATGCTTTAAATTTATCTTAAATTTAAGATTGCATTTTATTAATCGTATAATGTGTATTTCACTTATTTTTTAATTTTATTGATGTATGTTGAACATAAAACTGTCAAATTGACAGATAAATTGTTTCATATTATTACTTTAAATTATGAATAAACAGTTTTATTTACAGAAACAAATATAGGTACGTTTCTTTTTTTATACATAATGCTACTTTTCTGTCTTTCTTTTTCTCTATCTCAGTTCCATTTATCATACAACTTAATTATTCGACGTATCCCAATCGAATAGTAATTTCATTGCGCCATTAAAATTTGCTGAGTTGTATTATGTTTAGATTACGATGCAGGAACAATGAAGAATTATCAGTAGCAAAGCGACAATAAAAATTGATATACACGTATATATGAATTTTATAATATATGTTATGTATACATATTACGTGTTTATATATTTCTATATACACATATATATATATATATATATAAAACGTAAACAATATAATGCATATGTATGTAAATAAATTATGTATATATATATTAGGTGTTGGAATTAATTCGTAGCGTTTTACAAGTGATGGGAAGTACTTTCATTAATGTATTTTTTAATGCTCATGTGAAATAAATAACATTCTTTCATTAAAAAACGCTACGAATTAATTCCAACACCTAATATATATATTTTTTATACGATTTATTTGGACACACATATGTATTATATTGTTTACGTTGTACAATGTTACTATATATAACCACATTATGTACGAAACATTTCCTGCAACATCTGCAACCATGGCTTACCTGATCTCATCGAATGACGGTATTCAAGCGGGATACATGCCGGTAATCGCTGCGTGCGAGGCAACACGGCACACGCTTGTTTGACAGGATCAGAGTCAATTAGGTTTCGGCGTACATAACAATTCATTGAATTGAACTTGTTAGTCTGTACAGCGCGCAAAATGAGACAGAAATTGCAATTTTGTTCTAATGCCATGCTTTTTTCTATTTTCTATTTTTATCTTGTGTTTGATATTTTTGCATAATTATTATTTAAATGATTATGATGTTTAGTATTTCCTTGCTTAAGGCAGAAAGATAAAAAGCATATTATATATTACACGACACATTATTTTTACATACAAACTTTATATATAAAGAATTTTATATAGTCTTTTCTACAAAAATCTAAAATTCTATAAAAATATCTCACAATTATATGTATTAAATATGTATGCGTGCTTATAGTACAAAATTTGTTTCATGCAATGAAAAATGTAATTAAAATATTAGAAATAAATATATTGGATTACACTATATTGGAAATCTCGCTTTAATCCTCGGATAGTGCTCATATGAAGGGATAGCTTTTTAGGCTTTCGGACTGTTCTCTTTTATACTTTGAAAAATTATCTTAACATAATAGAACTCATTTTATTTTATCAGGTATCTACCTTAATTATTCCCTGCAATATTAAAATTTGACATTAATAAAAATTTTAATGTAAAAGATAATATCTTCATTTTTACATTAAAAAAAATAATATATGCAAAAAAATAAAAAAAATTGTTTACATTACTTTTTAATAACTTGTATAAGATCTGAAATATGTGCATCAAAGAGTTAATTAGCATTCCTTTTTATATCGACGAGGCACAAGAAACACAAGACCGTCATAAATAATCTAAAATTTCCCTATAGATTTCGTCTATCTTTTTCCTTTCCTTTGATATTCCTAAGAAATATTATAAAAAGGAACTATATATAGCGGTGTATCTCACAACTTTGCTGTTTACCGCCAAAGAGGTAAGCTGATTGGCTATACATATACAAGAGCATGTACCTCTATCAGTATGTCGGTAATTCGATCATGATAATCAAGGATTACCTCGCGAACGGTGCAGTGCAACAAGGTCGAGCATATCCTCCCATAGACATAGAAACATAAAAACACCCATCACCCGCGTCCGACTTCATGACGGATCAGGCCGGCAAATAACCTTTTTGCAATCCCCTTTGGTGGCAGCCAAGCTTGCCTGTCTTAGTCGCCGATCGTAGCGAGAAGAGAAAGAGAATGATGCAACCGTTATGGGGTTAGTGATAAAAAGCGGTATACCGCCGACGCGAATATAAGGATTCCGCAGTAAGCTGAGCAAAGAGTAGAAAAAGCGATTTCAAGACTGGTCCGGAAAAAGCGTCTTCCAGGGGCTGGAATTAGTAGCTTCGCCGATTAAATCAATTCTATAAAAGAGAATTACATCCTCCCAAATTACTTTTTTCAACGATAAAACTCAGTTTCGACGATAAAATTCAATCTCGGTTGAAAATTTGTTTCTTTTATATCTTTGTTAATAAAACAAGTAATACCAAGTAAGCTATTATATGTTTACAACATGTAACAGCTTACTTAGTATTACTTGTAACAAATTACGCTTTGCGATAGTCCTGGCATTGTGCAAGAAGAATATTACAAACTTTTTGATATATATAATCTTATTCTAGCTACCATATGTACATAACTTATCCCTATTTCTTATTATCATCCATATTCTGGAAAAACTGGCACCATATGGTGTCATTCATAAAAAGCGATATAGCCATGCCACCGACACGAAGATGAGTGTCCAAAGTAAGCTCTGTCGTTCCAAAAAAGACCATTTCATAGTCCAATGAACGAGAAGACGGTTTTGGACTTTTAGCAGAAATTTGGATAATAAAATCAGTTTTTATCAAATAAAAAAGTACTTTAATGTTGAGTGAATTACTTTTTCTGATATTGATTTGTTATGTAACTTTCGCTTCTCTTTAGTGGCATTTATTTTATTTATTCTATTTTGTCTCTTTATCATTTATTGAAGAATCTATATTTATACATGTAAGTCCAATTCGATAGCAGTAATTTTTATCCATGATATTAAAACAGATTATGAAAATATTACGTATATATATAGATAATAAAATTTATGTATATAATAATTACAAAATTATTAAATTATACACGCATTATATGTATAATTAAAAAAAAACATATTTGCGAGGTAACATTTAAAATTTAAGTTATTCATATAAAATAATTTCAGATGTAATTTATTCTGCAAAAATTGTACGTATTTTAATACGTATAATTTATGCAAAAATAAATTCGTGATCTAATATAATTTAATTTCTAAATATTAATATCTCATAAATATGATTTTTTGCTGCTGGAAAATCTGAATTATATACTTCTTCAAATAACTACAAATTTTATTAATTTATAATATGATGTTTGCAATTTAATTCATATTTTAAAATGGTAGATTATACGTATATATAATAATTAGTCTTACGTTTCCTCTACTTTTCTTCTGTAAAATTTATTGATTGATAGACAGAAATACTAGCAAGCAATAATATAAAATAATAAGTAATTTATAAATCCGACACAAGACAATGCAAATAATCTCTTCGATAAATGGCGCGTGCGCCTGCGGCGCGCTAAGCCTGGTCGGGACGGTGGACGGAAAAGGCTGCTTCGCTTAATAGAAATTTAATTGATCCTTCGGCTATGCGCGGTCGAGCGTAATGCAAATTGAAGTGCTCCAGTGAACGACCCTGCATATCAGAGAAAGAGGACCAGAGACCAAGGACGGCTAGCCAAGCGACGACGAAGAAGAAAGAGATGGAAATAGAGGGTGGGCCAGTGTTAGAGGAAAGTGGAATTCCGTCAGGGTGAGCAAGAGAGAAGGAGAGAGGGAGAGAGGAGAAGGAACACGAGCGAGACAGAGAAGGATAATTCGAGTGAGTGAAGGAGATAGCATAAAGGATCCGACGCAGAGTCTATGATGGTTAGAGTTTCAGTGCACAAGTGTGGACAGGAGAACAACAGCGAACAGCACTCTTGTCCCACGCGGCTCAATTCTCTGCTACAACTGCTTTCTCTCCTTACGGATGCCTCCGCTGATCTATTCCTTTCTAGCTTACTCTGTACTCTCCTTCGTACTCGGACACGGAAATCGGCCGTATCTTTCAGTTTCAACGCGATCGCAGTAACGGCAGCTCCATCAAATCGGTTGCGTTATGGTCTCCCATCTCTCTACCGCGCGTTTCACCGTTCGTCCATGCAACCCTTCTTAACCCCTTTCCGCGTATAGTGGTATCGCAGTTAATCTTCTCCATGTTCATGGAACTACACGCCGCATGCCGATGACCAGAGGATACATCGCGTTCCCACCATGACCGTCACCCTCCGCCGCCATTCACATCGTCAGCGACGCGAACGGCGATGAGGGCGAGCGAAGCTTTATAGGTGCATAAACCGGGAACATCCACGTTGATCTGATGCTAACGAGAAAGTGTATGCTTTACGCTTATTTGCCAGCTCTATGTTCGCGTTTATAAGCCGACGCGATAGTGGATAGCGATAATGTTTTGCGGTTATCCTCCACTCTTCTCTAAAGAATTTCTAGAATTGTCAGGAAAAATCAAAACTATTCCTGAGTTTATATCACATATACATGTATATCAAATATATATACATATATGTATACATATAATAAATTGCTTGGTCAACGATCAATATCGAGTGATTAAATATCAGAGGAATTTATCACTTTGCCACCTGTTTCGGTCGAAGCGGCGAGAGATAATTTCCCGAATTCTACCGGTATGCTGCAGTTATATGGAGAGTGAAAATTACACAATTCTTGATATCTCATTGTATATATGTACGTATTATAAATGTCAGGAATTAATTCAGTTTTACAATACGAGAACAATAAGTGAGCGTTCGTCAAATAAATCGCGCATTCCATATATTATTTTTTGTCAAGTAATATTAGATGGCGCAAAATATTTAATTCATTATTACGTTCGTACACAATATAATTGATTAAATAATATAATACATTAAATTTATAATATCAGTTATGCAAAGAGATTTATAACAAGAAAATATACAGTTATATCAAAATGTAATTAATTTAAATAGCGTCAAATAAATAGAAATTTTTCTCCTAAAGCTTATAATTAATTTTCTCTTGTTTCCATGAAAATCTTATTCCAAACAATTCCTTCTCTTTTTTTTCTGTATGATAAAAATGACAAATATTTCTGATAAAAACACATGCATTTTTTTCATAGCTATAATACTCCACATATTCAAACTACTTATTGCACAAAATCATGTAATAACTTAAAACTTTGTATTTTTAAAAATATATTCAATGAAGGAAATTTAAAACACAAAGATCATACATTAATAATAAAAGTTAAATGATAAATTTTGTACTCGGTGGCATGGTGTTTGCAAAAGTTTATTTTCTATGCAGGAGTGTGAAAAGTGTTTGCTAATTCATGTCCACTCATTTATGTTAAGCTTAACCGGATGTAGAGAACCAACCTTTCTTTTATTGTCTCACATACATTTATGACGAAAAACATATTTCATTCGCGAGCATAAATTATACGACAATGAAAGCCCGTGGCAAACAAGAAAATAAAACATTTCTTGTAAAAAGAGCACCATTTTGAAAAATTAATGTTGACATGTACAAAAAAATATTTTATTGCAAAATATAAAGAAAAAGATATAAGAATATATTGGTTGCAAAATTTAAATACGTAATTTTTAAGTCACATATTTTATATATACCTACTTTTAACTGCAATTTAACATTATAAGTACATATGAAACAAATTTACTGCTTTCAAAAATATTTCATACCTAAGATATTTTATATTAAATGTTGTGATTTATTTTTTAAAATTTATTTTTATGAATAAAATTTTTCATAAAATGATGTTTTAATTGTACTTTTATATCTATATCAACTTCTTTGATTTATAAAACAGAATTTGCCAAAAATTTACAATTTTATTTTTTGTTTTTAAAAATTTAAATAATTATTTCATTATATTGAATCGCTACAAACATTTGCATAGATGTAATATGGTGATATGAATAAGTAAATCTCAACTTTGCAAATCTAATCGTACAGTAAATCGCACACAGTACTTCCCTGAAACGTGTATCTCTCCAACTCACAACAGTTGCTTTGACGCAAGAGAACACCTTGAGAAACGGCGAACATTCTAATAACGAAACTAATTTTCATATTCCATTTTCATATATCATGTCAAAGACATGTGCACAACCTCATGTGTTAGCACTCGGAATGGAACACGCTTGTAAATCTGATATAAAACAGGTAAATCAGTAAAAATATTTTAATAACACAAATGGATGGGGTCTTCTATCAATAAATTATGTGACTGCATGAGTACGTGCATGACTGCATGAATACTGCATGAGTAACGTAAAAATATCATTACAAAAAGCTTCCCTTCGTAGAAATTTTTGTAAAATTATTTTTACGGCACAAATAAAAAGAGGTAATACAGTTTTCTATCATTAGTAATATAATACAGTTTTCTATCATTAAAAGATAACATATACATTATATTTTATAATACCTTCTTTTACTTAAATAATAAAAAAACTTTTTAAGCAGAATGTTGTCCTCTAAGAAAATCATTTTCTATGAATATATAAATAGACAAATTATTCTCTTTTCATCAGCTTAGACGTTTCTATGCCATGTACGTTGACAAATTAGTTGGTAAGTAATACATAGTGCATTGTTGACAAGGAAATTTATGCAAAAATTTATCGTTATAATATTAATGAAACAAACGAGTTCCCAAATTTATCACCTTTGCAAAATATATTTTATTTTTGTTTTGTCGGCCAATAGAACGAGTATGCATTCATAGATAAACGATCTTTCTCCACGCTACTTCGCGTGAAGGATTAGTGAGAAGTACGTCATATATTTCATTCTGGATCCGCCCTCCACAGGTAATGAAAATCCAGATACCAGCTAGAGAAACGCAGAAAAGATAAAATGGAAAACATGGATAAGAATACAACAAAGGAAACTGAAATGTATCTGTAGAAAAAGTGCATACAGAATACGCACTTGTACGCATTTATGTACGTTACGCTTCATATAGCTTTCGCAAAAGGTAATCTAAAATGAAATAACGCAATATATATATTTATGTATATGTGAATATAATATTTATATATATAAGCCTTGAAGAAGAAAATGTATAGATAATAAATTAACGTGTCATTTGTACGACATATTTAAATAGAATAGAAAAGAATGTAAATTTGTAAAATGTACGATACAAACTTTTTTCAATGGACTTTCCAGTTTTTATTCTATTACTAAGTTTAATGAAAATGAACAACCTAAAATAAAGTAGGTTTTATTTTTAATTGTGACAGAATAGAAAGCAGATATATTTTCATGTCAATAAATAGCAAATAACTAAATAAGTGGCTTTTCGCAAAAATTCAATTGTTCAACTTACAATTGCAGTGAGCAACAGAAGTAATTAATAAATTTTAATAATATTATTTAAATATAACATACGTTATTAAATATGATTTAAATTGTTCAAAAATATATAAAAATATTTGTTAAATTAATTGCTATTGTATTTAAGAATTTTTATTACTACACATTATTTTAATAAATTCAAAAAAATTTAAATAATTAGTAATATTAATTTTTGTAATTTAGTATTGCATAATACTTTCTTTGATATTAAAAGTCAACGTGTACAATTATTACAGAGTAAATATATTATGGTTGATACATAACACAGATGATAGCGGCTTATACACTGCATGATAAAGCAATGTAAATATTGTGTAACATGGCAAGAGATAAATTTATTGCTATCGAAATAATTTGTAAATCATTTGTTATGTGAACGGAATCGCAGTGTGCAGTCGCATAATTCGTCAAAATCATTGGTTATCTTGATCCAAATACACGTGCGGTCGTTTTGGCTCCGTGCAGCCACGTATGGGAGCGTATCGTGCCACCTAACTCGTAAAATAACTCTGAACAAGTTTTGATAAATTGTAGACGTCACAGCACGTGCGAAGCGTTCCCCATTAGTTACGGGCGTTTCCCACCCACAGAATGTGCCGCTGTCTTTTCTTGAAACACGTGCTGGCATTACTATCAGCTGTCAAAATTTCTGACGTATGTGTTAGAACTTATTGCCCAGACAATACGATCAATGCGAATACATTATCACATTTGCTCATCTTGTCACAATTGTACATAATGCACTGAATTAATGTAAAAATTTAACAGAGAGAGAGAAAGAGAGAGAGAGAGAGAGAGAGAGTCGGTTTTAAAACATTATAATATGACACACATATTTTATATATATATATATATATATCATTTGAGTGTCATATTTTTAATGCAATTAATATTGCACAAATTTTAATTAACTTTGCATAAGGATTTTGCTTTCATTCGCGATATGATATTAAATAAATGAAATTTTGCAAATATTCCTCATCTTATCCGGCTCCTTTATACAGCGGCGTACGTAACTTTTTACCAAATACATTTAATATGGGTATTAATGGATATGTTAAATATCACAGTGCCCATCATTTGCGATCGATAAATACAACATTGGACATGATAATGAATTAATTTCAATGTAATAATTGTTATGTCATAGAATAATAAATTATCACTATTGTTATATGTATATTGTCAATTCTATTTTTCGTACATAGTGAGTTTGCCTTGATGCAATTTATTGTGATTTCCGTTGCTTTTGCAATATCTCATAATTTTAGTCACTTGGCCCGAAAAGTTGAACGCATCATATTTTCATC
This sequence comes from Acromyrmex echinatior, assembly GCF_000204515.1. Next base: position 196,403 of record NW_011627417.1, read on the forward strand.
AATATAATCTGCTTAAAAATGATAACCGCCTTTGTACAGATTAATACATATCCGTTCCAATACTGAATTGGATCGTAAATTTCGTTGGTCTTTGCTTAAAAGCCGAAAACTGAATCATGCTTCGCTACGCAATTACAGAAAATTTAATTCAAGTTTCGATATTTCGACAAATATTTCATTTAGTATACTTTTTACATTGATGTTTCGTGTAAACGTACAAGCAAATGTAAAAATAGTTTACTCTAGTTAACAAAACATTCATCAATCAAAAAATATATAATATATAGTTTAATTCTTCCAAAGGTTTTCTCATAGATTGAACATGTTAATGGAATATATGATAAACATTATATCATTTACATTTTACAAATTATTAAAAGCTATGAAAAATTTATATTATTATAACTCATATTATTCTACTAATTTAGCAAAGTAATTGAAACAATTCGAAACTTAATAATTTATTGAATGCAGCTGACAAATTACTGTCGTTAGATCAGTAACGATTGCAATATATACATTATTAACAGTTCTAAATCTTACTATAATTTAAGAAATGAAGCCAATATCCCAATAACCGATATATTCTAGACAATCTAGACTGTATAGCATTAAGTTATGGAATATAAATGCCTTTCATCACATTAATCATAATGCGGAGACGTTACTTTTATCGAATATCTTCCGTAAGAAGAAAAATTATGCAAGAGTCACTGTTGGTGCACGCTTAAACTAAGCGCCGAACGGTTTATACTCCGGACACGAATCCGAATTGCGGAAAAGTCTGAGAGACGGCATGGATAAAGCGCACAAAGGATAAAGAGAAGAAGACGAGGACACGCGCCGATTCGAGACGTTTAACCTCTCGGCGAACGTGCGCCGGTTGCGACGGCGAGACTTTCAGGGCGACTTGTTGGTATCACCTGGTCCAACGTCTTGGGGCACAATGTAGCGGCAATTTAACTTTGTACCTGACTTATGTGCGTGGTGCATACAAATGGGCCGAGGGCTCAAGCGAAATACATCAGTCAAAGGAGTCGAGCTTAGGTAGGCGGTGGTGCGAAGGGAGACAAGGCGAGTACGACCTTAAAACCATTCGCGGAACAATATCGCATGTCAGGTCCGGAAACGGTACGAGCCTCAGTGTTACGCCTGCAGTGTTTCCCCTGTATCGCCATCACACCTTCATACATACGTTTCACAACCCCCCCATGGCATGGCCTTTCCGCGTGGTGCGCAAGTTCTCGCTCCCTCGCACAATGCAATTTCAAATTAATTATGCATCGGGCTGCCCCTGGCGCACTCGGACGTCGAATAATACTCCGACAGTTCACGCCTCCGCAGCCGAAAGAGGCAGCTAATAAACCGGCATCAATTAGTCGACACGCAATACCCCTGCCGGCACACGGCGCCCATGGTGTCCAGAATTAGGCATATTCCACAGAATCGATATCATACGAAATCACCACAGGAATATCTCGATACCGTCATATTTCTGAAAATTGATGCCAATTAAATGACAAGCTTTCCACTAGGCAACGTTAATAATAGTCGCTGTAACGATCTCTGAAGCATAAGCAGGCAGAATGGCAGCTGTAAATGATCTTTCCGACGAGATTTAATGTCGTAACGTTGCTTAGCTATGCTATTATTTAATTGAGCAAAATTTCAAAGAAATTTCATTTACTTGAAGCTAATATAAAGTTAATATTTATTATAAAGTTATATTTTAAATTATATTTTTATAAAGTAAATATTTAGAAACGCTTCAAAATTTAAATTTTTACTTTTTTGAAAACAATTTTGAACATTATTTCGTAGCTTATAATATATTTGCGCACTTTGCTCCATTTGTTTAAAAGCTAGATATATTTAATATAAAAATAAGTGAAGAATATCATATTCAGTCAAGGCAGATCTTGGTGCCTAATAATATTTTGTGTAAATTTTAACGATTTCTAGTTCAAGCAAATAAATTATTTATCAGTTCTGAAACCTAAGCCGGTATTTATAGTCAGTTTTTATATTTAAGACAATCTTTAATACAATATTGAGATATCATAAGTCTATCACGAAGTTATATTTACTTTAAAATATTACTTAACATGGTCTTAAAATAAGAACATTCTATGATTGACTTTTCCGTGATATGGCTATATTCTGGACTGAAGCTATTTACATAAAATTCACAAAATATTATTAGACACCAAGATCCTTGACCTCCATACAGCAGAGGATTTCCAAGGGAGGTTGACAGACATCCTAAAGATATCCAGAGACGTCCCTATGTCCTCTGAACGTTCTAAGAAACGTTCCTAGGATATTCCTAAATAAAGTATGCTCTATGGGTCTTCTTCACTCGCTTGTGCTGAGCCGTGTTGAACATTTCTCAGTTCATTTTCACGGTTTAAAAAAATGCTAAACACGCAGACAGAAATCCGTACGGCGCGGATCCAAATTTAAAGAAACGAACGGTCAGCAGATCAAACCAAATCGATCTCGCGCTTTTCGTGTCGTGCGAGAGCGACGGTACAGGCGAACAGAATCGAGCCTCCCTCTACTCCGGCTGCTACAATGCACGTCGGTCACAGTAACTGCATTTCGTAGATCGATTTCGTTGCGCGCGTTTGGTGTCGATCGCGCTGAATCAGGTCGCGTTGGTACAAATGGAAACGGCAGCATCGAAAAAGAGGGAGGCGCGCGCGCGAAGAGCTTGGGTATGACGGGACGAAGGGAGCGCAGGGTAGACGAAAGTGGAAACATGGTCAAGCGGATTCCCGATCGGTCCGGGGGAAAGCTTAAATCAACTTGATTTAAATCGCTGAATCCGAATCGAACAAGCGCGTTCGCGCGTTCCCGCGTGCCACCGCGTTATCCTGCGTGCGTGTGTGCGGTCTGACGCTTCAAATAGGAGGTGACGATGATAGTGATGGCGGTGGTGTGTTACCGGTGTTGGTGGTGACGGGTCCCGCGCCGTAGCCGACGGCTATTTGAACTGCTGGGAATTTCCTCCGCGTGCGCCGTTTTAAAAAGTCAACCTCCCCCGGCTGTACACGCCATCGGGACAAGGGAGGACTCGTACCTGTCGCGGCGGGGGCAGTTTTGTCGTCCAACGACGCCAAAAGCGTCGACCGAGTTTACCGCAACAAAACCGAGCGTCGCTCTCGTTGCGTCCCACATCCTGTTTTTAAAACGGCGACACGATGGAAGCGATTATTCGTCGTATTGCGGGATAAAGCGGACGATAAAAACGTTTCGCGTCTCGTCGATTATACACGACGACACGACGAAACCGATTACTCGTCGTACACGAAAATACCGAGCGGACGAAAAACTCCGATTGTTGCGCGCGATTCAAAGAGCCTGTAATACACAAAAGAAGAATGATACCTGTAAATTTTAAATAGCAAAAGATTTTGATGCCTTCGTTCTCTTAAATATTATATATTCGTAAAATAAATATTAATGTAAAATTGATTTTTACTACAAAAAAAAACAAGCTAGTGTAATATCTAAAAAGAATATAAGTTATCATGATATCAAAATGACGTTGAAATGATTCCAAAGCTACAATCCACTTAATGCTTTGAAGCTTTCTCTGATTGAATTAGTAAAATTCTTCCTTTTTAATTAGTCAATCAAATGCTTCAAATTGCAGCGTTAAGTAAACCGCATTAAGTGAACTTCCAAAATGATTACTAAAAATTACTTTTTAATTCGTAACGATTCATTTTAACGTCACTTGATATTATCAGGACTTGTTATTCTATTTGAGGAAAATAGCAAACGCAAAGACATAATATGATTTCATGCCTTCAAAATCTACGTCTAAACTGTTCTATTATGGAGAATTGATTATTAAAAATTAGATTACTGATGTTTGTCTGCCGAAATCCAGTTCTTCGTACCAAGAATATCTACAATGTTGATTTCGCATATAAAAGGAAGAATTCATATAGATATCATCACTAAAACGGCGGTAAACTACGCGAAGCACTTTACTAAAACTTTCCTGAATACATAGATTCTGACAGACCGACAATTGCCCTAGTTCTATAACGAGCTTTCCTAGTCGCGATGAGATAATTTGGCTGCTATGCTACCGTAGACCAAAATCCTTTGTTGTGATGCCACAACTATCTTCCACAAATAGTATACTCTATATTAGCTGTATTTTGAAAATAAATTCGGACTGCATTTATTTGGAATTAAAATTTTAATGCGGTGTAAATTTAAACCGCAGGAAATCAATTAATGCATGAATAATAGAGGAAACAGTAACGAGATAAAACTATATAATATCAGTTTCATCGCATATTTGATACATAAAACATTGTACAATTCACTAATTTGCAATTAGTGCTATATTCCCTGAGAGAATTGTTGCTCTTTTCTACCACCCAATATATTTACCAATACTTTCCCATTAATGATGCGGCTAATTATGAAACGTTAGTTCTTGCACGGTCGCCCATTGCGTTTCGCTAGGTGCGGGACGTTAGTCAGTACGTAGAAGCGGTTCCAACAGCTAAGAAGAAACTTGGGTGAGAAACTTGGTCGCCTCTGCCGGAACTTTCCTGTTTTTCCTCGTTGCTATTCATGACCGAACGGAAAAATCGTAGAGCCAGGGGGTCGTCGAGACCGAGAAAGAGTGCGCCGGGGATCGGGAGGGTCCGGGAACTTCTGGGAAAGTATTATCCCGGGGGTTTTTCCGTTCGATGCCCGGTCGCACTTTTAAGTCAAAGCGAGCTGTTTCCAACGACGACGGCTATCGTCGTTGACGCCGTCGCCGACATCGCCGAAGCCGTCGGAGTCGCTGACGTAGTTGTCTTCGTGTCATCGAGGATCTCATTAAAAGCATAGCGAGCCACTCGATTACTTACTCTTCATCCCTCTCTGTCCCCTTCCTGCCGTACCGTTTCTACCATTCGTTTTCAATGTTTCCACCCTTCTCCAAGCACAAGTATGACGTGCTGAATTAATGAGATGACTCTTTTAAAGGACTCCTCGTCAATGAAGTATCGTTAAAAAATTACGATTGCGCAGAAAAAGAGATAAACAATTTACGAGAAACATACTGTTAGCGTAAAAATAACTTATAATTAACTTTTTAGGAGCATAGATTGCATTACTTATTAAAAGGTAAAAATGTAGTTAATATTAAATCATATATATATATAAAATTTTAATTTAGATTAACTGAATTGTTAAAAAGCATAAACTCAGTCATATAAAATTAAATTTCTATAAATATTATGTCTAGACATATTTATTATATACCGTTCTCGCCTCGCTTTTTGTTAGCTCTTTATATTTTTTTCTTCTCTTTTTTCTTTTTTTTATAATTTTTGTTTAAATCCAATTTATAAGAGTATACAACAAAGTTATTATTATTGTTTCTATTATTGTTACACTTAAATTAAATATATCGATCAATGCTAGTGTTGCATGTAAGCCAACATTTTACGCGACATCAAATAAATATTTCTTTTAGCAAATGGACTCACAACATATTATTTCATATACTTTCTCTCCATTGCTTCCAGTGTGTTTACGGCCAATACCCTCTCAGAAAACCTTCGCAGTACGCTTATCCGATAGGGCATTGAAAATAAATTTAGCGGGAAATCGGCGTGTCATGGCGTGACTTGCCGGAGGTGGGACGCGCTCCGAACAGTTTCCTGCGGGGCTAAGTTTGACGTTGAATTGATTGGGCTCGTCGGTTTCTATGAGATGGCCAAAGGTTGTGTGGTGGTTGGCGGTGCTGGTGGTAGTGATGACGGTGACTGCGACGATGGTGTACCTAGGTCACGCAATAGACTTCCATGTTGGTCTCGCCGACTTCGTCGTTGCTCTAGGCGAAAAATGAAACGAAGCGCTGTCGAAATCGTGTCGAAAAGTTTTTCCGAAATCCGACGTATATACGCCAGCAACATAGAATCTGTGTACGAATAACGACGCTTACGTGTTCGATCGATTGCCTGAAGGTTTCCTGTGATTCGCAGAAAGGGAACATGATCTTTCGTTCTCACTCGCACCTTCATCTCCCGATATCCTCATCTCAGATAAGAAACAAACTTTTACGCGGTGTCGTTGGTTCGCGCCAATTCTTTCTCTCAGCTCGGCGCGAGGGAGCTTTTACCATCAGAAGGTGGCCGTCTTCGACTATCATCCCCTTACCTCCCAAAAACTAAGTGAGAGGCGGTCGCGTTTTCTACGAAGGGTGCCGCTCGCTTTTTCCGTCAGAAGATTATCGCTGACAATAAAAGTCAGACCGCCGTGATTTCACGTCGATCGTGAGAACGCTGCAAGGGGGATGGGCGAGTTGCGCCGTTAGGAAAGATACAGAAGGGAAAGAAGAGAAACAATAGGAGTGACGGAAATGTAAGGGATGTGGAGAAGGGGATGGGAAAGAGGAGGTTGAAGCGTAAGGGAGGAGAGAAGGATCGCCTGCCTGCCAGGGTTGTTCGGTGACGACTTTACTCCTTCCATTAATCAACCCTCCCCCGCTTTTGTCGCTTCTACCGCTGCTGGTGCTGTGGCAAAGGATGGTATGGGGTGACTCGCCTTAAGCCACGCTCTGTAGCCACGTTGTTCTATTGCTCTTAACGCTAATGCTACCCACCACCCGTCTACAAAGAAAAAGGAGGAAAGACCGTACTTCGAGGGCATCTATACCTATGAGACCTTACCGGCATAGATCGATTGGTAATTCTCATTGAACTATTCCTTCCAACGGATATTGCGTACTCTCTAGTCTTTTCTTTTCTTCTTTTTAAAAACTTTCGTTGGATTAGTGGCAAGTAATAGATTAAGTAAAAAAATTGTGCTAATCAAAGAATATCCTGTGTTGCATAAAGTAACGTTTATTATTTGTATAATTTATAGATATTTATATACGTAGATGTTTATAAATAATAATAATGTAATAATATTAAATTCTAAAGCATGTTTGAAAGTTTACAAAATGTTATAATCACAATTTAATATTATAAAAATGGAAATTATAAGCTTATAACATTCAAGAATATAATTTCGTAAATTTTGAATAATAAAAATAATAAATGTGATATATTAAGTAAATATATAAATAAGAAGTAACTTTTCTCTGGTTGTTAGTTATGTAATTAAATTTACTTGAGCAAAATCTATCAAATGAGCATAAAATAAATTAATTGCATAAGATATATTGCTAATATATACATGAAGAATAATAAATTCTTTTTAAAATGAATCTAAATTTAATAATATAGAAAAATCTAATAAAGGATGTATCATAAAAAAATGAAGAATTGTTTAAATAAATATGTTTTAAATAAAATATACAAAAACGTCATGTTAATTAGAACCTGACCGAGTTTTTTGTATGATGAAATGCAAGCAGTAAGTTTAATTCCCAAGAGAAGGAATATTTTTCGTGAAAGAAACCTATTTATAACAGCGTGGTTTGCGCCGTAATTCACCAACCAAGCATGGCAGAGAGAGAGAGAAAATCAATCATTCCGGACAGCCTTCTTTTAATGTTAAATCTTTAATTATCTGAAATCTTTTGGCAGTGAAAATTAGCCGAGGATTAAAATGGACGGTATTACAATCGATATACTTACATCCGAAGCTGTATTATTAGTAAGAGCGGAATTAAAGGTGGAATAAATGAAAGTTTGAGCCGCGCGACAACGAAGTCAGGCGGAAAGTTGCTAATAGCGTTCAAAAAAAAAGAAATAATTAAGGAGGGAACATAATGAGATTCGGAGGAAGAGAGGGAGAAGGTGGTTGGAGCAAGAAGGCGGGAGTAATAGAGAGAGAAGTGGAAATAAGTGAGATAAAGAATGAGAGAGTCGAAAGATGGAAAATGTAGAGGTAAATTTTCTCTGCATTTGTCGCTGCCGAGGTGAGAGAAAAATATTATGCGCGAGATATGAATGTTAGGTAACCGTTAAAGACTAATTGCTAGAGTAATGATTTCTTCATATAGAAACACTTGCGCGCGCACATGAAACAATATTACTGTGACGTTTTATTATTTGCATACAGAAAAAATATGTACATTTCAACTTTTTTGACATGACAACATATTTTTATTATACTGCTTTTCTAATATAATCCTATTAATATGATATTACATTTTCTTAAATTGTATAAAAATTATATATCTACAATAATACAAAATATTGTATCACTGTATTCCAAAATATATTAATTTTCCCATTAATTCTGATATCGTCATAGTCGGATTATGCTCTTCTCATCTATCTCAATCTCCAACATTTCATTTATTTGCATTACCAAACTTTCGTGAATAATATTTCTTCGTGAATAATATTTCTAGTGGTATTCTCTGTTTCTGCATCTAACGTAAGTTGTGTTTCTCATCTCGGGTCTCCCAACTCATCTCTACAAACCTTTACCCATCCCCTTCCCATTACCACTCAAGCTTCTTAACGCTTTAGAAAATTTTCTTGTGCTTCTTAAACTTTCTACCTGAGCCAATTTGGTACACGTCTGTCTTGTCTTTTGTACATCTCCGCAACTTGTAACGTCTCGTTAGTTGGACATCACTTGTACCATCGTAATCTTATTCTCAGATGTTCCATATTTTTTTGGGTTTGATGTATGGACTATAGTTTTACCCAAAGTTAATAACTCGTTGTGGTACATACTTCTTCATTTAAACAAGCAAAATATTCTTACGTCTAAAAGTGTACATATCTATTTTTATAAATCTTCTGGCAATTATTATATAACTTTATTTTGCATAAGCAACATTCTCGTAAATTTTTGTAAAAATTCTTTATTCAAGAACCAGTATGTATCTAAAATAAGTAATAGTATAAACCAAAATAATATTTTCACTAAAAATAATAACAACGCAAACAATACCTTTAAAAATCTTAACGTTCTCGAGAGAGTGAAGTAAATATTTCTAATGATACTCTCGGCGATCTTAAAAGTGCCTCTTTCGTACACGCAGAATTGCATAAAATAACAACGTCGTGAATCTCATAACTTATATTTACTCCTTTTAACTTGCTTAAAAGCAATTTAAAGAAAGATATATTATAACAATCAAGCCGAAACTTGAAAGCTTTATATTATCTTTTATATAACTTTGTATTTATATGAAATTCTCTACTATACGTATTTATCTTTTTACATTATTACGAATAATAAATCATTTTATAAACTTTCGGATTGACAAAATAATTAAATGAATTCTTTTTTTAATCACGTGTAAAAACTTATTATAATAAGACAAATTCTGATTAATTAATTTTGTACAAATTGTTTTATATAATGTTAAGTCATATCTAATAAATATAAAATGCAACATTTACAGCGTTTTTATGTAAATATTAAGATCTAGATATATCACGATGGTCGTCGTGAAGGCTAATGTTTTGATCGTTTGACCGCTCGATTGAATTTGTGGTCTTTTACTATTCATACAACATCTTCAGAGTTTAGCGATGCGGACGTAGCCCTCCATTGATAAACGAAAACGTTTGAGTGTTCTGCAATTCAGGTAAAAATAACGCTGATATCCGATCACAATAGGAGCACAATGGACACCGGGGACGATGACTACTCGACTCCGGGCACTCAAAGAAATTGGCTGGTGGTTTCCTGACCCCGAACGTTCGGACCTTAACGGATAGTTGGAAACTCTGGGAGCAGGTGGCTTTGGTGTCGTGCCTCGAACCAAACCGAACCGCTTCGGAAACCCCTTCCAGTTTCCTCTCGCCTCTGTCCTTCCATCTTTGGTAGGAAAGAGCGGCCTGGTCATTCTTTTCGCATCGCATCCGACAACGGAGTTACCGGGTGCTGAGAGTTCTTTTAAATCCCGAATGCTTTTCTCGTTCCTCCTCTCTCACGTGCGGACCACTCCACCTCCGCCTTGATCGTCGCCGATCACCCTCTCTCGTAACTGATCTCCCACACGGTCACTAAGTTTTCTCCTGGTATACGTGATCTCGTGGAGTCATCCGGCTATCGGAAAGACGATCGCTCTCAAACAGCGTTTCTCCGAGGGTTTCGTAAGACTGGTGGTTTTGTTAGTAAAGGAGACAGCTGAAGGGATCGCGCGATCGATGCGCAAGATGTCAATGGATGATTATTGAAGCTGGGCGGCTACATTTTACATGTAAACGAATATGATTGTAATCCTATATCGCGCTGCTCGCTCACGCAATTAAATAACCATTAATGTGGCCCGAGCCTAGCGTGATTATACATTAAATCACGGTCTGATATTCAGGGCAAATAAATAGTCGCGAATTATGCGACGCGGGAAATCGTAACTACCCACGCTGAACAAGCTGAGAGAGCATGTTCAGCGCTTTCCTGATGCATTCGAGCGTGGCATTGGATTTCACAAAAAATAGAAGGCAGTGTGTGACGGGCCCGTTGTGCCCCGCGGAGCGCGATTTCACGAGTTCGGAAAAAGAATTATGCCACGTCATAAATGGCGATTGTACGCAGAAGAGAATAATTGCTCGACTGTCCTACTGTAAGAGTATAATTGTTTACTGTATATCAAAGTTGATTGAATTTCCTGCACTTTGCGATGTAAAATATCATGTTTAAAATGAATAAATGTGGAACACTGCAATATGTATATTTTGCTATATTATTTAATATAATATTAATTGTATTTTAAATATTTTTTTAATTGCTAAGTAAAAATATTTTAATTGGATAAAAATAGTCGAATGGATTGAAAGCTTGATACTATTTATCAGAAAGTACATTTGACAAATTCTATTTTTATGTAAAATTTATGCAAGCGTAAACTAAAAAAGAATATTTTTTTATTTTTAAATTGATACATTTGCTTGTATTTAATTATTGAACATTTTTCATTTTTTATTTCAAATTTTATATAAAAGTATATATTTCTTTCAAATTGAAAACATTTATAAATATAATTTGTATGTATGTATATGCATATATATATTTTTTTACGTTAATATATATATATATATATATATTCTAAATAATGAGAAACAATATCAATGTCAGAAAAATAAATCAATAAATGTCACAAATTTTGATATTAGAAATTAATTACATTGATGTAAAATTATTTCTTTATTCCTTTTATATTCCTTATTTGTAAATTTAGCTTTGAAAATATTTTGTTGTTTGTTCAAATTTTATAAATACTACCAGCTAATTAAAATTTATATGTCAATTATTACGTCAAATAAATGAGGATTTTGTCAAATATAGACTCGTCCCGTTTATTTCGACTTCCATTAACGGTACATGTAATTCGCTAATTACAGTCGATTGCATGTTACATATATGTCAATTAGGTATGTCTGCAACTATGTATATACATATATAATAGCAATGGTTATCGATTGTGAAAGCATTCAACCTATTAAAACTGATCAATCGACCAGTTTATATCTAATTAAAATTTACCTTTTCAAATTTAACTTATATTGCTTTCGCAACTTATCTTAATTATTGTGATAATTGTATTATATTACACTGTTAAACGTACAGTATCAAATTTAACCTAATTTAAGTCACCACTACTCAATGTATCATTATTTTATACTAAAACAATGGTTCAATTTAAAAACTATATAAAAACTATATAATGTTAAATTTAACCAGTTTTAATAAAATAACGATATATAATATAACGATAATAAAATAACGTAGATTATTTATACTAATATCGCTTTAAACTGACTAACATTCTACACGTTATATATGTGTGTGTGTGTGTGTGTGTGTGTGTGTGTGTGTGTGTGTGTGTGTATATATATAAAATATATGCTACATATATATATTAAAAATAGCGTTTATTATTTCAATTACAAATAAGGATATATAAAAAGTATAAATTATTTAAAAGCGTAAGAAATAAATTGCAGCATTGAAATTACTTTATTGTTTGCGTATTATTAATGCATTGCAGTCTGAATATTAGTTTAATTCCATTTATGTTAGAATGTTTATCGAATGATCATATGAGACGTAGGTATATAAACGTAGATATATATATATATATATATATATATATATATATATATATATATATATATATATATATATATATATATATATATATATATATATATATATATATATATATATATATATATATATATATATATATATATATATATATATATATATATATATATATATATCTAACATCATAGAAACTAAAGTTTAAATCAATCGGGGTCGTGTCAAGGAGAGTGCAATCATGAGTTTATAGCTTCTCGATGAAAGTAAATGGTGGAACAAGTCCTGTCCGGCAATGCTGAACGATCAAAGACACGAACTTGACGAACTATTGAGTACGCTTCGACCTGATTAATTCTCTCTGACACGTGCACGAGCTTCAATTACCATAAAGTAAGTGCCCTTTGTTTACTATTACTTATAATTTACTTTAAAAATGTTTCAATTAGAATTATACATATAAAATAAACAAATTGAAAAATATTATATTAAGCCAAAAATAATTCTATGTTTACAGCACTCCATATGTTAAGCCCTAATTATATTTTGTTTCTATTCTGTGTCTTTTAATGTGTACAAATATAAATATAAATTACAAATAATTTTATTATATTTCATGTACAATTAACGAATTAAACAATTAAATATATTATCAGACTATTTTAATATAAACAAATAAATTTATATTATATTTTATCAATATATCATTAATATATAATTAAAAGCCATTTTTTTATATTTTTGACGATTTAAATATTATAATTTTGTATTACATTACAAACAAAACATTAAAAAAATTTAAGTAAAATAAAATTTTTTAATTAATTTAATTCAAATTGAATTATAAATTATAATAAAATTTCGTATCTATTTTAGTCGTACATATAATTAATAATACACATCATACATTTATCGATCATTTTAGATTCAATGCACATCCACAAGTTCTTCACGTTAAATGATAAAAGTTTACATTAATCTTTCTTAAAATGCACGTTCGCATTCTGCAGAAGATAAATAAGTCGTTAAATGGTCACGATAGAGCAAATTTTCTTACTTCGTCGCGCTAAATGTGGGAGATAAAGCGGGCTTAAAAATTAAAACTTAGCCGTTGAGCTCATAGTACCATGTTATCCGCGTAATGAATATATATGCAAGAAATATGCAGCATAGATAACAAGGTAGCCTTGCGTAACAAGGTAATCGTTTAACTAAAAAACTCGAAGCTTCTATTAATAATAAGTCATAACTGCCAGCGCTTGCGTCCGCCACGTATTCGCGTGTTCATCGAGAACCCGACTCGCCGATGCACAAGTGGATACACACGTTAGACTTCAACCAGATTTCGGTAGTAAATCTGAGATTACAAGGGAGAAGATTCAACGGCGCCTAGGGCCAGCACGAAATTTATGTGCAGCTGTTCTTGCCCGTGCTATGTAGGTAGATGCACAGCAGCAACGCTTTTTCTTGCCTTCTTCCTGGCATCTCGCGCATCGGTCTCTGTAAATGCATCGCGAACGGTAGACGCATTGTATCTCGATTATGCTCCGAGTAGAGACATTTTCGTAAATGTTATTATATATCTGATCGACATTTCACGCGTTTACTATGCTATAATATCGAGCGATAGTAATAAAAGGGAATAATTAGAGAAGAAATCTCCAAAATGTAGAGTTGCGTTCTCATTTCTCTTGTAATAGCACGAAATCACGGTACCATTCTCGTCTAAGATAACAGGGCGTCGAGACCGTTTTGTCAGGATCCTCTTGACGTCGGGAACGTGAGATCGTTATTTCATTATGGTTAATTTGAGACTGAGTGCGCTCATGGGGAGGCCAACGAGATAACAGAGGGATTCCCGTCATTAGAGGGACGCATCTAGTGAAGATTAACGAGCTCTTTACTGCACAATATCATGTGTGCACCACGTGCCAAATATAATATTTATTTATGTTTATTTCTAACGCATTTCATGTGGTAATATGACGGAATGCTTTTTAGATATTCAGTCTTTATTGAAGAAGAAGCCAACGCAGGAAACACTATTGTCAATACCGATAATGTATCACCCATGAATATTTTTTATTTGCATAAGTAAAGAAGCATCGTAAACTAATTTTTTTCTCTAATTTTACTATGCAGATTTTTAAAATATAATAAGAGTAGCTTATTTAACGTTTTGACTTAAATACATTTTTTATCTACATTTTTTTAATTTAAAAAATTATCTAGAAGAAAACTAAAATTTCTTAAAATTCCTAATAATATAAAAGATGAAGATAGGAGAGAATCTTCTTCAGACCATAAATTATTATAAATATTAATTTCGTAAAGATAGAAAGAAAAATGGAGGTTGCCAGTCGGATTATCGATCCACTGTCATTTCGTTATTCTTTGCGCGCCTGTGAATAAATAGGTAAGTAAAGCTAATGTATAACTTTACGTTTGTATATAAAAATTGCAATGTATAGGACATTAAATGAAATGATAATTTATGATTAATTTTTATTATGAGTTATTATTATATATTGTGACTTGGGTATCACAAAATATATAAAGAGGCAGAAGCAATGATACAGAGATAAATATCAAGATATGAGACAGTTTCCGCGTTTATATAATATTGCACAAAGTATATAAGTAAAATATAAATAAGAATTCATATGTTAGCATCAATATCGAATCTCCATGATTGGACGAATTTAGCTGGAAAAAGATAGGGTTGTCGACGCAACGCCAATATTGGCTTGGAGGATTGGCTGATCAAGTCGTGTTCCTGCACGGAATCTTGTTTGCTTCACGTAGCTTTTATATTGAATCGCTTGTATTTTTCGCGAAAATCCCACGTATTGGTTGCTAAATTAGATTAGACAGTATTCGATGGGACAGAATACGTTTTGTTTCGCAAGTTATTAGGTTTCAATCTATTGTCTCGTTTTTGCTACAAATTTGGATTTCTAGCTATTTATTTATTAAAAAAATTTATTTGAAGAAATAAAATATCTCATATTAAACAATTATTTTGTCATATTAACTTTATCTAATAATAGTATCAATTATTTTTCTATCAACATATTTTTTTTACGTAATACAAAATAGCATTTAAAGAAATTATAGTCATCGAAAAATATAAAAATTTATGAGATAAATTTTATTAAACATGAGACAAATTACAAAATATTAAATAGACATTTAATTTTAAAATATTAATTTCTTTCATTGAAATATATCTTATAACATCGTGCAGTGATACGATGTTGATGATAATCCTAAGTAAGGAATAATACTGACATCCGCATAATAGTTACTTAAGTTATACGTACTTTCCTTTAGTTGCTATCCACAATTGCTGTAATTCACGCAGAGTTTCAATCCTTGTCAAGTGTACATATACATATAATAATAATATATCTTAACTGTTTATAATAGATTTAGAGAAATGCTACATAAACTTATTGAACTTATTGTTAGTATATAGGAGTCGAGTTGCTATTGGACATTACTACATTGTAATTCTCTAATTACGATGATATAAATCGGGATCATATGTTTGTCAATTTCTTCTTAAATTTCTTTATTTGTATACGCTTTCATACTTCTCAGAAACAATATTTAGAGTATTCACACCGCGAAAGGGTGGAACGTGCAAAAAAACGTGAGGAAAAAAAATAGAAGAAGAAAGGGAAATCGCGGAGAGGCTCGGCCTCGTAAGATTTATGAGGACCGACGAGGTCTTTGCTGTGGACTCCGTGTGTACTTACGACTCTAAGATATTGCGGTCGTTTCCCTTTGGTCAGGCAAGCCGAGAAAGTCAGCGTGGGCGCACCATTCCGACTCCTTTTTGCCCCCATGAACGATCGGGCCTCCTATCCCCCTTGCGTTCCTCCATCCCTCCCATCAATTCATTGGATTTTTAGCAGCGAAGGGTTATAACCACCACTATCACGTGAAATGTGCCCCCACCGAGTTAAAAATTGGCTTCTAATATGATATATGCCGGTCACCATATGGCCGAGAGAGTGCCGCAAAATGGACGATATTTTCAGTTTCTTCGAATAGCGCTTATTTCCACCTTCTCTCGTTCTGCAACCTACCCTCTTTCTTCCGCGTTTGCCTGCGTTCATTCCCACTTCCTCTCTTCCATCGCTCTTCTTTCGCAACAGTCTCTCCGTTCTCCCTTATGCAATCCTCCCCCCTTTTTTCTCCGTTCTCTAACGTATTATTGGAAAGCGATAGTATTTTCGTGCCGGCGGTTCTCTTATGGCGCGGTCATATTTCATGACCCTATTCTAGAGAGGCGAGAACACGGAGGTGAGAGTAGCAGACAGGGATAACGGGTGAGAATACTGGTGCATTTAATATGCAATTGCCGAGCGCGCTACTGAAGGATAAACCTCTTGAAGGATCGACGCGAATCAGGGTCACGTGGTAATCGTGGAGTTGCGCTTAAGATGAGATCTAGTCCTCGCGCGTGAGCAACGTTCAACTTTCAAGATCTATAAAATCTTATAGAGATACACATATTTACGATAACATAATACTTGATTGAGTTTGCACATTAGACATATATGTAAAAAAAAAAAAAATTCTCCTTCAATGTCTAAGTTCCATGTGTGAGTACGCAATAAGGAACTTACTACCTTACAATATGCACATAATTTATCGTTCATCTGTAGGATATTTTTCTCGCAGATAGTTTATCAATAGTTTTAGAAATGAAGGGGAAAACTTGAATATGTCTAATCAAAAAATAAATCGATTATATTTTACGATTCGTTCGTAAAATCACAGTATTGAAACTATTGAAAGTACGCAACTTTCTGAGTTCTTAGCGAACTAAGTACGAAATTATACGAAGTGGAAAGAATCTTGGATCTAGTACATATCCAAGAACTAAGGGAAAGGGAGAAATAAGGGGGATGGAGAATCCTTCTTCGTAGTTGCCGACGATTCAGATTAAACGAGGCCGATTAATCGCATCTAATTGCACAACTCGGGACGAGCTATTAATTCCCGTTTGAGAGAGTGGGATTACCAATCACTAAGTAGATCCAGTCGTCATCCAGTCAGATCTTCCTCTATATTATACTGTTACGTATAGATATGAAAGGTAGTAAGTATACTTTAATACGTGATCTTAAACATTATAATTTGAAATAATACAAAAGTTACGTTTTGATGATATACAAATTGGTTTTAATTCTTGTCTAATTTATATAGCTTTAGAATAATGTATAAATCAAAGCGCATAAATATACTTTGTATTAATTGTTTAGCCATTTTATTAACAAAGGCTTCAATAAATAACGGAATAAAATTCAAATTGTACTAGCAATTTAACGAAACTATTTAATTCCTGTTGTGATAAAGTTTTTGAAAGTAAATGTGATACGGTTAACAGCAAGCGAAATAAGATTGCAATACGAATGAATAAAGAATGGAACACGTAGAGACATCGAAGAAATATAATTTATTTATGATATCTCGGCATGAGTGAAAAAGTCTTAGCAAACGAGACTGAAATTGAGCCAGACATTGTTCTTTATTACAATGAAAACTCATCGGTGTTCGAGTGGTTTGCATAATGCATTGCGATTTGACGTCGGAATAATTAGAATCTTTATTTTATGGAGTTATCGATCACCAAGAGTAATATAAATTTACTTTTTAAATAACGTAAATCTGATAAAATTTATATATAAAATTTTGGAGTAATCAATTTACATATGCCACAAATTTTTATAATTTAAATAATATAATATTAGAAAAAAGTATAAGTTTGCTTTTGTTTGAATATTCAAGAATAGTATTCAAAATATATGTACTATATACTATATATATTCGTAATATATATATGCACATGTAAAAAAAAATCATCACCTTAATATCATATCTTTAATATATATTGAGTTCATAATTTTAAGTTTTTATTTCCTATCGCTTTAATTTATACTTCGAAGATATATATCATGCTATATAGATATATTTAATGACCGCCTGCGAATCGTTACTCGTACAAATTACTATGCAAACTTACATTCTAATTACAAAAAAAAAATAATAATAACATGTATGATATATGTATAGAATAGTTCACATCTGTTTGTTCGATTTATACATATTTAAATCTAAATCTTATTAAATACAGAAATATATGTATATTTTATGTAACATAGGTATTTGTGAACTCGATCGATATTCCGATCGCATTGCATTAAATATTTAAAAATGTATTTATCTTTATTCAATATGTTATACGAAACAATTACAGAAGTCAGGAATTAACATATTTATCTCAGATTAAAATATTTTATTTATAGATCAATAATTTGTATGTATTTAATATTTTGCATACGTCGTGTAAAGAAAGCACAATAAAGATTTAATTTCTCCAAGTTAAATCCAGATTACAGCGCGATCGATATCTTTCTTTCGTAACTTCTACTATAATGTTCACAGCTATCTAAAAGCACCAATTCAGAATATCGCACGCGGAAATGATCTCAAAATCGCGTAAAGATTGTACAAGGACGGCACGCAGAGTCCTCCGTGTGAAGTGACCTCGTCAGATCGATTCGATTCCAGGCGATGAGCGACGTCGAGGAGAAGAGCGAACAAAACTAGACAAGCTCGCCTACCGATCTCTTCCATCTCGACGAGAGAGGATCAACGCTGGATAATAGGATTTTTTGACATGCGAGAGACTATTCGGTTCCACTAGATGGGCCTAGGGAAAAAATCGTGCTTATTGCTGACTCGACGGAAACGACTTACGCATCATTGCGTGCAAGAATAATGTGACATGAGCTCTGGTCTCATCAACGTCAGTTGCTTCGCTTCTTCCTATTTCTGATTTCCATTAGCTCATATTTGTTGCACACGCTTTCTCATTTTAATGTTTTTTTACATGTACTGTTTTTTTTTTCATTTCAATAAATATGTTAACAGAAAAATGCATTGTATGTGTTTTTATTTAAAAAGTAATTAATAATATGCGGTAAATAGATCCAATCATTATGGAAGAAAATATTGTCACAATTTGTAATTAATGAGAAATTCTCAATATAATAAGTCTTTATAACTAATTAAATTTTAGGGTAATAGAATATCTACAAGATTTTCAGGTAATAATTATATAAAATGTTAAACACAAACAACATGGAAGATGCTTATTCAATCTTTATAACTGCATATGCATATTATATGAATATAACGAAACTGATACATCGATCAAGTTTAATTAAATAGTATTTATTATAACAAATATGCATATGTGCGTCTGCATATGTGCTTAAAGCATATTACATATATTTCCATTTTAATTCTTGCACGTTTAAACAGAATAAATTTTACCTTGTGTATTTTAGCAATATGAATAACATGATGATATCTAATTATTGCGATGTGAAACCTTCTTTTATTACCATTTGATCGAATTATGTTATTTTTTTATTATATCGGAAGATAAATTCAATATAACAACTTAATTCATTTAGTTAGCGACTGGATTGCTAATAATGAGAAATACAAATCGAATTGAATATTGATTAACCTATTATTTATCGATATACAAATATATTAGCATGAGGAACATTAAGTTTATCATAATAATATATAATTTTGGCGAATAATCATTCAATCACGACAAATATGTATAAATAAAGATTATTCCGATTGTAACAGCCAAATCGAATTTTGACATAATTTTTCAAAAGAAAAGAAAATAAGTAGAAACTGAGCGATAGAATAAGATGCTCTCATACTCGCGTATACATTCTCGTATAAGATCCGAATCGAAGTCTTTCCCACAGGGCTACGGGAGACACTTTCAAGATTACTTTTCTACCTGTCCGAAGCGAATTGATCCAAAAACCATACGGCACTTCTTGTCTGTTGCATTATTTTCGCCGAATATCCAATCGTAGTGAGAGCCGATGAAAAATTGCTTTATATAATTTAAAAAATTGATTCTGTTAGTCTGTACATATCAATCTTCAATATTTGAGTGAATGCCAGTTATTTTTAACGTAATATATTCAATAACTAAAAAAAGCTCTTAGAAAAACGACATATTTTGTCTTCTTTCAGTAAGATGTACATAATTTTTGAAAGACACTTCTCATATTATTAAATTAAATTACACACACACACATATATATATATGCATATAATAAATTTTGATAAGAAACATACATATATGTATACATATACACACTTCTTAATCATTTTTATTTTACAAAATGCTTTTCGAGCAATCTTCCCAACTATGATTGTAATATCTTCAATGCTTGATTTTTAATCCGTAAAAATATAAATTCTCATCACGGTTTCTTTATCTTAATTTATATATATATATATATATATATATATATATATATTTCATGATTAATTGCTTCATTCAGACTTAATAAATAACAATATTTATGGACGTAGAGTGAAAATATAATAATATTTATGATCGAAAAGCCTAAAGATAATGATATTTTAAGAATTAATTTTTCATTTAATTTAATTTTTACAAGCAATTTTCCATACGTAACTTAAGCATATTACAAGAATAGTTTGACTTGTAAGGCACTCGATCTACTAATTCAATTAAAGCCGGATAGAACATCAATTTTGATATTCGGGCTGTCAAGGAGTGTTCTGAACGTTCGTACGACCGGTAATGGCCGCTCAGAGGTGGAGAATAGGAGACTGTACTAACTTCCGCGAGTCGATAATATCCCATAATTAGTAACTACCAAAATGTCGAGGAGAGATATATATATAGAGTTGGACAGCCATCGAGGAATCGTCGTATATTGAGAAGGTAATCATCGTCATGCACGCCATCGAATTATTTATTATTATCCTCACCATTATGAATGAAACAACTGCAATAAGCATTAAAGTCTCTTAATGTTTCATCGGTTTACTAGCACAGTGTAAATCTTATCGTATTGCAGATACCATTACGCGTCATAATTATCTAACTTCAAATCAGATGATCGTCCTATGAATCGTTTCTTGCCCATTTCGTCTACTGTGCTCATTTAACGTCAAGGAAAGAAAAAAATAAATGGAAGTATAGAAGCTGATTGATCGTTCACCATGCGCGTCCGTCTCGATTCGTTAACCCCGCTCTTTTTCAACTCTCTTTTTTAATCGCCAGTCATTTTCTCGCCGACTGCATCGATATGTACGCGTGTGTAACCACGCTTGCCCGCAGCGGCAATCCTCAGTTGAAATCCACAGCGGGCCAAATGCCGGATTTGCGAAATCGCATGGGCGTAAATAACCGCGAAATGAAACGCAGAGAACCTGTTTGCCGGAATTCTCCGCTGGGATCGATGCACTTTGTTTTTTGTGACGCGTGTCACTCAGGAAGAGCAAAACTCTAAACTACGAAACGTACTTTTCTCGTGGTGCGAATTTAAAATGCTGAAATTTTATTCTTATTGAAGCATAATTTGATTTTTTAATTAATTTTCTCACGATATTTAATATAAAAGAATATATCATTAGCACGAATTTGATCAAGAAACAATTTAAGTTAATTACGAGATTGATTACTAAAAAAATATTACGATAATTTCAGAACGTTTTACGTTTTTCACATATCCTATACATTTATTAATATATTCCCCACATAGATATACTAATATGTATGATACTCTTGGCTCTTAGTTTTACTTGTTAACACCTACGCTTTAATGCAGCCATAGCACGGTATGCAACAGCTCGTGACCATTTCGCATTCATTCGGTTTGCCTATCACGTGTGCCCAACAGTGGGCGTACCTTTGTTCAAAGCAAGGGTATCATTGTCCTTATCAACTAAGCATGACAGAACCCGAGTTGAATTCAGCGTAATTTCGTTACAATGTTTCATTATGCATCTAAAATTAATCAAAATCTGATCTTTAATAAGCTATTTGTTTCTGTCAAACTTAAAATTCATCAATCCTCTTTATTTAATCGTGAATAATCATTATATAACAAAGACTATTTATAAAAAGACCAGCACAAGTAAAAGAAAAGGTTTCGAAGAAATATCGTCAAGGCGAATGTTGTTGTACCCTTTTTCATGTCACTATAGAAAAAAGTTTGTGAACAAGAAACCGTGTAACATTTGTCTTTTAAGTTTGGTAAGAAGATCGATTGCTGTTTCAGAACAAAAAAGAGGTCGGAAACTGAAGAAGAAACTGCCATTATAATATTTAATTTCTAATTGTTCATTTTAAATTATTTCAAAGATTGTAAGAACATTATATATCAATGAATAAAATTAATTATTGATAAAACAATAAAATTAAACCAGTCATGATACAAAAATATTTTCAATCGATCTTTGCAATACAACATTAACTTATCAGAGATTGCAAGAAAATCGTAGCATATTTATTTATATAAACAAGTGCAATAATTTTAATTAAAATCCCAGTAAATATGTTTGTATTTAACGAAATATAATGATTAAAGTTATCAATAAAGTTACCGTTTCTAATTACTGCAGTAATATTTATATATATATATATTTCTTCAATTAAAATTAGATACAGATTAAAAATTGTTATACATACAATTATTTAAGAAATATATATAACATTAAATATTTAACATATTTATGCATATGTAACAGTTATATATTTATGATAAATATTTAATGTCCATATTAATTATGTAATATAAAACTTAATATGTCACACTGATGATGACTTCAAAGAGAAATGCTGGGATTATTTCCTCTTCAATTTCGCGCAACATGTTATCTGATATCAATGTACAATATATAGTCCTTTTATACTTAACAATGGATGCGTGGATAATTTTTTAATTCAATACATTATCTACATCCATGAATCATTGCAAAGCATGAGTTACATGTTTAATAATAATTTAATTTAATTTACATACATCATATGTTGTACACAGTATTCATGTAGTTAATTAATTATACCTTTTAATGAAATGATCGAAATATATACACAAAATTAGTTCTAACATCATTAATGTATTAACCATTGTAACTAAAATTTTGGAATTTTACACATGCAAATGTATACATAATTGTCTACTTAAATATATTCAAAGATTATTTCAAAGCTTTTCGAGTATCATTTTATGAATAAAATATTAATTAATTTGGACGTCATGTCCATAATTAATTAATATTTATTCATAAAAAGATACTCGATAGCTTTTGAACTTGTATTATTTAACCGATAAAAATTGACAAAATATGAAGTATATGAAGATCTATATAAAAAAATTCGTGCTCATTAAAATTATCTATAATGACTAATATTACAATATGCAGTGCGGTTTGCAAATATTCTTTCGAAGAAAGAAAGTACGAAACATATTTCATTTGATTTCATGAAATATGTCGCATATCATATTACTCTCAGCTAAAATAAACAGATATTATTTGCTGCCGTAATACGTGAAACATGTTTATTATAATATGTTCTTATGACACGCTAATTTATGATACATCAGTAAGCAAAATTAACAAAATTGTTAAAAATGAAAATTGATAAATGCAATATATTTTCAACAGAAATTTATTATGACGTTACTTGTTTTCGTATTAATTATAACCTAATTAAAATTAAATA
The DNA here is from genome assembly GCF_000204515.1 of Acromyrmex echinatior. Next base: position 219,990 of record NW_011627417.1, read on the forward strand.
TGTATAATTCGTTATAAATATTATCTTTCAGTAATTAAATAAAATATTCAGCACAAATACAATAACAATAATTTATTAATTATCTATGTTAACTGAATTTCAAGATGTGCGGCTAAATAATTTTAATAAGTCTCTATCTATTTGATAAGTACTTTAGACGATTATCTATGTTAATTATTTTCGTGAAATATTCAAATTGTTCTCTTCAAAATTGCAAAAAATTATTTATAAGTTAAATTATATTATTCTCTCTTAAAATTACTTCAAGTAATTAAAAAGTAGCTATATATATATATTAGCTCACACATGCATAAATAATTAATGATACTTACCTTTCTCTTACTTTTGCAGAAAATTTCCTTTCAATCTGTTTCCATCTCAAGAAAACACAGGAACATATAACAAAAAATCAAATCTGTAACGTAAATAAAAACATATTAATAAGAATTTAGCAAAATTGTTACGAATAAAAATGTATTGATTATATGGAATAAATGAAGATCTCTTTAATTGTGTAAGGTTATTTGTTAATTAAACAATGCGTACATAATGGCAGTCATTTACTCAATTTATTAAGATATACAGGCCGACAGTTCCACTATCTATATCTAATTATCGGTTCGTGTCATCCGAGGCGATGCACCCGGTACATAAAAATCATTTGACATAGTGAAATCGTCGGACATGATACATTAATAACATTATTATAACTTAATTTGAGATATAGCTACGATCGCTGCAGCCTCATTGGTATTCTATTGAACGACGTTATCATACCAATACCGCCGTATCATCTCAAACAGTATATAATATTCACAACACTCGCCTTCTACACTCGGTTTAACAAGCGCAGCCTCGAGTCATCCTCTCAAAGACGACGATCCAGACTGATCACAGCACAACGTATCTACAATATTTACAGAATTAACAGGGAAAGGCGCATAACATGTCACATCCGTATCGTCTAAAATCGAACGGCATGATGGCAATTTATGATATGATCAGGTACAACGTAAGAGGAGATTCAAAGTGGTTGAAGCGTCGCAGAGCATTCTCTACGTACATATATGCCCATAATAGTCGCACACTTGCGTCACGCGATGGACAAAACGAGAAGTGAAAAATAGGAATTTGCGCGAATATGATAATCGCTTTCGGAGATGCCAATCAATTTTTCGAGAACAGCGATTCGAGAGAGAGATATTTATATATATATGTACGCTCTATATATTCAACATTAATCGTAACAAGAGTACGCGTTGCACCTTTCCGGATTGTTACCGTTTCTGATAATCGCGGTCGCGTAATCCCGATAGAAACCGATATTTCACTCCATCGAAATGTCATAATCGCGCAAAAAGAAGCCACGAAGCTCTCTGCGTCACCGTCGTCGATGATTCGAGGCTACTTGATGTCTAGCGTTAATTCTTTCCCCAAAACACACATACTCGGATGCGAGCTTACAGATTTTCATTGAACTCTGTTAGCAATCGCATCACGCAAAACATGTAGGACCATGTGCTCGAATTATACTTGCACTCCTTATCAATCCAACAACTAATTACGAGATTACCGAGCGATGCGTCTCGACACAACTACGATCCGTACGTATATATGTATATATATATATATATTCTTTTTATGCATACGTATATGTATATTTACTGAATACAGTTTCTTTGTCTTTCTCGTAATATGGCAAAACGCCTACATAATATTAAAAACGTCAATTAAAATGCATTAATGTCTCTCAATTTTTTCAAAAGAAGAAAATTAATTATCCCCTAATGATTACTAAATGGTTTAATGAATTATGGCAAATGTACATGACGTTTCGTTTCACACGGAGTATCGAAAGCTGATATGTGAAAAATCGAGGATAATAGTTACGGATAGTCAAACGGCATTTGAAAAACGTTACTTTTGAAGAACGTTACACATATTAATACGATGGCCAATCGTAAATTCAAATATTTTTTTCGGGAGTTGCATGTTAGGAAGATATTATGGAGATCATAGTAGAAAAAATTCGAGCAGATTCATCATTGTGTCCGAATTATCAAGTTTCGCTAATCTAACACTCCACTTCGATTCATAGATAAAAAGAAGAAGCGAACACTGCGCGATCGCTGCGCCGGCCGGGGATTCTCAGTCCTCGAAATGTCCCGAATTTCCAGGGAGAAGTCTCGGTTTCCTCATCATGGACTAAGTGTATTCCCAATCCCCGAAGCTATTCAACGCGAGATCACCTGATAGAAGGACATCGCGGGTGACGGGTCTCTCTCAATGTATGCGCTGCAGCATTTCTCCTTGACGTTTCTGTTCAAGAGAGTTCGCCGAGACGGTCGCGGAATGGGAAGCTTGTCCCGTACATAGGAGAATCGAGTCGCGCTATTTTCACACGATCAGTCGAGAAAGCCTAAATGTAACTTCGTACTCACCGCATATATACTTACACGACATATTATATATATATTTATATATTTATATATTCATATATATATATTATATATATATATATTTCCTTTGCGCTTGTTTTCTCTCTGTATAAGTTTACTTTTAGTACGAAAATAATTTCAAGCGCGACGCGGTTAGTATTCGTCCGTCATTTGCCTGATGGCATACCGGAACCACGCGCGCACCAGCTGTCGCCGGCCCGGATGCCGACCAATAAACACTAGAACTGGAAGCCCCGTTCCTGCGACGTAAGAATCACCTTCGGATGGCCGGTATCAGCAATGACAGGAGGCTCGAAATGAGAAGGATGAGCGGCACACGATGGAACATACCCGAGCTCTGGACGTCCGGCAGCTCACCCGGTGGCCTCATCGATGCTGGGCCGAAATCCCTATCATAGTCTGGAAACAGACGAAACTACGCTGCGATTGTTCTAGCAAAATAGAACTATTATGTGAATATAATATAAAAAAAGTACCATTCTTTTTCGAATATAATTAATAATTTATTCGCAAAAAGAATAACTATAAGATAAAAGAAAATAGAAAGAAACATTGAAATATGAGACCTAAAATATTATACTTTGTTTATCAGTCCTGGAATATAGATTAGATCGGAAACGATCAGAATATACGCGGTCATAGACCTCGAGATGCTATACTATAAATTCAAACATAAATTATAAATAACCTTACAAGAAATATAAATGTAAATGATATGGACTATTTTACATAATAGTGTAAAAGATTATATAATATATATAGTACCCATTCGGGAAATTGAAAAAATACAATATATTATACATCACTTTGACCGATTTAATTTCCATTTTTATCTCATATTTCTACATTTTCTTCTACCGAATTGTAATTTATTATTCATGATAAGGTTAGTAATTCAATAGAGATAATAAAACCGATGTATAAAAACACCTAAAATGTCTCTAATGATTGTTCTCTGTAAAACGCGATACCGTAAAACTTGTAAAATTGAAGAACTGGTAAAAGATTTTTAACGAAAGCACATGTATAATGAACGTAATTGCTTCCACTTTAATATGTCATAAAGTTCATTTGCATGTCAGTTATAATGGTATTATATTTGTAATATAAATACACACATATATATGTGTGTGTGTGTATATATATATATATATATATATACATATATACATGTGACAACTTATCCAACTCATTATACGATAAATAGAAGATCGAGCAAGAGAGAAACGCGAATGAAATATAATAATTGTTCACAAGCATCTAGTCAGATAGTAATTCAGATTATTTTTATGAATTGGAATAACAAGTTTGGAGAAATTTGATCGATTAATTTAATGTATAATCAATTATCATTTTAGTATTTCGTCACAAGAAGTTCTTCAATGTATTTTGCTACAGCTATACGATGGAAAAATGGACATTTAATCAATATATGATAATTAAAACGATAAACCTGTCCATTAATTTCTTTTAAGTAATATAAATTACGTGTCATCTAATTTTATATTTATGGAAAGAAAACTGTTTAGATTATTAATAAAATTGTCTTAACAAAACCCTAAATTATATATTTATTTATAACAAACATGTTTATATAATATATTCGAAATACAAATTTTACTTGATTTCTTACTAATAAGTATAAAATTTATACATTTGAAAAATAAATTTCGTTTCTCTTATAAGCGTGAATCTTGAGCAAATAATTTGTCATTTATTTTATCTAGTATTAATTACACAAAAAGAACGATTTAGCTAAAGTATTAAAAAATTTAATTGAATACAGATTTAAAAATAATTTTATTGAACCATCAAAATAATTACGAATTTCAATTATAATAAGTAATTGAGCAATGCTTCGATAACCAGCACTTAAGCATTTTACATAATTTGATGATCCAACACAAAATAATTTTCAGATCTGTACCGAAATTTTTAGATACTTCAGCAAACCATTCTTTCCATGTACGATATTTCATATCTATGATAAAAATATAGTTTTATGTATTGTAATAAATAAAAGTCAAGCTGATAGTCACTGCTGATAGTAAAAGAGGCAATTTATTCATCGCCCGAGAAGTAATATTCTTTTGCTCCAGTCAATGGTTAGCCGCAGGGCAGACGACCATTGGAATACCGTTCGCACTTTGTATCATCGACCGCGAACACCACCACCGTCAACACGTTTTGGACAAACTTCTTGGCTGTATTTTCACGTAACGTGGCCAGCAGCACCGCCGTTTGCCAGCTGCGCGGCGTCCGGAACAAATAGTTGGTAGCGCTTGAGAATACGCGAAAATCGTCAAGCTCGGCGGCTCATTTCCTCAGTGGCCTCATTCTCGGCGCGACCGAATACATGCACGTACGGTAACGAGCGGATACGGAAGATAAATACGAGGAGTTGTTGCGGATAATGTGAAACGAGGGGGAGGGGGAGGGGGAGGGGGGGAGCGACAAAGAGAAAGGAGAGTCAGGAGGAGAGCCGTGAGCCGCCGCCCCCTCTCGTGCGCGTCCGGGAATTAAATTCGAGCGAACTCTCGGTTCTACCGGAATTTCTGCGATGTTCAACTCGCGTAAATCCCTTTTTAACGAGATAAAACCCTCGGCGATGAGGAGCGGCCGGACCCCCGAGAACGCAGGAAGGGTAAATTCATTTGAGATTAAATACATCCGACGTCTGTTAAATCGGCCCTTATCAACCGTTACCATCAAAGAAACGCCGGATGAAATGTTACTGGATTAATTGCGGTGCCGCAGTAATTCGCAGATGTGTCTTGCGAGCTTTTTCATTTGTTATGTGGCGAGAAGAGCGATGAGACACGTAGTGAGATACGTAGCTAAGAGCTGCTACGCGAAGCGCGTCATGATATATTGTGCTTCCGGTGCTGAGCTACACACTTGAAAGTCCTTAAACTTTAATAAGGTTGTTTAAACAAATTTTTACGCTTTAGTGCGCGAAAGAAATAATCTTCCACAGTGAGTTTACAAACAAAACGATTGTGCCTTCTCATAATATTGTTCAGTAACAAGTAAAAATTAAAAAAGTATAAAGTTATACGTAGAACTATTAGGCGTAAATTAATCCTTGAATAAATTTCATGATAATATTATTAATAAAAGAAATAATTTATGCGTTAGTTAAATAGCATATAAATAATTATCGGTAAATTCTATAAATAAATACCTACTATACGAAGTAGATTGAATAGTACGCAGACGTCAGAAACTTTAGAAAAAGCTCTATTTTATCCGATTAAACTCACATCTACCAATGGTAACTTTTATTGATTGTCCGAACTTTGATAAATGAATTGAAGTCGAATCAACATCGCCACCTGTGGCACTAATGTATAGTCAGTAATGTTATAGAAACGAATATATCAATGACTGTAGACCATACATCAGAATGTACGATTATTGCGGTGATAAAACTTCATGGCCCCGATTACCTTAATGACTTCCATCCACGGCATTATCAAATAATCTAGGATCTACTCCCTTGTAACAAGTTGCATTTATTAACAGCACTGCTATCTGGATGAAACAAAACTTTTACTCGTTTCATTAGTTTCACTTTCAAATCGTTCCATCAAAATTTTTAAACTAGGTCATATTGACAAAATTGTTATTGCGACATCTATTTAACAAATGTTAAACAATATATTTCTAAAAAATATATTATATATATAATCATTAGAAATTTTATTTTATATATAATTTATTAGTATTTCATTAATAAATATATAATTAATAAATACATAATTCTAAAGAAATTACTATTATTTGTCTCAAATATTCCAATAAAGTTTAAACTTAAATCATTCATTTTTTAGAAACTTTTCGTATTTCTTAACAAGTAGACATTTAGGACGAACGATATTATCAAAATTTGTTTTCTGCAAAAAGCCGGAATGTAACGACTTGAGAAAAATATCCTTTTTTTGCTTTTTTTCCTAGCACTGGCAGATAGTCGTCCCAAATGCAAGGCGTTTCTCGAGAGTAGTTCATCGTGCCCCTTGGCTTGCCCGCCAGGAACGGACGTCGAAACCGCACGTCCGTTCGGAAAAAGTTATTCCCACCTACCAGTAAAATCCACTGTACGTGACTTTCCGCATGGTCGGCGACAGACGAGCCATTTTCCAACACTTTAACAACATCTTTACTGGCATTTTAGTCTGTACATTCTCTTACCATTGATTATATTTCAGTGGCTTGAAAATCGCTCGAAGGTACTCGAACTTCTAATTAATTACAATGAACCTTAAAATCGTTTGATCACTTATCGAAGATAGGTCAATAACTTTTACCGAGTGATTTATAACGTAAAATAATTTGCTATACAAATTCAATTTTAATCGTATCAGATATAATGGATGTTTAAGAATTGTTTCACTGACATATTCTACATGCATAATAAAACAACATAACAAGTTTTCTCATTTAAAATTAATTTTTATAAAAAACCGCGTCACAAATCTCCTTAATTATCCTCAAGTGTATGCTATCGAAAGTTAAAACAAATAGTCTTTTTTTAAATCATTCTATGGAATTTATCATTTAAATTCGTAGATTTTAAAGTGGATGTGTATACGTACTAATTGTTTTTATGACATTAGATAAGAAGTATTAATTGTAAAAAATGGTCGAAAAGAATACAAATTACAATTGTATGCACACGAGACAAGACTCTGAAAGTCAATTGATTTTTAGAGAAGGAAAGGAAAAAACATAAAGCGAGAAAAAAATAATGGAAGAGTTTGCCTCTCTCCATTTCTTTCTTTCCACTTCCTGATACCAGAGGTAGTAGACGGCCGCGGGTCAACGCAGCTCGTTTTTCATTAATTGAAAGTAAACTTCAGGAAGGGAAAGCTAGCCGACGCTTGGGGGAATCTTTGAACAAAGTCATTCCAAGAGTTTTGAACTTGCATTCTGCCGCCAATCTCCGTCAGCTGGCTTGTATAATATAAGAATCTGTGAAGTGCTTGAAGTCGTTAACGTGCGAAGTCTACCTTTTGCAATAGAAATCGGAATCGATAAAAATACTGTGGAAAACGATCCATGTAAACAGATTTAGACGCTGAAACTTATACGTGATCATTGTTTGAAAAATACATTAGATTCTCCAAAAGAAGAGTAACGATTTTGCGTTTATCGCGTGAAATATAATTGAATGCCTCGTAGAACACATTGACTATTATACTGTGGTCGAATTTCGAAATCTGGGGATAGTAAACTTGTACAAAGGATTTACGTGAAAATGTTTCAACAGACATCTTGTAATCCCTTGTAGCTTAACCTGATCAATACAAGAGCATTGGTAGTGGAGCACAGTATATACAACAATTTTGTATGTATAAAGTTATAATGATACAAGTATAGTGTTATTTTAAAGAACACTTACTTTATAAAAAAAAAATAATAGTAATTATTCGATATTTTTCAATAAATGTATTAAATATTAACTAGACTCAATGTGAATCCGAAATAGGAAATACCGTTCAATATTGTGTGTTTTTTCCTAATGAATGTTGAAAAAAAGTTTAATTAAAACTTTTTAACTTTCAGTCATTTTAGTTATAGTACGCAAAAAAATATCACAATTATTGATTGCTCAATGAGCAAGCAAACAGCCAGTTAACGTACTCCTATATTCTCACTTAGATTTTACGACAGCGAAGGAATGACCGCAGAATCCTTCCCAGTCAATAAAGAGGGCCGAGTAACGCGACGAAGTAATTCGCTCGCGGATAAAGTGGATCACAGAGCATTGCCAATTTAATGGATTTTCTCTCTTAGGCTCTCCCTTCTCCCTTCCCTCCCTTCCCCTCGATCGTAGATCGTTGACGAGGTTTTAATTACACTAATTACTCGAACGACATGGCGGTTCGGACGGAACGTGTATCGTCATGGGAAATGCCTGGGCTCTACGCGGAGCGTGTTAAAATAGATATTTACTGACCTGGATTTCGCCATTCCTCGACCTCGTAGTCGAAAGGTCGTTGATTTTGTCGTGATTTCTTGTTACTGTTTCTACCTAAAATGCATTACACAAAGGCGGTTTTACATTGGTGCTCTACGGTAGGCTGTTGCGAACGAGGAGTTGATGGTTTTACTTAAGAATCGAGAAATAAATGAATGCCGGATTTCTCTCTCAGAGGCTTCGCTCGATCCTAAGTTAAAATATTATTTCTACCTATTTCGAAATCCATATTAAACGCTTCCGGCGGTTTAAGATAATACTGCATTACCTTACCGCTCAATTTAGATCACGACGTATCTTTTCTATAGCTGTCCTACATACTTATCGTATGTATAACAAATATAACTGAGATAGATATAACTGATATAGACATAAACTTGAGGAACGATATCAATATTTAAATAAATTTAGTTACCATTCTTGTGCGCTGACGTTGCATCGTATGGCTGCTGTGTTGTAGTTGTTGTCGACGGGGCTGGGATTTCTGCGTTAAAGTAATTAAGTGGTATACTTTAATATTAAATTCGAGCGCTCAGGAATGTATAGAATTGCATTCAAAATAATAGATGATACTGAAGATATACACAAATAAGTCAAGTATCATTACGACGTAGAAGTTTGTTAGATTTTACGATTACTCTTCACAAGTCCATGATGCTGAGACACGTTGAAGCGGTCTACAATTGTTTTCGCGTGGGTCGTCGGTTAAACTAAACAAAACTTCCCTTTCTAGTCTACTATTAACGTTGTCAAGAAAACAACACATCTCAAGGAGTTTCACTATGAAACCTCACGAACTTCCGCGTCCTATCATGCTCCACTTTGCTTTTGTGTATTATTCGAAATTGAAATCTTTATTAATTCGCACAAGTTGATATATCAGTTTGTATTTAGTAATATAATATTTTTAAGAAGACTCTCTCTGTGCTTTTTTGATGATTGCATTATATCTGATAATTATGTTAAATACAAATTTAATGAGCAATTATTATGATTAATGCTCGTAAGAGAAGTGTACTTAATCTCGTCTATTGCTCGTTAACGGCGAAGACTCAAATATCTTTAAGTAACTTACTATTGGAAACTAATTATTTCACCATTAGCGCGCAGACGTCGATTTTCAAATAATCGATCTTAAATAGACCATAACTTGATATCACTTTGCTCAATATTTTTCAATGCACGATGTTAAACGTTTTTTACTCTGTGCGAGGATATATCTTTATCGAATTTTTTACTTATATCGCATTCGATATGTATTGATATCCTTATTATCATCGTGATACGACTTACCATCTAACTTGATGACACCATCCGTTCCGCCAAGAGAATTTTGTGCGATGCATTTATACGAACCAAAATCTTTCGGACCGACATTCCTTATCTTCAGTATCATGTACCTGTTGTAACCACTGTCGGTGGCTACCGCATCGTACTTGTCGCCTGAAACAGAATTGCCTGTGCAAATAAAACCAGGTTCTCCGGCTTCCATTTAAAAATAGAATTGTGAAATCGTGAGAGATAAGAGGATAATTTTAAATATCATACAGTCTACATGGAGGATTGTTCATTTATATACGTTGAAAACTTCTAATAACCATTTGTTTATGTATTTATAATTTTCATGCTTGTTCAGTGCGTAAACAAAATTTTTAAATATCAAACAAAACTTTTAAATTTTTGAGTCATTTTTTTAAATAAAATTGATATTTGATTTTCATTTATTAGACTGTTGTAATTAGTATCAATTTTTATTTATGTGCAATTTTATTTTATTTATTTATACAATCTTAAATAAGTAAACGAAGACTAGAATATTCAATAATATTGTTCTTATCAGTTTTGATATTCTTCCTTCAAATTGCATAGTGATTTTTGTAACAAATATGCAATCAAACAACAGTAATATTTTTAAAAAACTGAAATGTTATTTCTTTTCACTGGAATTCTAAATAGATATTTCAAAGTTCTTTATCAGACATGCAATGATTGTAGGGAATGTGTGCATTCGGATTCTTAAAATTACCAGAGACTATCATGTCGCCGCGTTCGGTTGTCCAATAATTTATCGAGTTCGGGTAAGCTTCAGTATGACACTCGAGGGTAACGTCTTGTCCAATATACGCTCCTTCCAACTGATTTGGTATAGAAAGCATGGGTGGAACTGTAACACAGAAATGATATTCATCATGAATTATGTATATATACTTTCCAGTTGCTAGGAACGATGGGACGCAATGAATAAATTTGCATTAATATGTAAGACAAAAGTAATTATGGGAAATGTGAAAATATTTCAGAGTTTAAATTGATTATAACAACTGAATTAACTAACGATATTCATGAAGCTTGTCATGTGTGTGTATGTATGTTCTATATAATTTTATATTTAGTATGTATATTTTTGTAAAATACAAATGCAGCACAATACTACAAGTAGCCAGCGGATATAATTATCTTGCTTGAGATCAGACCAATTCTAGCAGTCTGATGTTTGTTAAATGCTAATCGGAGAACTCATTAAAAACAATGTAGTAAGCTTATACAAATATGTATTCAGAATTTTCTTTTCTTCTCTAAGTTACAAGCCGGTTTTAACGTCCGAAAATTCAGTTGAACCTTGCAAAAAAACACGGCAACGCGCGCAGTATTACATGCAATTGCACATATGCTCATCTTTGCTTTGGAGGTTGTCACGATGTAAAAGCACTATCCAAAAATAAACGATTGCATGCCGTTGCATGCAATGCAAACTACACGTTGGTTTCATCAAGAAATTTTCTACTAAAGAAACAAAAAATTTACGACATAAAAAAGTTCTTCTTTCTGTGTATTTATTTCAATTTTATTCAGTATTTTAATGAGACGTTTCAGGGAAATATTTCTATCGATTTGTTTTAACTGCGAATTTATAAATATTATCAACCATTCATTTTAAAATACGCAAATTACATTTTACAAATTTCTTATAAAAAAAAAATCTCTTTTACAAGCTGATAAAATTGTTTATTATGAAATTCTCTTGCAAGAAATCCATATATTTTTATTAAATTTATCCAGTTTATACTGTTAGCCAAGATTCATGTTTATTGCGGATTATTATAAATACTTGTAGTATTTTAAGAATTTTAAAGAAAATATAATATTTTATATAAAAATTCAATTGATATTTGATGTATCTGGTGTACCATAAATGTACGACTGTTCTTTTTCGATCGATACTGATATCTCGATGTAGGGATAGGATCGTGTCATAGTTTCATCTTTTACAGACGGACGTAAATCGCGATTTACTAGTAGAGGTGCATTTTCAACATAGCTGCAGAATTTTTTCACCTATTTCCCTTTCAAACTATCCTACTGAGCTATCAATAAATCCGTTGACAGAAACGAAACTACAATTTCATATATATTATTCAACATAATTTAAAAATATATTTTTTGTTTACTAAATCTTTCACTCAAGTGTTTAAAAATTTGATCGTAAGACTGTAACGTTTAACATTTATAAATATTGAATCAAGAACACTCATCCAGTAAAGATAAAGTACATATTATCTTAATATCTCTATATATCCGAATAATTTACATTAGCTTCAGATTTCAATTTTTCCCGATATAAAATCTTAAAACATTATTTTCTTTTAAAATTAACTATCCCTGAAACGATCTCAATCTTTATAAATCTTCGTATAAATTGTGTTATAATTGCACACAATCTATTGCAAAAAAAGTATCTCTACTAAAAAGATAAAGTCACTGAAAAACTTGTTAGACGATATATTTCTGTGAGAGAGATACACGACTGTTATTAATTCACGCCATGAGTTAATAATACTTGTGCGTTTATCATGCCTCACGCACCGTCAGCAAATCAACATCCGAGAGAATATACTACAATATGCCATATAATATTCCCGAGAAATCCGAAAGAAAAATACTATGCCGCGCCTGGGGTCGCGTGTAAGTGGCCAAAGTAGTTGACGCAATTCGTGATCCTCGTACGAAATCGCCGTTTGAGGCTTGAATTTCTTGGACGATTATTAATATTTGTGTTCGCCCGCGAAAAGAAAACGTAGAAGTAAGGAACTAATGTGTCAGAAAAGATGGCGCAGGGACGCGTTTCGCACCCTAAACTAAATGGAATCCAAGAAATGTCGGTAGATGGGCGACGGTTGAAATAGGTTCACCGGGAGGAACGGACGTATATCGACCATATCTGGGTCAAGTAGCCACCCATAAATTGGTGGCTAAATGAGACGTTGAAAACCGACCTAATGTATAGCGCATCGCGCGAGAATGCTTCTACGGATGAAGAACAGCTATTCTTCAACAAATTGTAGCTGTATTCGTCAAATAAGATTGGTCCTGTCATCTCGCTCCTATATTAATAAATGTATATATTAATAAAATGCATATCTTTTATAGTTATCGATATTTTCTCTCCAATTTATAACGCATTACACTATTATTCATAAATTATACGATGTATTAATAAGTGACTCAAATTACAAATTTTTCGTATATGTATCTATTTTACATAAACATTTTTAACCAATATTAAAAAATTTGTATTTTTTGCAAGAAAATTATTCTCAAAAATATAGCTTCCATGTGAAATAATACGTCATAAATTATAATGTTATGCCAAATCGTACGATAGAGAATATAAAATACTATAAGGTATTTATAATGCTACAAGACTTGTTTGAAATTATACACAGCATGCAGTTGGTGTAACGTCGAGAGATTAATAAAAACTAGTTCGCAAGCAGCGATATTAGCGTAGTTCATATATCAAAGAAAAGTAGTGGCTTTATTTCATTTCTAACGTTTATGAACCACGTCGAGTTCATTAAAAGTATAATATATCCGACATCGTGCTTTACTGCTTCCAGCGACCAGCATTTACCAAGTTACGCGCGCCTCGCAATCGGAGAGGTATGATAAAAACTGGATTCTCTCCATCATCCTTTCTTATCATCTTTTCTTGTACAGAAAAATACGCCGGTATCCTTATGCGACAATAGTCGCTCCTTCCCAAGTTTTATCCTACTCTTATCATAATACCAAAGTGCACAGTATTACGATGACATCGTAGTTTTCGCTAATGGCATATAGATACACGGAGAAATCAATAGTGTATGCGCCAAATCCAGTACTCAATAGTATGATATTGATGCAAAATCAATATAATACTATCTATACTATCTATACTAAATAAATCCCTAAAAATATGTATATCCGATATTGACACTAATACTGTAAATATAGCAAAATAAATAGAATTACGTGAAAATTGTATATAAATGTGTGTGTGTGTGTGTTATAGAAACATTTTCAAAAGTTAGATAAAATTATTTTTCATAGATAGATTAATTAATTTTAAAGAGCTATAAAAAATATAAATTAAGAAAAAGTATATTATTCTAATTCTAATTTTTAAAATATTTAATTAAACATATGTATATATATCTATACAATTTATCAATAATTTAATATAAAAAAAAAACAAAACATTAAAAGTAAAAATATAAAACATTGAAAGTATGTACTCATTCATACATAGACATTTTAATTTATGTTCGACACGATCTCGCGAAGTTTCGATTGGTTCAGTTTCGAGATACTCACGCTGTGGAAAATAATTCCTACAAACTTTTTCAATCAGAGAAATCAATATTAAAATCGCTGCCTTTGCGAACTATTGGTTTTATCTGAATTCGTTACGTTAATGGGCATGGATGGGCACGGATCCATAGCTTTACGAATATTTTGAAATGTTTCTCCTATCGGTATTTATAAATAAATATTAAATTGTACGGAAAATCGTTCGATATTATTTTCTTTTTTTTTTCCTTTTTTTTCTTTTTTCTTTTTTTTTAAAAATTGTATCAATGCATGGATACAATTCCTTTATTAAGAACTGTATCCATTGTTATTACATTTATGTACAGTAAATTCATAAATTTCAAGGAATGTTTATGTGCATAATGGAAATTCTTTGTGAGAAAATTAGTAACTTACATTGCACACGTAGCGAGACGCGCTTGCTCACCGATGGCGGAACGCCGTTTGAAGCTATGCATAAATAAGCTCCCATGTGAAGACGGCTTATCTTCACGATATGCAGCACTTCGCCATCCACGACATTCACTGGAACATAAAATGTTCACATATATTAATATGTAAACTGCAAAAGCTTTAGGAAAACGCATTTAATATATTCTTCTGGTATTTTCAATGTTTATTGCATAAAAGTTAAAAAATACAATTGTTGTAAACTATAATATAAAACCTATAAGCAATTAATTAATAATCGAATTTTTAATTAAACGATACTTTTTAATTAAAACGTGTTTGCATTGTAGATAGCAAATCGCTGAAAAATCCTCTCGTATCATATTCCGCCCAAAATAATTATTGTATAACGTGTAATACAATTTGGCAAACGCAGCTCGCCGTGGTTGTAATTTTTCTCACGAATTAATAAGCGAAGTGTATCATGATAATATCAGTATTATTCCGAAACGTATTGATATCCATAATGTCGACAAAGAAGGCAACATTTATCGGAGCGCAGGCCGCTGAAAGCACGCGATGCGCATATGCGTCGAAACTTTTATTGCATGTTGTGTGACAAAGAGCACTTTGCGCCTTGCTAGAGAGCTATTTGCATCTACGCTGCATTCATTTCTGGCATGTTGGTTGATATGACTGGCGCAGATGACATAAAGCAAAGATAGGAGATAGATTAAACTCTGTAAAGGAGAATTATGTCTGTACTCCGTCAAAAGAGAGCTGCTTAGCATTAAAGACAATCGCGTGCCGATAATCGCATTATTGCCACCGATTCTATTCGATTACAGATCTCAATAGTAATAATTCCCGACGCGCGAAAACGAAACAGGTACATAATTAAATATTATTGGATAATAAATCTTCAGAATATTTCAAAAATCAAATACTTCTTATCGTATGCACATTATAAATTTTGATTCTATATAATTTATCCTCATTTTAAGAGCGATTACATTGATAACGCATTACTTGTGTGCATATCAAACCAGAAAACGGTGTAAAATAAATCGTCATATTAACGGAAAAACTGCTGTATTTGATGGAATGATCTATGCGTTACCTCGCTGTCGTCACTTAATAGATTGCACATGGCATGCGTATTTTATCTGGATATAGAAATTATATATTCAACGAATGTTTAGCATATAGTATTTTGATCGCATCGATTGAATCTCATTTCCTATCACACATATTATATAAGTAATATTATACTATACGTTATACCATACAATTTAAAATGCAAATGATTCACGTAATATGTAATAATTAGTCAAAAGAATTGGGACAAATGTGAAATTTATTAATTTGTGGTGTAATTAAATTTCTATTTAACTATTTTACAAAAAAGTTTTTTCGAACTACTATTATTTATTACCTGTTTTTGTTAGTATATTGCTCACTGAAAGAAAAGATTGGTTGCTGCAACAATTTAGATAGTAAAATATGGCATAGCATTTTTATATGGCAGCAACACTAGGCTAACGCAACTAAAATTTGCTGCTACAACCAAACTGGTTGTTGCTGCCATATAAAAATGCTATGCCATATTTTACTATCTAAATTGTTGCAGCAACCAATCTTTTTTTCAGTGCTTATATTTAAAAGGGAACAATTCACGCGAAAACAAGTTGGTGTGCTTTTTCTCGTTGCTATTTAGTTTAAAGTGACATTTCAAGAAAATGCAAAAGGAATATATAGCGCGATGGAAAACCTATTTAAACTTTTTCCTGCAATAAAGTTGAAAGCATCGTGAGACGCGAGAAACTTTACGTCCATTTGACCGAACTGCGTAGAAGCAATAAAGCGTTGTAAAAATACACAAGGTGTTACAAGTTATGTGTGATGCTCTTAAAGGTATCACGCACTTTGATCCATGTTTAAGAAGACTTTATTTTTATATAATTTTTTATCCTTACGTAATTTCATTATGATTTAACTCTTTTAAACTTGATTTTAATGAACACATGTTAATTTCTTTTTCAATTCAGTTTAGGGACATTTTAATAAATAAATAAATAAATAATTCTTACTAAAAAATTAATTTTTTTTCAAAATTTGGACTATTTTTGCAATATTATATTATTACTGTCTATTATATTATTAATGTCTTTAAATTTGATGCACATTACAGAGAAGTCTGAAGGGGTTAATAATATAAGGCATTGTAATACAAAAATCGATGATGTTTTTTAAATCAGTAAATATGATAATATTTGCAACATAAAATGTATAAAATACGTGCACTTATATTATCGCGTAGTTATCATCTTTACATGTTTACGCATTTTCATGTGCTTTAACAATAAAATTCACGTTGAATGAAATAAAAATTCCATTAAATTACGCCGCACATCACAGCTGAAGATTTTGCTGTTGCAAGGGAACGCAACATATATACATGTACAGCAATGAAAGCGGTGAAAGGGATAAAGTTGTTACCCGGCCAGCAGTAGGATGCGAGAGAGTGCTGAATCCTTGGTAGCCAACCCCGTGCTACAAGCTGCGCGGCAAACCTATCTATTGTTCCATAAACAATGCAGAGTGCCGGGGAGATTCTGCCCGGCGGGTCGCACTTTCAGGGGGTTTTAATCAAGTAGTCCCGCAGGTCTTGTGTCGGAACTACTCGCTTACCGGTTTAGCGGAAACCTTTAAAACTTTCGGCTTAATGGGAAACCGCAATATGGTCCGGTCGAGCGAAATTTCACAGCGGACGTGCCGCGGCAGGCACAAACAAAAGAGAACGCGAACAATTATTATTTTCGGACACGCCTAAATTTTATTATTCCTCCTCGATCGGGGTAACTCAATTTAATTGCCAGCGATCTGATTATTTCACGGTAGGACAACGATCTATGCCAGTTAAGATTAAACTATGCGTTATTATCATATCGCGTGAACTCACGCATTGTCATGTCATATTACATTATGAATAACGCCATTAATAAAATTATCATCAACTTGTAATTCTCTTCTAATTGTCTTCATATCTTCTATTTGTGGAGTTTTTCCATGTTCTTCACTGTGTATGCATCTGTGTGCATTTTTAACCTACACTTCCACTTTGTCTATTTGTCGAAATAATATAAAGAGAATAATACGTTTAAAATGTTGTAAAATGTGAGGATTGCCAGGAAAATAAAACAGAATAAATTAAATTCTTCATCGCTATGTAACAGGAATAAAATATTTGTCTAACGTACATATAATACAGAATGCAATGAGAGAGACATCTACCGCGCCCAGATATGTACATATTACGTGAATATTACGTTCATATATTAAAGTTATAGACATGTACTTGATGTACGTGTCTATAATACTACGTGATATTGCCTGCGTCGACCTAGAAAGATCAGTGCTCGAGCTATAACGTTATTAAACTTCGGCAAAATTGGCTCCCAATCGTCGGACTTGATAAAGTTTCGCGTTGCGCTCGTACCGGTGAAAATGTTTCGAAATTTTCACGGGACATTGCGCGTCTGCGAATGACGTGAAATCTTTCGTGGCTCATCCGTCGTCGGATTTAAGCGGCAAATGTGTGTAAAGAGAAGCAGTGCGCGCGTGAAAGTACCCTGAAATAAATTTGCGTTCATTCACATCGATGCCGGGCCGTGCTTTGCATAACGTTTTCCGCGACGTATTCTCGGCGGTGTAAAAATAAGCGAACAGCTTACTCGAAGACGAAGTGGAGGGTTGGCCACCTATTTGGGAATTAGTACGTGATGTATTCCGCCCCATAAGCGAAGGATGGGTCGCAGATATTTCATCCCATCCCCCTTTCTCTCGTAGCCTTAAGTGCTCTTTTTCGCGTTATAACCGTGAGATAACCCAGGTACATTCATTTTCAAGCGAAATCCTCGGCCAACGATTATTGCTGCTAATGTATCCGCGAATGTTAGACCAGACGTACGTAAGTGATTCTTATGTATTTATTGCACCGGTAGTGAAAATATTTTCACAGACACATTAATAATGATGACTATGACAAATAGCGCAATTATATAAGTTATATAAAATATTGAAAAAGCAAACATGGCATTCAATATTTTTATCTTTCAAATTTACGTCACTCGCGCATTTTCTATTCTGTAAAATAATTAAAATAAAATATAATTTTATTCTATCTAATTCGCTATTTTGATGTAAAAAAGGAAAAAGAAAGCTCATTCCATTTAAATAACCTGAAATTTTCAATATGCAAACGCGGAATACTTGAATAGCTAACAATCATACGTATACATATATGAATACACATGCACGCACACACAAATGGTATGTTAAACAAATGGTGTGTGTAAGAATTAAAAACATTTGGTCACATTTTCCAGTAGCTATTTGTATAAGCTTTATGCATGAAAAAACATAAAAATGTCCACAGATTCCAAACAAATTGCGTAAATACTTGCGACAAATGTGGACAATGAGAAATGAAATGAAATAAAATCGCTCGTTACTACAGTACGGATTCAGGGGGCATCATCGATTGTCATAGACGCTTGACGTCACGAGGTTTGAAAGACAAATTACGTTTGCAGTGCAGCATTGCGTAAAGCGGATGAAAGACGGGGCTATTATATTCCAGTTTCCAGCGAGAAATTTCTCAGATAATATTGACTCCGTGCTGAACGCTGACTTTACCAGCGGTTTGGAAGGCACAAAGGAACCTCAAACGGTAACGAGAAAACGTAACGTGCCTCTTCACCGCAAGCATTGGCGTACCACAGACATCAGGGCGTTCGATACCGGTTCGAGCTGGTTATGTGTACGTGTGTTCTCCCTGGCGCAGAACTGGGCGAGCGTTGGGTGTGTAAGCGTAAAATGAGTGCGAGGTATAGCCGACTTTGCGCCGTGCTTTATACCCGATGCACATCGGCTCCTATTCTCCTGTACGTTCGTCTCCCTGGTACACCGGCGCGGCGGGAAACTCAGCTCGTTGTCGGTTTCGATTTTCCAGTCGCATCGCGTTATGTCGGCCTCGCGTCGACAAGCCGTGGTCGCATTAACGGGGAGATCTTGCCAGGACTCGTGAGAGTATCGGTGACGGAAATACTCGTGGTATATGTGTCTCTCGCTTTCTCGCTATCTACCTTCGCTTCTTGCGGTAGATATAAACAGGTGAGCGAGGAGGAGGCGTACGCGCACGTCCATGACTTCACATGTATGTACATTTAACGGTCGGTGAACAGTACATATGTGCAAGGATTCGTGAGTACACACATAATCACAGGCGCGCAGCTACATTGATCCACGATAATCGTGTAGATGTGTACAGTCGAGTGGATGGTTCGCGCGGTATGTACACGTCTGTTACACATACGCGTCCGAATGAGTTTAGAGTCGTTCTTTCTCGTGTCGAGAAAGATAGAGAGAGAGAAAAGACTGGATCTGTCCACCCGACTAGCGTTGATGGGAATGGAGTAGCGCACACGAGGACGCACGATGGACGGGTAGTGACCAGGCGGTACATCTCGAAAAGGTGGAAGAAGCCAATCGCGTTTCCCGAGCACGAAGCGCGCGATACGGCATCGACGAGTGTCGACGTATACGCGTTTCCATAACTATGGAGGCAAGGTGAATTTTCGTTCGTGCGCGCAGGTAAACCTCTGATATCGGGCTTTGTCGGAATATAGCCCCCCTACTCCTTCAACTCGGCCATTGCATCCGATTCCAATTCACCCCTCAGCCCCTCGGCCACGACATCCGTAGAACGTCACTGAATTGCGGCGCGTTATCGCTCTTATGAACGATCGTATTAAAGGCACGAGCGGCGCGACGATTCGTTTCCGCCGTCTTCGTCGTTTATTTTGTTCCTCATGACTACCCCCGCACTCGCCTGTGCTCTAATTTCCCACCCGCGTCTCTTTCTTTTATCTTTTCTCTCGCGTTCTCGCCATCGCCCTTCCGCACGATCAGTTCCGGTACCTGTCCGCCGGAGGTAAATCTCCCTTGTACCTGCAGGTGCCTCGCACCACTACTACCATCACGTTCAACGACGGCAGCACCTCGACGCGCGATAGTTTTGCTAAATTCGATTTGCTTTCTCATCTCTCTCAGCCATTCTTTTTCGGTTACTCGCCCCGAGGTGGGCGAAAGGGTAGACTGCGCGCGGATGGGGTATACCTTCGGTTCAAGAAGAAGCAAGAAAAGCCGGCAACCATCTATACTTTCTCGGAGGGTTGGTAGGTGTCTGGAGGCTATCAGGCGGGAAGTAATGGCGTTAGCCCGTCCCTCGTGCCCCAGAGGCCAACACATCAGTTAGTAACACGGTCGTACGGCTCGAACGCGAACCATATTCACAGCGCGATATTTCGTCCAATTACACGGATAATCTGACGCTCATCTCGAATGATGAATCGTCGGTTTGCTGGAAAGCATCTCTGTGCGTCGACTAATATCGATCACCTATCGATACCTGGCAACTTCACAAATCCTTAATTAGAGATGCAATAATAACGGATCTCTATCTAAAGGATATTAAAGGAATTAAAAGATAATTTCATTTTTTAAATTGGAAAAACTTTATACTTTTATAACATTTAATTTTTTCGATAATATCAAGTATGTCATAATTGATTAAAAAATTTTACGTTTTATTATTATACAGAACTGCTTGAGTCTGTAATCTCAGAAAATTATTTAAGGAATCGTAAAATAAAATTAAAATTTTATTAAAAATTTAATAAATATCAGAAAGTTTTTAACGAGAGCTTAGAATACTTATAACTTATTGCTTCTCTATTCTCTGCAGGATTCAAATACTGAATTTTTTAAGAGAAAGTAAAAGAATTAAAAAAAATATGAATAAACGTTTTTGGAAAAGAAACAGTTTGTGTAAATGGATGAAGTATGGATAATAGCTCGATATAAATAAAATATTCATAGCTTCTAAAAGGTGTTAACCCTCAACGCCCATGTGCTGTGCGCGAACATAAAAGTTTATTTCCTCTTTACGTAGTAATGTTATGAAATGTCATCTTATAACTTCAGCTATCATTTTAAGTTCTTCTCAACGTACATTTTCAAAGCAATAAATATTTGTTACGAATGCGCGTTATCCCATTTTAAATAATAATACGGACAAAGTATAGTATAATACATATTTAAATATAATATAATACGTATAATTAAAGCAACATTTACATCATTAATAATATTTTTTTTCTTTACATTATCGGATTTTTCTAGTACCTTTCACTTTTTCTAATAACTTTCACCTTCAATGACTACCTTCCATTTACAATAAAATTAATTATTTTCAAATGTATTATATAATAACATCTAAACAACGCGAGATGAGAAATTTTTTTCGATGTAACGCATCGCGATATTGCATATTAATAAACATTTGCATATTAATAAACATTTGCATTTGCGTATTAATAAACAATATTTAGATGCACGAGTTTTTATTAAAAAACTACTGTTTTAGAAACTGATAAATTCATTAATAACATTTGAAACAATACTATGTTTATACAATTATATCTTACCTTCTCTATAATTAAAAAAAATACGAATTAATTATTATATACTAATAAAGACGCAATTCAAAATATATAGCTCATATTTTCTTCATCTTTATTTTCTAATTATCAGATTAATTTATTTTAACGTTATTTCTCGAACACATTTTAATAGATTACGGAAAAGAATATATTTGTAATATATTAAAAAACTTTCAAATAACAGTTAAATTGGGTGTAATTACGATGGAAAAATATTTCAAAAGAATTTTTATATATTGCTTTGTATCATAAGAATTTTTAAAGTTATTATTTTAATTATCGTTCTTTTTACAAAACAATTGTGAAAATAACGCAAAATAAAATGTCATGTATATAAACAACTGTGAATAAAAATGAAGATAAAATAACATGCAAATAAAAACATTTATTAACAACTTTGTCTTATTTTTATTTTAATATAAGAACTTTTCAATTTATTTATCTTATTAACACACAATAAATCGGGCACCACTTCGACAGCGGATAATCAGTAAATCACGCTACGTAATCGACTATTTTTCCATATCAGAACGCGCGACATCCATATTTATCAGTATCAGTTTATACGGCCGGCTTAGTATGGAGTAGTGGTTTACGATCTGACGATCCTCTGAGCGTCGGCACTCGGCGTATGCTTGGAAGGCAATGAAAATTTAAATTAGCGCGCAGAAATTAAATCCGACCTTTATCCTTTATTGAGGAAACCCTCTGGAATCTACAGACGGTTTGACGTCTCGCCTTTCCGTGAATATCCATCCCGACCGACAGACTGACTTGTACTTTTTAGTCTAGTCATAATTAGTAATTAAGAGGGTAATTAGCATTGATCGAGACGGATTCAAGGAAGTAGACGTGTTCTTATATCGTATGGTTATTTTCATCCATGATGGAATGACAAGGACGCCACAGATGCGCTCATCAATCCGTTATTTATAATGAAATTTGATAATTGTTAATCTTCCATAACGAATACTAATTCAATGAATAAATATGTAATTTAGTTATTTATACTAATTGTAAGTACAATTGTAATTAGTTTGAATTAATAATTAGTTTGAAGAAATAATTTTTTGTAACATCTAAAATTATATTTTTATAGAACTACGTTGAATATGTAAATATCATTTTACTATCGCCATAAACCTATTCGGTTTACTAAAATGTAGAGAAAGGACAAAACGACATTCTGAGCAACTCAATACGAAATAAAAAAGTTTAGCAAGGTAACTTTTCACGTAGAAATTGAAGAAATTTTACCGGATAGCATATCCATATCTCAATGTTATCGACCTCAACTCCGAACTAGCTGTGAACTGCACTTTTGGACACATTACAGTACAGTTTGGCGATACAGTGGTTATACCGCGCGCACCTGAATAATTGCGTTCTGGCCATGGCTCAACCGAATTTTGATGTTGGACTAGGAGAGGAATAATTAATCGTTAAAGCACAGCATCCGTTAGCGGGATGGATGATACTAACTTAGAGACGTAGCTCTATATATCATTGTATTATATTTGCTCACAAAATTGTATTATTCATATAATAAGAAAGAAGAGTGATTATGTTTAAAAACGGATTTAATTAGTGATAATCGCTGATGTAAATATATAATACAATTCGATATCGGAAAATTTATTAAATTTTCCACATTATGATATATTTAATTATATTATCATGATATTATATAATGGCGAACGTGTTGTTTTCGAGAGTTCATTTTCATTATGTTTATACGTATACATATATATTTGTTTTATTTATCATTTCTTTTATCTAATTATATCTACAAAAATATAAAGTATAATTTTAAAATTAATATTAATCATATTTAAATGATCAGATCGAAATTTGTAAATTTTAAATAAATATTACACTTAGGAAGTATTAAAATTCCATCTTTAAAATTTGAATTAAATAACAGAATATTGAGATACATTGTGCTATTTAAAAGTGACTTAAAATTAAAAGTACTTTTTAAATATTTCAAATTAAGCACTCGGTAAACAAATATGTCATCACTGATCGCAGATGTAACTTTGTAATTAATTCACAAGTATGATAAAAATATAAATTTAAACAAAAATATCATACTAGGATTGATCAATCTAAAAATAGTAAAATTAACATTTGCGATAATGACTATCGATCGACATACATCTCTCGACAGCATTTTAAAATAACTATCCTATTTGGCATTAAGCTCTGAATCCATCGTCTCTATTCAATTGTCTATTCCTAATAATCATGACGAATTAATTATGACTTACCACTCTCGCCATTATAATTTATGTTCTGACCATCCTCCCGTCGCCACATGACGTAAGGCTCCGGATACCCGGTCGCTTTGCACGTCAATGTCACATTGGAAGCTTCGCGGACCACCATGTCAGTGCTGGTCTCTTTGGTAATAATTGACGGAGGTACTGTAACACAAACGTTAAAAAAATTTTACTTTCATGTTAGTCACATTTACATGAATTTGAATTTTTTACAGACTTGCGATCACATCATACACACAAACACACACACACACACACACATATACACACATTTATTTGAGTTATTAAATAATATATTAATAGAAAAATATGTTGATAAATAATTTTTTGGAAGACTATAATTTATAAATAATTTTAAATATAAATAAGAAACATATGCATTTTGTACATAAAACTGCTTACCTACAACTTGTACGTAACCTTGACGACTCTTCATTGGATCCGTATTCACCTGGCACATGTACCATCCGCGATCAACTTCTTGAACTTCCTTTATATGAAGATACCACGAACGGTGATCATTATACGATAACGTGATTCGGGGATTCTGGGTAATTACGTTCTGATGAATCGACAGTATAGTTTGCGTGTCGACGCGCACCCATGCCACCTAAAACAAACGGTAGAACATATATCTCTCTTAAACTCTCTTTAACTTTATACATATCTCCACTTTGCCTGCTTAATTATGAAAATACCTTTCGATATGTACAGGGTTGGCCATATTCGACGGAAAGATGTTTTTTTTTTAATCATGGGAAACGTCGTTACTCGATCTAACATCTCTTTCCCATGATTGAAAAAAAAAACATCTTTCCGTCGAATATGGCCAACCCTGTATATCTTCAACTTTTCCTATCCCTGTTTTACTTAATTATAAAATACACAAAACATAAAATTAATCGTAGTAATATTAAATAATAAATAGTTAAAAACATTATTTAATTAATTGATGTCATTCCTTGTATCACATCTACCCACTGGATACTAAAAAATATCTTATAAAAATGAACATATAATAATTTTTTTTTAAATTCGAATATTAGACATCAAGGAATATTACAATAGATAGACATATGTACTTTCATTAATTAAAAAGTTGTAGCATAGCAAAATAAAAGAAACCTCGGATATGCCACATCGAGAGTGGTATCAAACAGTAAATTATAAATTAAATAAATTATATTTTAAATAGAAAGCATATTTATTTTTGTATAATATTGTCTCTCTTTCTAAAAATTATGTTAGATGTATGTTAGATTCAGTTAAAGTATATTTTGTATAAATCTTGAACATAACATATGATGTACCTATTTTGTTTGTGAACATTTAAATACATATTCTAGTGAATTTATATATTTTATTAAAAAATATCGTATTTGTTTCTTTCTCTTTTTTAAACTAATAATCGGGTAAGATAGTATTCTTTATCCTCTTTACATAGATCTCGAGAAACTGACGGAGGTTTCAGAACTACTCACTCTTCTTCCTACTACCACCTGTCTCTCACACACTTTCGTCGTTGAATTTTCGATACGGGCAAGAGGTTTCTTGAGCATGCAAAACATGCCCAAAGTCTCGCAAATTCTACAGCAGTATAATTTCCACCGCAAGTGCAACTCAAGTATGTTTCGTGTTTCTAGTAGTACGACTGGAGAGTATCATTCGTAGAAAAGATCAGCTCACTCGCGAATATTTTAGCTCCCACCTACTGTATATACTCGACTCTTATATATTTATACGTGTAGGCGTGAGGTTACGCTATGTGATACATGCGTAAACACGTGTGCATACTTATACCGAACGATATTTCATAGTATTCGTTACAATATTGCTTTAATAACTCATCTTGACACAACTCCTGACACATCCTCATCGACGTAACGGATGAAAGTTTATCTTAAACTTGACATTGTTGCAATTGTTAACAACGGAAATGTGAGAAATTAAACTATATTTGTATTTAAAAAATTAAATAATCTAAGTAAGTTTAAAATTAAATCTGATTAATTTGAAATATTTGAGAAATTTTCATATCCTGAAATGAGAATATTTTATAAACGAAGTAAAATGCTTCCTCTTGTAAAGTAATATAAAGGAAGAACAAGCACAAAAAATTTTATATTAAAAATTCATAAATATATATTATTAAAAAAGTTTATAGTTTTATTAGGGTTTTTATATTATTTATATTAATAATTTTAAAAATAACACTTTATTATGTAGATTAAGATTTACATTATCTATATTGTAAACGAAAAAAAAAATATATATATAATCGGTATATATTTTCGATATAAAAATTTACAAATTCAACATTTCTCAGCTTTTAATAGAAAAGCATTTGACGCTTTTCATATAAAAGCCTTTTGATTAAAAAGATAAATGGATAGTAGAATAAAAATGCTGTTAAAAGAAAATTTTTGAATGAGAAATATGTTTTCTCCTCGGAATGTGCAGTGAATACCGAGTGTACGAAAGCTCGTCGAACGATGAGTACATAAATCTTTCATCTCTCATTAAATTTTCAAAAGACGGGTGGCGGATATCTTGCAAATTATATTACATGTACCAAGGCACATTCCTGAAATGCGCTTAAAGGAAACGTATGAATTTAATTTACTCGCTTAACAAGATGCACTAAAATCCATGACGAGTTAGCTTGCGATAAATACAGAATAATTTATAAAGTTCTATTTGATTCTGATCACGTCATCTCGGGAAAGAAGAAACGTATTATTAGCTTATGTCGAACTGCGTTATTTCTGGTAAGTATTGTCGCTACTCGGCAAAATGAATTGTATTCTATTGTTACGTCATCTCAATTAACTGAAGGAAAATGAAGCAATTATGCGAAGTCTTTGATAACGGTACGCAAACTAGGACCGTCCAATTCGCAGTCTACGGACCATAAACGCCGTAGGGATTTCAGTAGATACTATCTTCATTTAATTTGTGCAAGCGTTTCTTGCGCAGAAGCAAGAAAAGTTCGAATCTTGCTTAATAGCAATTTACCATGTTGAAAACGTTTTCTTAAGCTCACTTTAGACAATCTATAATTCGCGTCAGAATTCTGAATAGTATTCTATTTATAATTTTATGTGCCATATGATACGAGAAATCAGAATGGAGAATTAAAATACATATGTACATACATAAAAAATATATAAAAATACATACGTGCACACATATACATCAAAATACAAAAAAAAAAAAAAATAAACGGAACCGTCTCAAGTTTCTATATTGGAATACAAAGAGAGACTTTTTAACCAAATATACTATAGAATTAGTACTGGATAAGTAGTATTAAATTCTCATTTGTTGTAACATATTAATTTTCTTAATTGTAACGTTTTCTTTACACAGACATTAATTACGTCTTTTTAAAGTATAACATTTTCATCTTTTATTATCTAATTGTATCAGCAGTTATTTCTCTTGTTCTATATTCATTCTTATCTGTGCTCATTTTGCACAATGTTGAGCAGAAAATAGTAATGCAGAAGAAAATGCTTGTAAAAGCTCTGACATTTTCAATTATAAGAGATATAGATATGTGACCTCAATTTTTCTAAATATGTCAATCAATGGCTCGAATTCACCTCGAGAAGAATAATTATACGATAACGCTATTTCATATAAAATCCGACATACTTGGAATAGAAACGGAGAAGAAATTTCATTTGAAACCATGTAATCTTATAATATCAAAGGTTATTCCATTAATCATTCCAAACGATTCTAATCAATAAATTTAAAGCAAAGGTAATTCGAGTAGCTAACCATCTTCTATATGACATTTGACATATATACAACAGTAATAAAGATAGTTTAATTTAAAGTACCTTATAATGTCGTAGGTTATCCACTACGCAAGCCAGTAAGGCATCACGTCCCACGCTTACTGTCACGTTTTGGATTTCCTCGGCGAATCGAGGCAATTCGGAATCTGCAACACCAACGTAGACATTTTAGAACAAAATAAAATAAATCATTAAAATAACAATGAAAACAAAATATTTATTTTTCTATACTCATTTCTATTTTTATAATATTTAACGTTGTTACATTTCATGAAACGTACACAATTATAAATTCAGACACTCAAGTATATTTGCGAGAAATATGGAGATTTCCCCATAGAGGAAATTCAATTTAAGATCCCTAAGTTGCAACGACCGTCTGAGCTAAGTAAGTCTGATTAGTAATTTGTTTTCCTTTTCGAAATTGCACTCCGTAGTGTAGATAGAGATAGAAAATATTGTAACCTGAAGAGTCGAACCAATGTAGTCTTGGTTAGTATAACCGACATCTATTTATTATAATCTCTGAAATTACTGTTGTCTCAGCCATTACGAGCTTTAATTTTTCTCTAAAACAGACTATAGCGTAAATTAATTAAAAAATAAGCTTCCCCTATTCATTTACAATTTTTATGCGTTACTCTGCGGGGAAACGATTAATACTCATTGTTGAGTAATTGCGTAATTGTGAGATAAAATAACAGTAGTAAAAGATCCAACGTTATTAAAATAAATAATTTTTTCCTTTGTTTTTTATAAAATTAAAATTATCTTGTAGAATAATTATTGTTATTTTATGAGTCAGTAGTCGAAATCACGCAAAAAAAATCAAAACTTTGTTAAAGAGATTCATATAAACAATTTTATACATTTAAAAAATGTATTAAATTGTAATAAAATTTATTTTAATAATACTAATTAAATATATTTACTAAACATATATTTGGTACAAGAACCATTAATTTGATTTAAATATCATTTTTTATTGAGTAAATCTTTACTGTAACTAAATGTTTAGTTAGTACTATTTAAACAAGTATTTATTAAAATTTAGTAAAATTTTTTTCAGTGTACTAAGCCTAACATATTATTTTACTTATATCATGGCGTAATTCCAATGAGAAAAGCCAAGAAAAAAAATTTAAGTTCTAAAATGAAAGGGATAAGAGATGAAATAACATCAACGATTATTCGCGCTTTGGCATCACTCATGTTAATAAATGTTCCTTTCTGCACCGTACTATGCATCTGATCAAGATAAACCTGTCGCGAGCTAAGTACTTGATTAATCACTTCGACTATTATTCACTTACAAATGTTTGATGCTGGCACGCCTGCACGCATGTCTAGACAATACATCGTCCGACCTGATTGCAGAGTTATTATCGTTAAAGCAGTGTAACGAGTTCAGGATTCAGGCCGGTCTCCCTTAAAAGCTTTTACCTTCGTTAATGTCTTTACGACGTTCCGA
Organism: Acromyrmex echinatior; assembly: GCF_000204515.1. The sequence goes on from NW_011627417.1 coordinate 249,574, forward strand.
GCATCTGAATTATTTATAGGGACAAAGAACTCGTGGAGAACGGGAAACAGAAAGATGGAAGAAAGGAAGCAGAATGGAGTGGAAAATATCGTTGAGGAAAGAGAGTGAAAGACAAGTACAGAGAGACAAGCTTCAAGATAAGTTTGAGTTACTTTTAGGTCTTTCAAGCGCGACAGCGCGGATACAGGACAGTGTTAATTATGCCCCCAAGTGCTTTATTATTATAAAACACTTCGCAGTGTTAATTGTCGCGCCTACGACGGCGGAGATGAAAAAAAAAAACGAATAACGCGCTTGAAGCAACTTGAAATTCATTGCGATGGTAAAATGTCAGAGGAAATGGTTTTGTACATGCAACTTTCTTCAAGTGTGAGAGTTTTTCTCAAGGATGAGAGTTTTTTGTATTCTACATCAAAAAGATGAGTCTGGAAACTTTTAACGTAGCTTAAAAAATTCGTACGTCCTGTACAATCATTGAAAAATTCGATAAATCAATAAATTTCTAAGCATTCAAATTTTATTTTAAATTTCTCATAAGCTTGAAATTCCAGTCTGGGTAAATACACCCATTGTCTCAACTTGATCGGTAATACAGTGTATGTTAAATTTTATGCGCACATCAACGAGACATGCCACTGTCATAATGGCCGTCAGAGTATTCAACGTGTTAATGATAATGGGAGTCAGAATCGAGTGAAACTGTTGGAATTCGCAAGCACGTCCTCGGAAAGTCGTTATCAAACTGATTAACAAGCTTTGATTAAGGTAAGCCCATGTGTCGGTATGGCACGGAGTGCTTAATAACATGACTCGGCTCTGCTCGAAAGACACAATACATTACATACTAGATATACCGTGAATTTCGTGCATAACAATCCGCAGTTAATGAATATGAATTTCTGCCATCATCACGTACCTGCGAACAGTTTTGGAATAGGTATTTAACGCGAGCTCTCGGTAGTCGCGTATTATCTAAACGGAGATAACAATAACCATGAAATGTACAAGAGCTATTTATTATATAGTCTGATCTTAAAATACTTGTCACTTTAATCGCCATGTAAACACGAACCGTTTAAGAAAGCGATTTGCCAGACGTATATATTTTATTAAGAATTATATGAGATTCACAGTTTGAATACTTTAAGCGTGTGTTTTTAAGGATAAAGAGATGGACTACTGACAAATTGTATAAAATTCGGAATTCTATTCAGTGACAACTGCGGCAAAGAGAACGTCAGTTTAATCTGTGACGTTTACGTCTCATTTCATTCGACATTACCGTACATACCGCCAGGGAAATCGCGTCTTTGTATTTCAAGAGTTCTGACTCAAAGACAGCCTTATTTTCTCGTTAAAGAACGATTTAACGAGAAACGAAATTAAGGGTCACGCTTCTTGCCTCAGAGGCAGCAGCCCCTACGTCTGTCTATCCACGTTTTCACCGGCGCGCTTCGGTGTTTTCTTAGCACACTTCATCACCTTTAACCGCGTCGCAATAGCGTTTGGCGGCAGACTTCGGTGCCAAAGGTGATTCAATGGTTTCTCATTAAGTTCCTGCCTCACTTTGTCTACCTCTTTGCTTTTTGTTGCTATATTGCCGCCGCTTATGCAATAATGATTACTTCTTTCGACGATTAGGAAGAAACCGCAGACTGTAGATTTCTTTCATTATCTACATTCCGCCTAAAATAAATTTAAAATATCAAACAGATTTTTCTTACATTACACTTAATATAATTTCTGATTAGCATAATTAAAATAAAGCGTAATTATTGCATTGTAATGATTTACAATAAACAGCGTGCTCTTATCTCGTAATATTAAATAACTGAGTAGAATTTTTTTAAACTTTTAATATTTTGAAATATTTTAAAATTTTTAAATAATTTCAGAAAACAATTAAAACGATAACAAAAATACCGCTTTTAAAACACAAACATAATCTCAAAAAATGCACACAAGTTTAATAAATGCGGATGGCGTTTGTGGTGGACTCGGAATTAAACACAGTCACACGATTTACATTATATAATGTTGTGTCCTGATTTGCGTTTGTTATTTCATCGTATATTTTTATCCCGTGGCATATCGTACAACCCCGATGTGTAGAGTGTAAAACGAATATTCTGTTATATATACGTTATATATACCGCGGTTCTATCATGGGATACGATTGCGCGGATAGCTACGGTAACTTTTATTGTGCAAACTATCATAAATTCTCGCGAAATTTCATTTCCAAACTGCGCTCCGCTTTTCGGCTGCCGGCTGTATCTGCATTTTGCAGCGAACTGCGGCGAGGGCGCCAGGCGAATCGAGCGAGACTATTTCGTCGAGGCGTACGGAAAGAAGTTAACAGTTGGACCGGCCATTTCCGCTAGGTATTTCGATCAAGCAAGATCTTACGCGAGATAACATTGCCGATTGTTCTATGCGCTATTTCAGACGTTTGTCAGAAGGAAAGAAGGGGAAGGGGAGGGAGAGGGTAGAAGTTTCCTCTCGTCTGTTGAAAACGCGCGACATTCGAGAAACGGTTAAAGCTGTATGACGTCCACACGAACCTACTCGGTGGAGAGCTCTTCAATCGGGAATAATAAACTTTTACTGCAAACTATTTCAATGAAATTCACGCTGAATGTAGGTTTTAAGCGACGAGAGACGACAGAACAGAACTATATGTATGTATAACTATCTTCGATTCGATCGCAATCTCATCACAATGAAATGGTGTAATAGTAAAAGTTTCAAACAATTTACTAACATATTATTGGGACATGTATTATTTTAAAATAAATCTGTATGTATATACATATATTATATAATATATAAAAGATATCTTCCTCTTCATCCGTATTCTCTCTCTCTCTCTCTCTCTCTCTCTCTCTCTCTCTCTCTCTTGCTTTCAATTATATAAAGTAAACTGTATTTAAAACAAAAAAATATTGGCACATAAAATATTATTTTTATGCTGCACAGCAATGTTTGAGTACAAGTATAAATATTCGCACCGATACAGCTAGTCAATTTGCGCGCTTCGACAAGCCTTTCAGATAAGAAAATCTTCGCCGATCGAATGGTTCGAACATGAAACTCGTAGGGATTTACCTGAAATGAAGTTAGAGTTTATTGGTTTACTGAAGTAAACGGAAAAGGACTTGTGCGAAACGTGCTCAATAATCTGTGCCACGAGATTATCCGAGTGCTGGCATCGTTTCTTTCGACGTGCTTCTACCTTCGCAGCTTCGCGTGGAAATCACGATGGAATTTTAACAAGTTGCCGAGCCCGTGCTCGGGTAACTCGCTCGGAAAACGCACAAAGACTTATGAAAGTCATGAGTTTCCTCTCAGAACGAGCATTGTTGTTCTTCCGGCTCTTTCCGTGACAAGTATTATGTACCAAGCGGTAAACATGACGTGAACATTCCTATATTAAACGCGGAAATCGCTAAAGATCTTACACTCAGATTACTTTAACAAACTCACGCTTGAAAAATTAAGATAAGAAATAACTACTATTTAATAATCAATACAAAATTACATCAAAGAATTTCAAAGTTCTTCAGATTTCTTTGCTTTCTCTCGGATAATAAACTCCCTCTCCTTTGACATTTGTAAGCTAAAGTACCGACTGTAATTACAACATTTCAAAAGAGAGGATGAAAATTATGTAAACGAAGAGGAGATAAAGAGACTGGTGTACATAAGAAGAAAAACAACGTCATTAAATTTTGCCATCATATTTCTTAGTATGAAACCTAATGAAGGAAAGAGGGGCGGGGAGACTTGCGTCGAAATATTAAAAAACTCTATAAATTAAGGGATTCTTTATCTCATCTCTATTTATCACGTAAGAAAGTTTCAGATATCTCTGTTCATGCCTTTCAACGACGTACTATTAGTCATTTTCTCGCAAATTCTACATTCTTGCAGAACTGTATAAGCAGTCTCGGTTTCGAAGTCGTCATATTTCAGGATTTAATCCCACGGAAAATATATTAACACTGCAACGTCAAGCGATAAATCAGGCAATAAAGGAAAGCTCGACGAAGCAGGAAGGTCGGATAAAAAGAAAATAACAGAGCAGAGAAAGTGATCTTCATTATTTTTAAAAGCACTCCAGAGGCACGGCTGGGAACCACTAAGGGTATCGCGTGACATATATATGCGGAACCACCCCTCAGAGGCATTGCGGACGAGGTGACTCTAGCGAAAAATATACTCGGCCAATATTTCTAATATTCCCACCCCGATTCTGCCATCTCTGGTTGGCGCGCGTGCAGATTCACTTTACGCTCAAAGAATAAAAAAAAAATATAGAAAAAGAGAGAAAAAGGAAGAGAACGACCATTCGCGATGTAGACGACTAAAGCTGGAAAGTTTTGCATGAAATTAAGGTAGGAAAAATTACTGCTATTACCGACGGCCCCCTACGTGCGTGGTAAGTCGGGCGAAAGTAGTAAGAGCGAGACATTGGTAAGACCAGTGGTAAGACCGTGGTAAAAGCGGCCGAGATGGGCGGCCAGGTTATAATTACAAGTGTGGCCCTGACTAATTTAATTTTCCCCATCTGGTAGCGATTTGTAGGTGGAATAACTGCGGGGAACGGGCGACACATTGGATAATAGCCGCAGGAAGTGTCGTCTGGTACGGAAACGCGTAGTAGGTAAGAGAAAAGACGAAGGGAATGGGAGTGTACCGCGGCATAGGAGTAACGCAGTCGGCTGAGTAAATAAAGTCCCGTTTAAATGTAATATCTCGCTGAATTGTGCCTCGAGGCTGCTGCCGCCACCGCCTCCGCCGCCGTCGCCGAAATCCGATATGCACACACTTGGCAGGTCGATACAGCGCCAGTTACTTAACGTTTACTAACTATTCACCACTCGCAGCGTCGCTCTTCCCCCCCCCCCCTCTCTCTCTCTCTCTCTCTCCTGCATCGCATTTCTGCGTATCTCCTTTGCCTTCCAGACCATCCCGTCGGAAATTTCGACAGACGGAATATCACACCATAGAAACGCGAGAGAAACGTCGTTCGCCACGACGATAAAGAAACGGGCTCAGCGGGTTCGCGTGTATCTCATACGTCTCTTCTACGTTCGTCACTCGTATTTTATTCTTGCACTCTTCCCTCACCCAGTCTTCAGTCACTCAATGACGCTGTGTCTGCCTCGTGCATATTCCGCGGCAACACGAAGCCGCGAGCTACGACGAAGGAAATTATTTTATTTCGCACTTCAGAATATCACCCCGTGGACTCATTCATATTCATGCCCGCGCCTGAGCACTTCGTCTCCGAAATGCGCCGGTAGTCGTGCCGGTTAGTTTAAGATTCAAGCACGGTCTTCTTATACTCGGTCTAACTCCGTCCCTTATTCCCTTATCGCTTTTGATTTTGTCTCTTAACGAGGATAAATATTACTTGCAATACGGTATGTCAGGTTTCCGAGGTGGAGTTATTCGAGTTTTGCGGCGAGCGCAATCATGTAACGAAATGTATTATTACATAATCGTAATATAGATTAAAACGTAAATTAATATTCTAGTTTTGTATATTTAATGGCAGTTCGTACCAATTTGCATTTCTATTATTACAATACGATTGCGGTAATTTGTAACATTCTTCATTAACCTTGGAACGCTATTAACACATAAATTTTATATACAAATGCGAACTCATTGAATGTTAAGTTATGCTTTCAGTGATCATCAGGAGGTTCAATTTGTCATGCTAAAAGGATCAGAACGAGTTTTTAAAAATTCAACCCATTATGTATAATCAGATCAGACTCTCTGATGGTCGGTATTGTAACAGAAAATATAATAAATAATTTCAATTTTTAAGTAGTTTTATATTGAATATTTTATTTTGGTAAGTGTTATGAGGTGACATTGAATTTCATACTCTATATTTCAAAATTAAATTTGATTAGTGTTTTATTAATTTTTTTTTCTTTTGAATTGATAATTAGGTTATTTATGTCTATAAAGATTTAAATTATAAATATTTTATTAGTAAAAATGTAAAATATATAGAAAATTTTGGTAATTAAAAGTATTATTTCATTGTACGTAAAATTTATGTACCGATAACAATATTGTATTATTCAATATTGATAGCGTTCAGTAAATATAAAATAATTATATAACGCATAAATTAATATTCACATATTCAGTATTGGCTTGAAACAGAATGCTTATATAGCTCTCTTTAATATCAATCTATGTTTGGATGATTCAATTACAAGAATTGAAATATATATCATTAATACCAATTAATCTCATTTAAACTTATAAAAATATTAGTCTTAACTCTTGAATAATCAAAATTATTTAGTTTTGATAAACATTTAGAATTTATCAATATTGTTAATAATTATATTGCACTGATAGATAGAAATTGTATCCATCTATTCTCCGGTTTACATCGTCATTCACATACACATCAGCGAGATGACAATCGGTTCATTTCCGCAAATTACAATCGGATCTTATTCAGCTCTTATTCACAGCGCGAGGTCTAGTTACGAATGTGATTGTCTCCCGACGAGTAAACTTCCCTCCAAATAATGCCATCTCCTTGGTTTATCTAAACAACCCCAACTTCCCACATTGCCCGCTTAACGCAGGCGACTCGGTTGATTAGGGTGCAAACGAACCGTAAACATTAAATTATTCATCATCCTCTCTACAGTTGAGACAGTTAATTAACAGTCTAACTGGTACCTGATTAGTTTACGTTATTAATGCGATATGATTAAAACTTTTTTGGGTTGTGTAATGTAAAGTGAATTCGCCTCGGTTGGAATGCGATAATGGCAGTTACACGAAATTCTCAGTCTCAACCTTGTTATCATATACATCACAACAAAATATTAAACCAAAATGTGAGAAAATTTTAATAATTAATTATAACCTTATATCAAAAAAAGAAATAAATTAGTCTAAATTAATAAATATAATGTATATAGATTCCACATTCGATTTTATATGCACAGATTTTATTCATGCAGAAGTGTATATGCATTACAGTTGATATGCTGCCTCTATTCTTGCCGCCCATTGTAGTGATTGCAACGCAAAGAACATCTATATATTAAAAATCTCATGAGAAATCTACGTAGGCGAAACATCGCAAATTAACGTCGCAAAGAAACGTCGGTTCCGTCTGAAGCGTAAAAGTTGTCGTTCCTTTTTCCGGAGAATTGGTCAGATCGTAAGATTTCCCGAGTGCCCATGTTACCGATTAGTCTCGGCGCACACGACGACGGTAAGATCGCATTTCGGGCAAAAGGGGAATTCTCTTCGTCGAGGAAACAGGAATGGAAATCAGTCAGGAAGCAGAGAAGGAAGGAAGGAAGGAAGGAAGGAAGGAAGGAAGGAAGGAAGGAAGGAAGGAAGGAAGGAAGGAAGGAAGGAAGGAAGGAAGGAAGGAAGGAAGGAAGGAAGGAAGAAAGAAAGGAAGGAAGGAAAATAGGAAGGAAGGAAGGAAGGAAGAAGGAAGGAAGGAAGGAGGAAGGAAGGAAGGAGGAAGGAAGGAAGGAAGAAGGAAGAAGGAAGGAAGGAAGGAAGGAAGGAAGAAAGGAGAGAGGGAGGGAGGGAAGGAGGGAAGAAAGGAAGGAAGGAAAGAAGGAAGGAAGGAAGGAAGGAAGGAAGGAAGGAAGGAAACATCGAACGCGCGCGTAGCGATAGACTTCTCTCTCTAGGAACGAGAGAAATTGCGGGGATAGCAAGGGAATGGCAAGTCGAGCGGTAGCACGTCACTATTGTGACGAATGATTCGCGCGTGTTCCATAGAACACCGACATTGCGTCTCGCCGCGCGTTTCTACTACCTTCCGCTACGAAAGCCGGTACTCGGCTTCGGAATCACGGGTGTCGGTAATATCGATCGGCGCGAAACGGGCAAATAGAAGGAGATGTAGGATGGCGACGAAGAGGCCGGGGAAGGGGCACTTAGAGAGCCATTGCATACCGAAACTTCTCTCCGCACGGAGGTTCCATCGCGGATTTTCGCGAACAAAAAAAAAGCAGAGGAATCCTGACGAAGAAAACGAGGACGTGCAGAAACGAGAGGAGAGCGATAGCGGGTGATAGTGGGCGAAATGGGTGGGCAGGCGGTACAGATGAGCGAGATGTGGTGGAGCTGAGCGAGATTTCATCTTACTTTTGTGCAACTGATATATTTTTATCTGACGTCGGGATTTGACTGCTCGTCGAACCGTCCCTACCCTCGGGTTTCTCTAATATTAACCGATAAGAAATATGCAAATATTAATTCTCTAGAAGCGAGTGTTCCAAATTTATAATATTTATTTTAAAATTAAATTCGGTACAAATTTGATATTTGTATAAATTAGTTATATTTAAGGACATGGAAATATAAGCACTAAAATATGTATATTCTCTAAAAATGAGAGAATCAATGTATTACTGAAAAGCAGTATATTCGTTGTTGATCGCAGTTACAAGTATAACATTGATCAGTAAATAATGATATTTATCAATACTGATTTACTTTTAGAGAGTACAATGCTTCAAGCTAGAAAGTCTATATCAATTGACTATATCGATTATTAAAGATATCGATAAATTCTTCGCTTACAAATCATTTTTTTTTTTTAGTAAAAATAGTAAAAAAACTTTTTTAAAAGACGATACTATTTCTAAAAAGTTAAAGCTGCGGAAAATTCATTTCAATTCATGAAGTATACTTCTAAAATTTATCTATTAAAATAAAGATTTCTCCATTGAGAATTTATACTTATTAAAACGATAATCATATGTTCTAAATGTAGAGCATCGTAATAAAATACACCGAGGTAACGTGTTGTAGCTGCAATATTAAAAAATCATACCAGTTAAAGTGAGAAATAAAATATAATATTTAGTAATCTTTATACATACAGATAATCTTGTCAGTTATTTGATATTCAAATTATATTTACAGAATGAACCATGCACTTCCATTTTTGTAATTACTAATAAAAGATACAGTAATTTTGTGCAACAAAAACCTGTTCTTTCAATATTCAACTGGATTATATTTTCACAAATATAAAATTATTGATGTGGCAACCAACCCTTTTTATTTAAATACGTTCTTCTATTTTTTCATCTATTTTTGTATAAAAAGTAAAAATTTAATTAAATTTCAAAAAGCCGAAAAATAGTCAAAATGGAGCCAAGTAATGGATAATATTGCATTATACCGCATTTTAGTAATATGTATTAAACCATAATACACACGTAAAAGCCAAAATATCTATTTTTCTGATTCGCTCTATACAAGAGCGTAATTCAGTCGCGTTATACACACACAATAACAGAAAATTGCTTTGCTCTAAATAATTATACATATGTCACTTTTTAATAGGCAGTAACGAAACTGCTCGTAAAATTAAAACGACTGTACCGACATATCGCTTTTTATTACTTCACCAACGTTTGACGTACGCTATCCATCGAGCAATATATGGCTTGTTGCCTGCATTATGCAGCCATGCGATTCGACAAAAAACTTGTTGGCGCTCACCGTTTCGTAATGATCGATACGTGGCACAAAAAACGGACGGCATAAAAATCCATTGCTAGGCGACGGCATTCGCGCGCGTATGTGCTCCAGGGAGGGGATTATTTTCAATAGAGATTATACATATAAAACAATCTGCGCGCCCGATACGGCGATAAGCCCACCACGGGTTTATCGTCGTAGTGTAATATCGAAAAGAGTTCGAGATTGGTGGTGCGGGAAAGAATCGAATCGTGCGGCAGAGAGGAGAGGAAAAGTTATTTTACAAGCAAGCGGATATGCCGAGGCGCGAAATGGCCCATTTCATGAGGTGCCCGCGACTCTACATACGATATATACAATACGTACACACGTGCGTCCTGTACACGTGCAATGACCGTTAACGTAACGCAAAAGCGCTGGTGTTCCATAGTTTATTTTGGCCTTTAACGCAAACAACAAGGACGATAATGCTCGGTCCCGGTTGACACTCGCAACGTGCAACCATGCGAGTCTGATTTTCGACATCGAGTGCATTCCCGCAACATCCCCACGGGATCTAGCAGCTTTTGCTAGTGATTTCCAGCTGGATTGCGCTCGTCAACGTATGGTCACTCACTGTTATTGTAACTGTCCGATAATGATGCATCCTGCGTACCGTGATGATGACCCGACGATTGTCCCGGTAACAGATTCCTCGCTTGTCGTCCTGTAACACAAAAGAGCACAGAAATGTCAGAGGATAAAGAAAGCGACTAAAATTTAAGATAACAATTAATAAAGAATTTTACTTCTTCATCTATCAATTCCTCTATTTGAACCATTGTTACTAAAACATCGAGAAATCGCGTATTCAATTCATTTTTTAGATATCAACTGAAGTAAATTAATTTCTGCAAGCTTCGATTGTTACTACAAGGTTCATAACAACGATGTATCAACAGCGAAACAGTATCAGAAATCGTAGAGCATACGTGAAACATATCGAAAATCCGATTAGATCAAAAATGTTATAGCGAATCAGTTTAATCGAAATCCATTAAATCGAACCCGTGATTTCGAGTACTCCGATATCGGAGTAATATTACTCCTGGACTCGTTTAACGGACGGATATTCTGATACAGAGAATACCTGCTCTACGCTAACAGCATTGACCTTTATATCTGTTCCAAAATATTTGTTTGTAAAGTTGAGAAGGGAGAATTAAATCTTCTTCTATATATTCTATATAATGCAAATAAAATATCAAAATTATGAGATTCTATTTATATCATTTTGCTACAATAGCGTGTATTTTGAAGATACAAGTTCAAAAAATTTGTTTATTGTTGCTAGATGCAACGTTAATTCTAATATCAAAGAATTCAACTCAATATCTGAAAATAGAACTTCATATTCGAAAATATAACTTAATATCCGTCAATTTTCAGTGCATGATAAATATATTCAAAAAATTGATAGATAACCTAGAAAAATTGACAGAACTTGATCACTGCAAATCATCGTGGTGAGATGTAACAACACATATTAGCAATATTTTGTCCACGACATGTCATCTGGACACAGTTTCACAGATTTATGTACGAGATGGTGCATCGAAGTGACAAGTGACATACGACGAACACGAACATACATCGCCAGAAACATCGTTTACACTGTTCATAAGTGATGAGCATCACTTCGACAGCACAACTTATGAGACTTATGAGAAATTTATCTTCCCTATCACATTAAACATGACGATCATAAAAGTGGATTAATATATCATTATAATATACAAAAAGTTGTATCTATATGGAAAACTTTTTAAATTCATGATGGCGTATAAAATAGAAATGTGGAAAATTTAATAATTTCAATAATAACATAAAAATAATTTCAAAAATTACATTAGAATAATATTAATTAAAAATTTATAAAAGTAGAGATTTTTCATGATCAAAAATATCTAATAACGCGTCGATTGAACTAGTGACGAAAAAGTAGCGTAGCAAAAAAAATGTGTAACATAATACAAAATTTGTTGATCAAGGATAAATGTTACGAAACTCGATGCGACTTCGTCATTCGTTCGACCATTTGTCTAAAATCGTCCGCTGCACTATGCAAAGGTAGAATGTTGAATGACTGACGACTCGGCCGAATCCTGACGAGTGTAAAATTACAGTATGTTGTTTTAAAATACCTCATGGTGCTTTTTTATACGGTTGAAAAATAAATCTGACGCTCTATGGCTCGTGTACAGCCATTAAATCTATCGATAACAAAAGCGAACACAAGTGCATCATAACCTGTGGCCGAATCAGAATAAAATTTGTAAACATATTGATGATACAAATACATTTAGTTATTTTATCCGACAATTATTATCTACTGACTCTTATACTATTTGCAATGTTTAATTTAATGACGGTACAGTTTTTGATTCTTTTTTCAAAAGAAAAATCTCTCTGACAAGCAAAGATAAAGCTTTTCCATTAAAAGTTTTGTTTTATTTTTTCGCTACTTTTTGAAAGTGTTTTATATCGGAAAAGATATATGGACGTTTGTTACAATGGCTTCTGTTTATAGTCTTTTGCATATTACACTTGTAGAAGTGACGTCAACATAACAGATAAATGCAATAAATTTCCTCTACAATTGTTATATTTCTGTCTCCTTCTTTAAATTATCCAGATCCATTAGCGAAAATTACACATTCTATTCGGAATTAAATAGTTTATTTTAACTAAAAAAATATAAAATAACGCTATCGTACATTGTGTATGTACTTGCAATATAGGTCAGTGCATACGAATCATCGCGAGTTTTGTGGATGATAACGCGTGATAACGTTATGATATTTTCCAGCGAATTCGAGGTGACGAAACTATCTAAACTTGGAGATTATGACAACCGTTTGTCGCGAGTTTAACGATGTTCAGTGACGGTGCTTCCCCAATAGTTATATAACTTCGTGCGTCTCATAAATGCGAGCCACGGAGCAACTTGAGGATAATTACATTCACAGATGACAGAGAGTAAAATTACTTGCATTATGAGCACGAGACTAGTAGATTACACGAGGGAAATGTAAATTTGTAAAAGCCAATATATACGCATGTTTTGTGTCCTTCGCGCACAAGTGAAAATTTGAAATTACAATTACGAGCACTCTGCGAATAATTGTACGGCGTGTTGTAATAAATTAATAGCGAGCATAAATTTGTCAAAATGCGTCGTTTCATTTACCTTTGATTTTGGCAAAAAATTTATAATAATTCTAGGAGATAACTTTACAATAAACGATAATATACATTTTGTAAAAATTTGCCATCAAATTTATATATGTCTTATACTATTAATTTTTATAGTTATGTTACGATATATGTGAAAGTTATTATTAATATTCGTACAAGTTAAATCTTTTCTAGCTTAATATTAGCTGCATGAGAAAAATCACAGAAACAACGTATTCTTTTATACTTTATGGTATTTTTGTTACAGCTCTTTTCTTTGCGATTCAATCGAGTTTTCAACTTTTTTGTTACATTCAAACTTGAATAACTGAATTCCATCCATTGACCACGACCGCTGTTCCATTCGAGCTTCGCTAACAGTGCACTGCTAAGGAAGGTTTCATTGTTGGAGTTCGCATACGAGCCATTCTACCGTGTCGCTTTTTTTTTCTCTCACTCTTTCTCTCTCTTTTTCTCATTCGGCACTGGCGCAACCACCACTGTGCAATTGCGCAACTGCATTTTCTGCACTATGGCGTCGATGTTTCGAGCGGCGGCATTTATTTAGGACGTAGCCTCTTCATGAAACTGCGATATCGCGTGCGTCTGTGGTAAGATTAATGGACCAATCTTGGCGCCGGCACAGTTACGCGCAATCAGGAGACAGCTTTTCGGAGCTTCAACCTTTCATCGTGATAGCGACGTGGATACATACATGTTGGCTCGCGATATACCCGGTTTACGCAGTTCAGACTATTCAAGTCAGCGGTATTTACTTTACGTTCCACCACGTAAACTTCGTGAAACGTAGCCCGCGCTTTACGTGGTAATGTAACAACAGCCATAGAAGCGCGTTGTATGTAGAGAAAGATGGTAGAAAAAGGATTATCGTTGCAAATAAGTTGGAAATTTTTATATACGGCGTAACATCGTTATTCTATATTGTGAGATATTTTAAACAATGATCAGTCGTTCATCGAAAAACATAGAATTCAAGACAGTTAATATTGCACGACTCTTTATCTCGCTCAAAAACGATGAAAACATAAAAACGCTGTAGACGGTTATCGAACGATGTAATATTTGTTACAGACGATCGGGTCACTAGGGAACGGAATCGATTTGTCTTTTCTCGTGAATTCACATCGAAAGGTCAAACTGCCAGGAACTATTTATCAAGAAACCGGAATACCAGAAGGAACAGTAAAAAAAAAAAAAGAAAAGAAATCGCAAGAAAGAATAATGAACCTGCTTGAAAAATCGAGGCACCTCACCAAATTATTGTTACTTTCTTCGCGTTGTTTATTCGCTGCGTTTCTATACAATATTGTCGTTTATTTACCTTCGTAAAATAATAACTGTCACATTAAACTTATTGTCAATAACCTTATTATTTCTTCTATAATGTGACTAATTGATAAATAAAAAAAGTTTATTTATATATAAAGTTATTGTAAATTTATTGTCTCAAGATTTATATTAATTCATCGTAACTTATTACAAATGTATATAATATGTGTATAAATAAAAAAATTAAAGTTACTAGAAATGCAATATTTTACAGAAGAGATATTGTATAATTAATAATTTCTCCATTTAGATATAAGGGAGATTGGGGAAATTGCGAATGCGGGATAAACGCGAACAATACTATTGGAATATATTACAGTAGTGATAACCTCTCATTTCTCGTATCCGATGATAGTCCAGTATACGCTTACAATTAGTACCGTATAACACGTGACCATAAAACATACGAATTCAAGGTAAATATTATTATATGTTTGCAATAATTTTAATGTAGGAGAAAATGGAAGTATTATAAACCTTCCTATACCTAAGGGAAAAATTAAATACACTCGATGATTATTTATCAATTACAGAAATATTTATTTAAAGTATATTAGCTTTAACCCATAACATTTATATATTATCAATGTAAACTATAATTTTAAACAAAAAACAAAATTGATTCGATATTGTCCCACGTGGCAGCTTTTTTATTTTAATTTAAAGTTACACTTTATATTGATAATATATGAATGTTAATTATTGTAGTTTAAAGCCAAGTAATTGGAGTAGTTTTTGAATAAAGATTATTCTATTAATTGATAAATAATTGTCGATTTTCCCTTAGATGTTCGCGTTCCTCCATTTTCCTCTAGTAAATAGTCCCTCATTGTTTTGATTATCAAATTAAGCGAATTAAAATATAAAAAATGAAAAATGAAGATAGATTATATGCCTTTGTAAACCAATAATATTATTACGTGATAAGCGTTAACTTGTTACATTCAACTATACATACAACACTTTTGGTTGAATTAACTTCATTGTTCAAAATGCGTATGACAGTGACGTTATGACAGTAATATTTCCGCGGTTCTCGTGTATTTTCTCGAACCGTTTCCACTTGCAGAACGCTGATTCTCCACAAATAATAAACGTCATAATGAGTAATATAATTTTGTGCACATTGATTATTCACTTTGTCCCGCTCAATGGTTCTCGACCGCATGTAAATTCCCAAAGGATCGTGAGTCTCCAAGCGACACTAGGAAGTTACAAAGGAGTATTTTACCCAAGTTGGTTCGTTCCGGTCTGTCGCCACTTTTCCGATAGGCTCTTTAACTAATTCAAGCGGCGGGGTCGTAACAACTGAGATAAAATTCAACAGAGGATTAAAAAGGCAAAGGTCGGAGAGGCAAAATGCTCAACTCGCGAGTATCGCTCGCATATTAAATCGGTGAACATCTACTTCGTTAAAAACTCAAATAAATTAAACAATTACAGAGGGAGAATAAAACTTGAAAAAAAAAACGTACCACAGTTAATGTCTAAACAAAAAGAATAAAGAGATTCCTTTTATTTGAACGATGCTTTTGCTTACAATTATAAACTCAAAATAACCTTCGATAATTCTGTTCGCCTCGAAGTTCCGCTAATTGCACCTCGTATTCAGCTTTTAAATTTAATTAATATCTTCTTCAGTTATTGGAAAATACGTCAAAGTCGCACGGATTCGCAACGGTTACAAAGATATACGAATCTCGAGAGGTTAAGGATATTACGGAAATCTGCAGAGGAATAAATTTAATTTTACATTCAACCATGTTAATCCTTTTCTCTTTATACACTGCCTGAATCTTCTTCTCAAGTTAGGCAAGAGAGGTGCGAACAGGAGTAACGCGAAGATCGAGTGGAAGATGGCTGCAGAGAAGGTGAAGAGGTGCAATGAGGTCAAGAAAACGGTACAGAGAAAAGGGAAAGGATAAGATCTGCAGGAATAAAAGGTACTAACTCCGAGGTACCGACAGGTTGAAAAACTGGGTAAAATTGGATCTTGGAGCTGTCTTCATCCACGAAAGAGCAGAAGTGGCAATCGCGCAGCAAATTAAGCGGGACCATCGTAAAGGAGCGAAAATGGTTATGTCCTGTCCTAAACTTACCGCCCTTTCTTCCATCTCTTTTTTCTAACTTTTTGCGTCACCATTAAATAATAGATGAATCAAAGTAATGTGCCTTTCTCCGCAGCGGAGCATAGTTCGCTTCGGGCTAGAAGCAAGTTTCTGAAGCTTCTCACAATCTCTCTACAATCCTGTAGTTATAGAATTTACAAGGTATCGACTTAGTATATTAGAGACTTCATCTTGCATCCGTGAATTTTGATCTAATAAAGAAATCCATATTTTATTTAACGCGTAAACGAATAGTTTATAAAAAGACATATTATATGCCGATACAATAACTTCTTTTATATATACAGCGAGTAAAAATACAAACATATTAAAGAAATAAATTCAGAATGTGGCGCAGATAAACGTAAAGTAATATTTATGTTTTCGCAAAGAATAATATTTACGTTTTAAAAACAAAAAAAATAAAAATAAAAAAGATAATTTTTAGATTAAATATATACGTATAGTAAATTATAGACAAAATTTTTTGTTGATTCATACATAAAAAAATTTGTTCTGCAACTTTTAACAGCAATTAATACATTTCATTAAAAATGGAAAATATAATGCATCATAAGCGCTATAATTTAATAACGTTTTGTATTAGTTACTAATTACATATATTCCGAATCAACTCATTTCATACAAATAAAATATTACAGAAACATATTATAAAGAATAAATTCTTTTACTTTATTTTTTATAAAGAATAAATTCTTTTAAAAACTAAAATCTTTTCTGATGTATCTATTATATAATTACGTCATTTATTGTTTCTTATTTTAATTTCGTTTCAGTAATTTTAATTTCTCAACCGATATCTTATTACCGATATTATTAATAGAAACTTTAACGCAAAGGAAAAAGAGAGAGAGAAAAATAAAATTTATGAAAAGAGAAATTGGCTAACAGTGTAAATGACACGTTAATTGCTGCTCCTTCGGATTCAATAAAATGCTCATTACTTCGTCTGACCAGTACTCTATTCGTACCTTCTTTCATAAACTATGTCTTGGTGCGCTAAATAAAATATATGTCAAAGTATCGTCTCTCTCTTGCCCTTCGGCGCGACCGCTTGGCCCGGAGTCAGCACAAGTTTCCAACTTGGTGGTGAAGGAAGCCCCTTGCGGCAACTTGCGTACCCGCGGAATCTCGTGAACAGACTCAGTGCACGCCAACTCTGGGGAAGAGGCGGAAGGTATTTCTTGGGTCGCGGCATGCTCTCCTCTCATCCCGTAACACGTACCAGCACGCGTGCATCTTCTTATCTAGGCTGGCGTATAGCCGGGCGCGCAAACCCGTTTCTTCGTCAGATGAAATGTTAATAGCGACGAAAAGATGCGTGCGAGATGCTGCAAACGCGAACTTTTCGTAACACCCGGCATCGTCCGCGCATTCTTTTTGCACGGTTCGCCGAATATTCTGCGTTCCTCCGAGCGCATGAAACGGAGTGTCTCGAATTCTCTCTCGGCCGCGTTAACAGCGTGCGCTCTCTTCATTTTTTTTGCTAACGAGAAGCTCGGGCGTCGGGTGATTCATGGAAACCCGTAAATCAACTTGACTGCCTGCTCCTTAAGGGAATAATTTCGGTCTCTTTTTACCGAGTGATTTATGAATTAATATCTTTCTTAAACCGTTATGTAGTATATTCTGTGTGTACGTGAATACTGAATAGTCAGTTTGTATGCTAAATTGATTAATTTGACCTTGATTAATTCAATGTCTTCCATTTCTTTGTCAAAATATCATATATAATTAATATATATTAATAACCATAATTATTAAATATAATAATATATAATTTTAAAAAAACTGCTCACATTTATATTTCTACAAGTAACATCATTACAAAACGATACAAAGAAAATAATTTAAATATCCTGAATTTACTCTCTAAATCTCGTGGAGTGAAATCTCACTCGAAGAAACTGAAAATTTAACCTGTCATGAAAAAAGAGTGAAAATAGGACTACTCTTGTTCAAAAGTGGCAGATTTTCACTCTTTTTGAAGTGAGATTTGCTCTTTTGAAATGAGATTCACTCCAAAGGAGTAAAATCTTAATCTCTTTTTTGGAGTGTAATACCAGGGTAGATGGAACTTCAAAGAAGAGATTGAGATTTCACTCCTTTGGAGTGAATCTCATTCTTAAAGAGTAAACCTCACTTTAAAAAGAATGAAAATCTACCACTCTTGAACAAAAGTGATTATATTTTCACTCTTTTTTCAAGACAAGCTAAATTTTCAGTCTCTTTGAGTGAGATTTTACCTCACGAGATTTAGAAAGTAACAATGCAATAATATCATGATGGTTGCTTTTTAATATGTATAATGGACATACTAATACTTTACAGAGTGTCAACTATTAATAATCTGTTTGTATTTCCTATATGAGATTTCATTAATACCGTCAGAAATAATTAAAATCAGTATTTAACGTAGCTTTGTCGATTTGATTATATTTTGACGGATTATACGAAAAATGTGGTTTTCCCATTCTCATACATGTATTTTAATGGCAATATGTATCACATATTTTCCAATATCGAGTTCAGGCTTTATTTATAATCATTATTTATGAAAGGCGCAACATTCATTATCCTCGACATAATTAAAGGTCCTGCAACCACATAAATGATGCCCGCATAACATCTTTTTTATTTTTATAGGTAAAATTATCATAAATAAATGTTGTACGATATTGCGTGACGAATAACTTTGTCGGTAGCGTTAAAATATATTGCCTATAATTGTGAGAAGGCGATTTATACGTAATACGTCTAATTCAGGCAACGGTTCTTAACTTTGTTCCCACGAGGATGAGGTAAAAATAGCTCAAGGGTTTTATATATATACATATATATATATTAGGTATTGGAATTAATTCGTAGCGTTTTACAAGTGATGGGAAGTACTTTCATTAATGTATTTTTTAATGCTCACTAAGTATCGCGTTACTTCTGAAGGTTCTCAGTAAAATCGATACATTTAAATCGGATGTTATGCTCGATTTCGTGACGTGTATCAACCGACAAATACTACGCGCAAAAATCTGCAAAAAATCCCTGGTTTCATAGCGAGGACCATTCGTCTGTGTTAAAAAGGGATTCGCTGTCGATATCGCTGCATACATCACACACGTGATCGATGATGGCGATTCTAGCGGATCGCTGCAACCGGTTATTTCATGCGCAGATTGAGAGAGGAACATTGTTTCGGCTTAAAGATAACGCTTTGTTTCCGGTGCTCCGCGGTGAACAATGCACGCACGAAAATCGAATAACGCTCATAAAGCTGTAGATAAGCGCCGCCTGGATGGAAAAAAGCGCGGCTCAAGCAGCTTTCATATTTCACAACTGCCACTTGTGCCATATTTTTCATTTTACTCTATTCTCGCCCTTTTTAATTACTGATAACGCGGGAAAACAGCACAGCGCAGCTCGAGCGCGCAATCGCGGAGATTTGTAGCCGACATCGGGCCACAAAATTAAGTTTTACAAATTCACAGTTTATTATTGCATCCACTGGATGCAATACATATGAAACAGTTGGATAAATAATATGCAATAATATTATTTATAACTACTTGCAAATTTCGTTGTATTCCATGTTTTGTATTCGCTCCGGCATTTGGATTCAAAGAGTAAGTAATTCAATAGTTGTGTTCAAGTCGTGTGGGCGCTTTCACAACTTGATGGAAAAGCAGAAAGCAAAAAAGCGGAATATATCGCTTATTACTTACGTGAGTTCCGATTGGCTTCCACTTTTCCGCTTTCTGCTTTTCTGTCAAATTGTGAACGCCCTAAAATAGCTAACCTGCTCGCCGAACGATTGAATGTGATTGATTGGATTTATAAGTAAGAATCAATCATGTTTAATCGCTGTAAACAGGCTAGCTGCTTTATCAACTAAAGTCACTAGGTATATAAACCTAGGAAATAAAAATATATTAAAAACATTTCAGCAATATTACAGTTTATTTCAAGGACAAATCCATTTTTTTCAACATTTGAAGTCAAGTCCAAGTTTCTTATTTAGATAGCAGATAGTGTGCATAATGCAACATTTGATCTATTTATTAGTTGCAGCTATCTTAATTTGTACTAAATTTTCTGTTGCATTTTTTGTTAAATAAAACATTTACCTTTTACAAAATTTATTTTCTGAATTTAAATGTATCTTCATGCACTTTCATGCACTGAAACATCAACGACAAATAAACCCATATTAAACTAAATAATACATAAATTAAGTATTCGTATATATTTCTTTGTTAATAAATAAATTGATTACAAATAAAAAAACTAATTTACATAACTTCTAGCTTTATATTTCCTCACAAAATATGTATAAATACAAGTTAGGAACGACTGCGTCAAAATGGTTTGCACTACTTTATATATCTAGGCTACATTCTAAATGTACTTTCGAAGGAAAATTTTACTCGATATAATATACATATCATATCGAGTAAAATACCGAGTATAATATCGAGTTACATATACTATATATTTCGAGTAAAATTTTCCTCAGAGAGGATATTTTGGAATGTAGCCCTAGTAACTTTAACCAACTTGAACACGGTCAATAAAAAGGTCGCATTTAACAAATACTCAAATGTGTTTTCGTCGATTGCATCGTGGCAGACTTTTAATTATCGTAATGCACGTATACGCATGCGATTTTCTAGAAAAACGTAGGGATGGATGGGCGTGGATGCGGCTAAATCAAGTTATCGACGCCGTTGCGCCTGTCGAAAGGTCGCAACAAAACGTGTCGACGTACGTTAATTCGCGATCTGCAAATCTCCCGCGCAGTAAAACGCCGCACGACGACGCGACGCGACGCGACGCGACGCCGACGCCGATGGACGCGGCGCGGCATAGCGCAACGTCCAACGTGCGATTCGGCAGCACGGCGGATCAATTGGAGCGCACTCTTCGGCATTGCGAGAGAACGTTCACTGCGGATCCCGCGTTCCCGATGGTCGTGAACGATCGATACGCGAAACAAAGTGCCGACCGTACACATTTCTATACGTTCCAATCCGAAGGGCAATTCAATTGCGGTGGACGTCCCATACGGGCATCTGCAATATTCTCCGCGAGCAATCGTCCTCCAGAGACCGTCAATGTATGCGCTCGCACGACTCCCAATGACATTTACATTTATATTGACACGGCGCTCAATGGGATCTTGAACAACGGTGAATGCTTAAATGCATTTGCGACCGCGGCTTAACGACCGGACTCGAATTTTTCCGGCGCCGGATCGGCGCGCGAACGCGCGGGAAATGGTACGCGCGAGGACGCGCTGATAACGCCGCCCCGGCGCGTCCTGCAACGATGCTGAAACGAGGATTCAATGCGATTAAGTTTTCACGTTACGGACATGCCGACATCGCGCACGTACAAGTGCGTGGTGCGTGGTGCGTGGTACAAGTGCGTGAACTCTTGTGCGCGAGCGGTACCTTTTCTGCAAATTATATTCGGCAGAAATTCATTTTTTTTTCTCCATTCACATCTGCATGCATATTGCAAATTTGATTGGAGAAAGTAAAATCTGTTTATACTGACATACGAGTGCATTATGACTAATGCCTGCAAGCTCTCGAATAAAATACACAATGGTGCTTTCCAATTGCTTAACACATCTTAACACAAATCTACACAGCAATGCATAAAGTGTAGCATTGTGCACAACTCAATTGGAACAGAATGTGTACGCTGTGCACGGTTTCGGATGGAGTTAGATTAAATGTAGCTTTTTCCATCTGTATTGAATGAAAAAAAAAAGCAAAAATATCGATCATCCAATGTCCTCCAACTTCATTTATAGCCGCCACGATTAGTAACGTAATTGTCACTAGACACATAAGTTTACACAGTAGCCCTCGGGCTGAGTACGGATGTGCAGTGCATTGTGTCGATTACGGCAATTGAAACACAACTTGTGTCGCCATTGCACGAAAGTGTTTAGTAATTTTACAATTGGAAAGCACCCAATATTATATTTTTAAGAAAATAAATTTTTTCACAGAAAATTATACATATATATATATAATAAATAAACAATTACAATTGCAACAAAATAGTTTTAAAATTAGAGTGAAAAGGCTCGTATGATTGCTAAACAAATTAAACAGAGTCGTGGCTTATTTCGAGCTTATAAATAGAATGACTTTAAATTAATAAAATTAGCATAAGATAATTACATAAATACAATATAATAATCAAAAAACAAAATTAATCAATTAATATAAAATACAATAAAATTCAAACGTTTCGGCTTATAAAACTTTCTTCAGTTACAAAGCGATAATACATAAATGAGTTACGAACCGATAATACATAACGAATATATGAAATAATTATAATATCAATGACGATGTGTCAATTTATATAGAAATCAAACGTCAATGAGTGTTAAAACAATAAACTTAAAATATGAAGAATAAAATACTTCGGTAAATATAAAATAGTTTTAGTTACATCAATACTGAGGTAATTAATATAGACATGAACCTCAGTAGTGGATATTAACATAATAAACCTGAATAGTATTGAATTAGCGTTATTGATATTCAATAATGTTTGATATTGAATAATATTCTAAATTTTAATGATTAATATTTAACGACATTCTAAATTATTCATTCTAAATTATTATTTCTATTAATGAAAGATATTCCACATACTAAAACAATAATAAACTTATATTATATATTATATATTATAAATCGTAATCTTCCTTAGATTGGGAATAGTAGAATGTTATTTATGGCTCCCACAGCGATCTATCTTTATTACGAAATTCTCTTTATGCATATACAGGAAGACACAATACTCATACAATTTTCATCCTCGTTAGAACATATCGATACGACGACGGAGACGAAACTAATAATAGATAAGAATTTATCGGCAAAATAACGTGTCGCGTAATTCTCCTGATAGCCCGATTTACTAATATTGAACTATTTCAGTTCGGGATAACATCCGATATTACTCTGTTGTTGTAGTAATATTTATTACGTTGATAAGAATACGAATATAATACGCAAATATCCGTTCTGTAGTTAAAAATGGCACAATATTCCAATCAAGGGGAAGAATCAATCTTTACGATGACGTACACGAAGTGATCTTTCTTTAGACTCTTTAATTTAGATAAGAAAAAATAGCTTACGCAGCTACCCTTTCAGAAAATACGCTTCGAGCGTTGGAAAAAAAAAAAGATTACATCACGATGGCTCTTTACACGGCCGATGCTTCGTCGATTCATACTCGTACCTTCACCCGCTGTAAGACCAGTAACCAAATTCACCTCACGTATTTCCATGGCCCTTTAAGCGCGACCTCGTAGGCCACGCGTCCTGCAATTTATCTGGAATGACGTTCTATTAAGATGGGATTCGGTCGCTTTTACCGATCCTTACTAACTTCCGAGGTGCACAAGAGCAGAGCCTTTCACCTCGCAGATAGCTGGATTGCGCGTGGGCTAATGAGTTTGTAACTTTTTAAACGGTCCTTCAGCGAACGCGCGATTCTTAGTGTCAGTCTAAGATGTCGATAGTCGATACTCGACACGGTGATTTAAGACCTCCCTTCGAAAACTACGACAAGTTAATTGTAACCCGATAGCATTTTAAATTTACTCGCCGGATATTGATTTACCATGGATGCAAACAACATGACCCGCTGTCGCGGAGAATTCAATTATTTTTCAGACCAATCAGGTTTATCAATCGATTAATTTGCAAAGTGAGATATCGCTATAATCTACAACAATACTACTAACAATACTTTGCGATAATAACTGTACTGCTTATAAAGTAAATGGGAAATGTAAATACAACGTACATCATATCAAATAAAGCATATCAAATAAAACAAACAAGTTAATTTTGTCAAAAAGTTCATTTTTTTATCCAATATTCTAAAAAATACAAACAATAAGATACTAGGAAAAAATATATAAAAACGTAAATTAATATTCAAGTGAATAGTGAAGTGAATGTGTCGTTGAAACGTGCATGTCACTACATTGCAATAAATTCCATTTCACAATTTTATGTGACATAGTTTTCTAAATCAGTAAACTTATTAGTCGTACATCTTTAAACGAATTAACCCAAAAAACGTGAATTTAAAACAGTACAGTGCAGTTATTGATCATAAAAAGAATTAAAAATTAAAATAAATTGCCGAATGACACAATTATTTCCTTTTTTATTTAAAGATTGACTTTTTTGTTTGTTCACTCATGCAAATTCCCATCGTATGATCCAATTTAATCGAAAAAGAATTAATAACTCCTAAATAAAAAAATAATTAAGTTTCCTGTGTTTGTTGAGAGAGCTGTGGAAGGTATTATATTATGTATATTCAACTACATAAAATATTCTGCAATGCAGATATACATAAATCTATACAGAAATAGTGCAAAATTAAGACTGCTTTTTCAAAACTTAAACTATTTTAATTAAAACAAGTTCTTATGTGAATTCTTGGAATTAATTTGTGCTAAGAACATGAGATGTGTTTATATAGCTTCTTAAATTTTCTATATTGCGGTGATTAAACTCTAAATTAAAATCTATTTTAAGATAAATTTACTTGAAAAAGGATTTGAACAGGTTTTTTTTTACTTACTAACAATCCTAAAGCAAACAATCCTAGTTAATAATAGCAAATATCATTTTCCCTCCCTCATTAATAGCTAAAATCTAGCCAAATAAACGTTAGAACGTTAAATTACATTTTTAAGTCAACAAATCAATTAAAAAAAAATCAAATAAAAAATGTATAAATTTATTAAAAAATTAATATTTCTGAAGTACTGAAGTATATCTATTAGATTGGAACAAAAATTCGTAACGCATTATTTTATTTTTATCATGTCCACATGTTCTTAAAAAAAATTTGGCAATTATATCATTCGATAGAATAAAGTTCCAGCTTTAAGAATCTGTTTTTTTAAATTGCGTTACGCGATGATTTTTAACGGAATCATGAGCAATCAAGATGCTCCTTTTATTTAATCCGTGATAACTCAGTAGCAAAAAATTTAAGAACATTAAAAAAAAATAATTTAGTAGGGGAACTTTTAAACTTTCACGTTAGAGAAAATTTAGAATCGAAAATTTTCGCAAGTTTTTTTCTGGGCACGTGACAGGCCCATAAAGTGAGAAGAAAATTCCTCTTTTCTAGCTCGTAGTTTTCTGTATGTAAAAATTATAAGACTCACAGAAACTCAAAAGACATAGTAATCTTTCAAAAGTAGAGATTTTAAGTTTTAAAATCCTTTTATTAAATTATTCAAATTTCGTTCCTTTTTAACGAAGTTACAGCCGCTTAAATTTTAAAGTTCGTAACGCTACGAAGTTTTGTTCCAACCCAATATGTACATATATATATATATATATCTATAGTTTCAATTTTACATCAGAAAATTAGATAATATATGCAACGTAGTCCTTAAGAGAAATAAAGAATATCGCAGAGATAAAAATACATTTAAAGAAGAATAAAGTGAATGCGCTAACGTATTCACATTGCCCACATTCTCTTTTGTTTGATGGCCATTTTCGAATTATGAAACGCAAATGCATCCATTGTGCCGAATGAGTTCTCGTCGTGCAAGGACATTTTGTTCCGTGGCGACTATCAGGAGACCTGTTTCGTGTGTGTTGCTCACGCGTCACGTATTATAGTATGCCCGCTTGGTTGGACTGAAGTTGCGCCACGTATAAGCGTTTTCTCCATCTCGCCTCTCAAGTTTTCACAAAGTACACGGCGCGCGGACTGGAATTCTCACAAAAAGAACGTCTCGTATGCGCCCGGGGATTCGTCGAAATATTTCCGCCAGCTGCCTTTCTTATTCTTTCCCGTCTGTTTCTCTCTGTTTGTCCCTCTCCTGCCCCGCGGACAAACAAGGTGGAGCGTATTGTCGTGTCGTGTCGTGTCGCGTCCGATGAAACGGGTTGAAAGAAGAGGGAAGACACGGATTGCATGAACGATACGTAGGCTCCTACTTTGTTATGCCGAACAACCATATGAACACAGAGACCGACGCCGCAGGTCAGTCGCGGTTTCACATAGGACTAAAAGGACTCTCTTATATATCTTTCATCGAAATGTTCTACCAATCGATCTTGGTTCTACGAACGATAAGAAAACGATATCAAACAGATTTCATAATTGCAAAACCAGCTGCTAGAATGTACGTCAAATATACGCATTCCATCGTGAGATAGCTGTGATTTTGGAATCAACCATTTTGGCATCAGCGATGAAAACAGATGCGTATTATGCACGTAATGTATATACGTATGAATCAAATCCGGAATAATCGCGTCTGATATCGATCGGCGAATGATATTCCAGTCCACTTTCACAAAAGTTAGCTTATTCAAATCGTGACCATTCTTTCGATAATAGAAACTTTTTATCAGCGAGTGTTGTTTTATTATTCCCGTACCGAGGGGGAAAACTTGTCAGGAAAGACAGGCAAAATTCGTCAAGCCTCGTCGGACTTGTTCTTCTTCCGCAGTGATTTAATGCTCTGGCAACGATGCTGCGTGAGGAAGGGTGCAAAGAAGGGTAAGACGCTCAATCAAAATCATTGCTCGCGGTCTAACGCGGAGGGATGCACGAGAGAGGGCAATTTTGCGAAGTGTGTCGAGATTAGTGGTAGTCCGTTGTCAGTTTAGAGGAAAATAAGTAGGATAAGATGAGGGTGAAATGACGGGGTGTGTACTTTATAGGATAAGATCCGTGCGGAATAAGAATGAACACTGAACGCCTACACTGCGTATTGATGCATAAATCACATTGGGAATTAATTTCCTTGTCTCTTAATTAATTCCTTTATCATATTTATTATAGATTTCTCATTATAAAGATTTATTATTGATTTCTCTCTCTCTCTCTCTCTCTCTCTCTCTCTCTCCCCCTCTCCCTCTCTTATTATTAGTCAGATTTTAATATATTAATCTTATCGAAACCAATGATTCCACTTATTTTTAATACAAAAATAAGAGAAATCATTTTCATTATTATTTACATTATTTTTTATTTACAATTAGATATACATGTATTTACATTGAATAAAAATTAATTAAATTTCGTAATGACGTCATTAATACAAAAAATAGTAATAGAACAATAATAAAATAATTAAAAAAATTTTTAGATTATATCTTTATCAAATTGCTTTTCATAACCCTGTAATTAATTAAACGGCCATTATTTCGTAACCCATTATATATTGCTTCAATAATGCATCAATTGAATTACCGTCCAATTATAGCTTTATCCCAAATAGCAATCGTTTGAAAAGAATATTGCATTGTGAAATTTAATCGCATTTTTGCCAGTCGTAATTAATGTCGAAACGCTTCAATTCAAATTTTTTGCTTAAAAATTTTGGATATTGTACCGGTCACGGTCGGAATTGCACGTACGCCTCGATCGGCAAATGTTCGATGGTTTCATTATCAATCCATTGTAACGTAAAATCCGAATTCGCCAATCCATCCTCGTTCACAATTTCGTTTCGATATGACGAGCGTGATATCACCCGGATATTGATCCTGGTGTATGACATACACGTGTACGTGCAAAGGAGCGCGCGCGCGTGAGCAGCGCGCTCATCGAAAGCGCACGATTGCGCGGATGAATCGGTTACTCTGAAGCTTGATTTCAATTTGCCATAATTTCATGGAATTGATAATCAGAATTTCGCGTGTTTCTCCGACCGCATGTCACTAGATGGGTGATATAACTTTCGCGAAGACGAGAAATGTACTGAAAATTATTATGTTGATGACATACATTCGTAGCATGAATGTGGTACTTCAAGTCGCATATGAGATCGAGAACGAGATTGGACAGAAAGAGAGAAGCAAGAAGGTCGATATTATTATAACATTGCAGAATCTTGATGCTTTAAAATATGCACAAATTATTTAAATATTTCATATAAGATAATTTTACAATACCTTCATTATGTAGCACTAAAGGGATTATGTTAATTTAATGAGATTGGATAGAAAGAGAGAAACAAGAAAGTCGATATTATTATAACATTGTAGAATCTTGATGCTTTAAAATATGCACAAATTATCTAAATATTTCATATAAGATAATTTTACAATACCTTCATTATGTAGTGCGCAAAAGGATTATGTTAATTTAACAAGCTACCAGCTTCTTTAACAAATGATTTGTAAATAGTCATAACAAATTATTATTTTAAGCAAAAAAATTTGTTAAGATTTAACAATTGATTATTTTGATTTGTATCGTAAATCATATATTATTTGTTACATTAATGAATAATGAAAAATTATTCGCAATAACAATTGATCGATCCATTTTCCTACCAAACCATTATCTACATATTTGTCATCCCTGTTTTTATTTCTATAACAAACTCGTTTTTTTTTCAGTGCGTGATTATTGTATTATATATAGAAAAAAACAAACATATTTGAAAATCTATTATAATAATATGTTTATTTACAAGATTTTATATTGTTAAAACCAATTTACAGTTCCATTAAATAAGTAGTGTAAACAATTTCTTTTGTTATGTTAATAAATAGTATAGAAAATTAAAGCTTAAGGAGAATAATATGTGATTAATCAGACACAATTATCAATCAGTACACTATGTAAATTTTAGTCGTTCGAATAGCTGGTAAATTACGAATATGCAAATTTTAGATTTTAAAATGTTACATATAAAATAGCTAACAAGGTAAAAGGAAAATGAAAAAGAGAAAGAGAAAAATTTCATGATGTTACGCATCAGAACTTCGAGTTCCAAATGCGACCTCGCGAGAATCGTTCGCGTCGCAAAATCTAACGAATTTTACCGCAGCGTACGCCAAGTTATACCCGCATGGGTGAAAGTGCAAAGAAACGATACGAATGTTCCTCTCTCTCAGCTATACACTTGCTGCCAAGTATTTATCCGAACGTTATATACGAACGCGAGAATTTGAGGAGGAAGTGGTATCCCGCAGAAATAACGATGCGTTAATTCACGCCTTGTAAAGTTATATTTCCCTCGATGTGTGATTTAAAGATAGAAATATATAACAGAAATTTGGTTAAATTGCAGAATTATATCAGTTATGTGCCGACACAGTTTTATTTTTAATAATATACTTAAGCGTACCTAAAATATTGATTTTACATATTTCATTTTAGATTATTTTTTGCACTTTTTCTTTTAGTAATTAGCAGATTATTCAAAAATTAATTAGATGTATATAAATTATTGAGCAGAATCTAAACAAGACAGTGAAACGAAATTTCCTGGAATTTATTTTAAATTTTATCATCTTTAATATAATAACGTATACATATAATGCTAGCATAATGCATTCCTATATTTAATATCTACTCGTACTTTTTACAATTATTACAATTAGTTTGTAATCCTTTCATTAAAACTTTATCCACCATTATTTTTAACGATATGCTTTATCTACGAAGAAACAATTCAAATCGTAAGGATTTCGCTACAGTAAACGACAATCGCATTGTTTCATCCCTCGAGTATGTCGGTCATTGAGAGGAAGGAATAACGTAATATACGGCGGCAGAATCAACGACGAATTGCTAGGAGATATATCGTTTTTATTATAGAGGACTCACAATAACCTCTCGATTTAGAGTCCAAACAGTCCGCAGAGACTCAGCTTTGGAAGAGAAGCAGGATGAGGTGGGTAAAGTGGAGATAGGTCGTGTGAGAAACAAAGAGGCAGCGAATGTCCAACTGAAGGGTGAGATACGCGAGGTTTCTATAGGTTTGCGGTGGGAAGCCGTTAAAGGGAGAGCGTACCCGCTGACGAGGCTTTCCCTAGGTGCTCCGGCACCTAGTTGCTGGACCAAGCTTTCAGGATGAACGGAAGGGGAGACATAGAGGAAGAGACGAGGGACGGGAGTGACAAGAGGTACCCCGCGCCGGAACTGAAGAGGAAGCGGGACGAGGTGGGAGAGAAACGGGGATAAAATCGAGGGAGGACGAGGGAATTGAGGATCGGTGGAAGCGGAGAGCCGAGCTCAGCGCGGAATCGCCCGGCCGGAAAACGCGACACCACCGGAAGATTGCACTATCGCGCACCCACTTGTTTTCTATCCCCTCGTCGTGGCCTCTCGCCCAGTGTTACCCCTGATCGTCCCACTCCTCTCGGAGCGTACCGCGCGTTTCGATTTTCTCCTCTGCATGCACCAGCCGATTCTTCCATCCAACAGCCATACACACAAATCCGTTTCGTCGGTTTCCTTTGTTCCGCTTGGGTCACCGGAGTCGATTCTCTAGTGGCTCGATACGCACCCTCGCTCGATTTTCTGTAAAACGTGCGATTTCTTCCCCAACGAAACTACTACACATTTCTTTCGTCAAACGGAGGAAGCACCCAGCAAGTAAATTTCGAGCACTGCAAGCAGCAAAGAAGTGTAGTTTAAAGAATGAAGATGCCGTCGCGCGCTTAGGACTTTGCTTCGCAATACCGGGCTCCGTTTTACAGGACCAGCGTGCGCCGCATCGTTGATTAAAACTCTCTGCTCTCCACTTTGAGATTCGTTCACTCAAAGTCGACAGTGTTTCGTTCTTCCTTCGTGATATGCACGATTCCACGTACACGTTTGTTTCATTTTACAATTCTCGTTTGAGACAACGCCTAATTCGATCGAACATTTTTAATTAACTATGTCTCAAAAACAATAAACAAAGGATGGCAATAAATAATATTAGGTGTTGGAATTAATTCGTAGCGTTTTACAAGTGATGGGAAGTACTTTCATTAATGTATTTTTTAATGCTCATTTTATGCAAATTTTTATAAAATTGATATTTATAAAATTGATTATATATATATTGATATTAGTAAAGTTATACATATATGTATATCGACATATTAATGTATGTATAGGTGTAGATATAAACAAAATCATAAAATTTCTTTCAATGACTTCTATTGACTTCAATCATTTAATTTTTCTTTAATAAAAGTAGAAAATGTTTCAAATTTAATAAAGATGTAATTACGATGTACAAAAAGTAGTTTAAAAAAAATTAAATTATTTCTAAAGATATGTGTAAAGATCTGAATTTGATTACAGATTGAGAAGCAGCAAGTCGATGCTATCAGCAAATAAAAATCACTCGACAAGAAACGTCGCGACCTTTATGCGCAGTAGTTTGACCTAAGTCCCACTCAGTTTAACTAAGACTTCAGAATGTACCAGCTTGGTTTTACGGGATCTACGCGGCACCACCGATTTCGTTGATTAAAACTCTTCACTTCTTTCAAATCGCCGGAACTCGTATGGGACGAAACGAAGATAGAAAGAGAGAAAGAAAGAGAGAAAAGAAAAAAGGACTTGCGCGCGGTGACTGTCGAGGGAATGAAAGAAGGTGCAAGAGCCTCCTTATTCCGGAAATTGAAAAAAGGTAGGAATGGCCATAGCGGCAACGATGAGAGGAAAAGAGATGAATGGAAAAAAAGGAAAAAAGACAGAAAAATGTAATGAGAGAGTGAGATAAAGGAAAGAAAGAAAACGGAAGGGTCTGGTTAGAGGACGGAAACTGCACGCAGAGCGCGTTTTGCGAGAATGTACTTATGCATTGGAATTCCCTTTTCAAAAATTCGCGACGATGGCGTTGGTAATAGGAACTCCGCCACTAGCATCTTAGACGAAGCTGCGATTTTCCTTGCGGTGAGAAAGAGGGAAACATAAACTGCGGACGAAGACGAGCGTTGCAAGCGGGGACGAGAGGCAAAAAGAAAGCGACGCGGCCGAGAGACGGGAGATATAGTTCGATAAGTATGAGCGAGTGTGTCGTACGGGTCGAAACGAAGTTTGCCAGACTCGAGGTTGCCAAACGCGACTTCGAAGAGCGAGCGGTAGAGCGAGGCAGGAAGAACAAATATGTACCCGAGCCTGGTTCCGACGGATAAAGGATTTTCCTTGAACATGACGTAAGACGTTCCTAAGATAACGTTCCTCTTATTTTCTTTTTCCTTTTTTCCTCATAACGCAGTCATTTTTATCTGTAGCGTTTACGTACGAAAATCGTGGTAATATATATACAATCAATGTAAGATTTGTCGCAAATCTCACCATCGAAAGTACGTGCTTCGATATCTTACTGACGTTTCGTACTTCAGATCATTGTGTTAGAAACAATTGATTTCGAGACATGCTACGCTTCTCACGCGCGCTACTGTCCTACGACCCTTGTATACGAGAGTAGCCCTAAGGCACGGAATAAACTCAGTCCAAGATACTTGGAGGGACGAGTGTTTGGCACTACGTGTGCAGCTTGGCGTAGCGAAGTTTGCATCGAGACTGCCAGCCGCAGTCGTAAGGACAAATCCGTTTTCAAGTTTCGTTGGGTTACCGACGAACAAGGAATTTCCTTGATCATCAATAGAAATCTCGATTTAAGGTGGTCTGCGATATACACGCAAATGCCTACATAATATATAAAACTGTGTTGCTGTAAGTATGTGTGCGTATGTCTATAATATATATATATATATATACACACACACGCATATATTATACACGCAAATATATTACACGTACATGCACACATACATATATATATGTATATATATTTCCCATAGGAAGGATTAATACCACAAATCAATGGTGTCTAAAGTTTAACGTAGCCCGAGGTACTTTACACGCGGTAAAGTGTAATTAACCCCTTAACCCGTGAGCCGACAACGACTTTATAACATCCTGAATATACATCCGGTGGTGTCAAACCACCTATCCCAGTACCGAGCAGACTAATTTACTACCCAGTCGGAGCAGCAATATCAGACAAATCAGATGCTTCTTGCGACAATTGTGTCGCGTATTCATGATCCAGTTTGCGATAGCACGATCGAGATATAGATAAGAACAACTATCGATTCACCGTAAGGAATAGTGGAGAGCAATTTCTACCAATTGGCAATATTCCGCACCGTTGGCGGTCGATCGAAGGAAGCGAGCCCTACCAGTAATTTTGGATGATTCGCTGGAACCTTCGACGATATGATTCATCCGAGGTTCAACCAACTGAAATACATCATTTCGTGAATATAGTCATTAATCAGATCGTGTTGACAAATTTGAAGTATTTCCAGTTCTATTGATTAATCCAATATTATTCTAATCGCAAGCGTAAGTCATCGACAGATTTACGTTACGGACTAGCAGAAATAATCATTGGCGACATCCATAGGTAAGCGAGAATCGGTAAGTACGATCGATCGTTAAAACGCGATAGAAAGTTCGCTCCATGAAGTGTAAATTTTTAATCAAGTGGAAAAAGCGGGGACCCTCATGCTGCCGGTTCCGCTTTCATTCCCCGCATGAAAACGCAGAGTTACGGGAAAAGTTGAATCGCCGTTAGTTGGATGGAAAACTTGTGAGTTTTAACTTCCTCCCACACCTCTGAGTTCAAAATTATGTACAGAATTGTCTACAGAAATATTCATCTTATTTTTTAATTACCGACGTTTTTAAATCTAAGCTAATAACAGCTTCCTAATTCTTCGGAATTAAATAATCTCGTAATATAAATCTTAATAATATACACATAGATAAAAATGTCTTGATTTTTAAATAATTTCAAATATATATTACTTTAATAAAATTGTAATTTTTGTTTGTCTTATATGTATAAGTACATAATTTTCAATTAAAAATCGTAATAATGTTTCTATTGATGTTCTATTGTATAAATAAAGAACATCATTTAACGTAATAAAATGAATTACATTTGCCATGATTTAGAAAACATAATGTATTGTATGTTTCATAAACCACTCCCTCCCCCCATAAATTAGCTATCTTTTCTTTGAGATTAAGCAATATGATACGGGAAATGCATAGCAATTCTATTTGCAATCCTAAGCAAATTCGGCAAAGTTTCAGTCTCTCCGACTTCGCTCTAGCACCTACCTAGATAAAGTTCTCGCGATTCTGCCAGGAATAACACGGTAAACGTATTCCTTAAACCGGAAGTTTATCAGGGAATCCCGGCTGTGGTCAAGCGGATTCCGCTATCCTCTACACTCACACACATACACCTATCCCACCCTCTATTTTCCTACACTTCAGGGGCGCAAAATATTCGAGCAATTTGGTGACACTGCCAAGCGTCCGTTGGGGTCTTTTTATCCGTGGTGTTAGCCGGCTTAGTTTTATCGTGGACGCATTATCCTTCCTTTCCTTCCTTTCTCTTTTCCGTTCCTTCCTTCGTGCTTGTTTCTTCTCTCTCTTCACCCTCTCTCTCGATATCACTGTATCTTCCTCTCTTTCACCTATGATACTAACTACATTCCGGCTCTTACCTATTCTGGATTAATGCCAGTGGTCTTGCCATCCCCAAATCTTCTCTTCGCCGCTTCGAACTAACATCACCTTCCAACCCTTCCCATCCCGTTCTTGTCTATCGTATGTATTCTCTTTCTCTATCTTTCTCTTTTCCCTGTTTTTCGACGCTTCACCGAAGTAGTATAGATGTAAAGCTGACAGTCGTAAACGAAGAATTACGAAGTCGAGCGTTGCTGCCGACGGAGGGCATCGTGTATACTCGTTGTCGCGCTCGGTTTACCCTCGTAAGTCGAACCTCGGAGTTCAGATCTCGTCGCCTTTACATCACAGGCAGGGAGTGTTAAAGGATGACGAGACATGCTCATCACAGTGGAAAATGCTACCTTTTCTTGCGAGCGATCGTTGATAGAAATTATATGCCACTGAAGTTTTTATTTATCATTATTCCAATATGTGTTTAGATTTATTTGCATATATATATATATATATATATATATATATATATATAAATATATTTTTAATTATTCTGGTAAAAAATTGAATTGTTGACAAAATTATAAAATTATGATAATATCATATCTATAAATATCATACCTAAAGCAAAGAGTATTTGTATAATATAACTGATTGTGAATTAACAATATTTGTATTTTTGTCACTTTTAATTCAATACAATCTAAAATAATTTAAATTAGCATGTTAATATTAGCTTTTATCTTAAATTTCTTTATCAAGAAAAAATTGTATCACAAAATATATCAATAGAAATGTATCATATTATGTGATATATTATATTACAAATAATGTTAATAATTATTCTTTTATTGACAAAGAATGTTAAATCTTCTAAATATATTTGCTTACGGGAACTATTATTAGAATATTTAGAGACAATAATTAAATCAATTTATGTAAACTATGTACATATATTCGGTATAATAGAAACTAGAAACCAATCGCACATGAAATATATTTAGTAAAATGTATTATACTATAGTATACATATTACAACAATATATATGTTATATTAAAATAGATTTAATATCAAAGAGATGACTCACTAATTCTATCATTAAATGGATCTCACTCCTACATAGCAACAAAACGATTATATATCGTTAGCAATGTGCACGTGTATAAGAAAGAAAGAAATAGAGTAATATTATAGATAGGTAGATAGATAGAAAAGTAGATAAATAAATAAATGAATAGATGATAAATAAATAATAGATGAATAGATAGAAAAGAGAAAGAAAAGAAGAGAAAGAATAAGAGAGCAGGCGTTAGTTAATACCTATGAATATTATACATTAAACAGTCATCTTATATCTATCGCAATCTATTTCAATTATGAACGCTAAAACAAACAGTTTCACGACACCCCGGGGAATCTGGTCTCGAATTTCGTGCTCCTCGGAACGATCGTCTTATCTTGACGTATCGTTGGTGCACGTCCCCGTAGTTACGTCGAAGATGATTTAAGGAGATAGATTTACGCGTCGTCCCGAGTCTCACCGGTTTGCCATAGACCCGGTGCAGGGACACCTTAATTGGTTTAGGTTTTCCTGATATCGGATTTTACGAGGCGACGGACAAGGAATGCGATAGTCCGTACGCTTAACTTATAAAGATAACTAAAAGAAATAACACGATGCTGTATTATTTATCAAAAAAGCAGTTGATTGCCATTCTTGTAAAAAAGAATATACATGTAGAAGATTGATATATTCTTTTTGTATACTGAAAGAAAAGATTGGTTGCTGCAGCCGTATAAAAATGCTATGCCATATTTTACTATCTAAATTGTTACAGCAACCAATCATTTTTTTCAGTGTATTTATAAAATAATGAAATCTATCATACGAATATCCTGTTTTATTATGTAATCTCAATTATCCATAAAACACAAATATAAATAGAGATAGCAGTTTACAGCAAGATTCATAAAGTTGAGACGTAACTGGTTAATATTTAAAGTCGATTTTCATGAAAACAAAAGCTTCATAAAAAAATTTTACTCTACGTTTTCGACATATTTTTTCATGCAAAATCGTCCTCTTTCCGGTTGTACTATTAGTTACACCTTATATATGTATGCATACATATATATATATATATATATATATATATATATATACATATTTATACATACACGTATGAATGTATGTGTATATGTTAGTTTACATGATGTGAAACTGCAGTCAAAAACATACACGTATGCATGTATGTGTATATGTTAGTTTACATGATGTGAAACTGCAGTCAAAAATGGTCAGAACAACGAAAATTCTTGAGCGCAAATTGCGACAGTGAAATTCATTTTAGAGATTATGTATACATTTCGCGGGAAAAATCCTAAGGGGATAGTACAGGTAACGTTTATATCGTGAAAGTTTTTTTACTACCGTGTACGTGCATGAGCGTGCCGACAAGCGCTTTATTCCCCTGATTTGCTGCACTTTTCACGCACGTGACAAAGTAGGCCGACAGCGTACATTGTGACGGATACACTGCGATGTGTTCCAACTGGGTCGATGCAACAAAAATAACGATTATTACTAATGCCGCTAGCACAAAATCCGCTACAGAAAAAAAAATTTGCCAACATCCTAATATTATATCATCCATATAACGTAATGAAAGATATACGATAATTAAAAAAAAATTCCTTTTCGAACAATTTTTTAATATGACATTACTTGTTTTGATAAGTTTAAATGAATGCAGTATTATGCCGCTTTAGAAAATAAACTTTCAATCAATATTTTATTAAAATAATTTTCTTTTAATTAATTGAAAATTTCATTATTTATTTAAAAGTTGATTTACTTATATGTATTCAAAAAATTCGGGTCAAAGGATATAATCATAAAGTTTATTCTAAACATCTTGCAAAATTTATATATAACTTCTAAAGTTAATATTATAATTATTTTATATTTGCAAATCAAAAGTTTATAATGATTTATAACTATTTCAGCGTCCTATATTCATTTTTATAGCTTTTTAATTTTTTATATCAAAAACCTATAAACCGATCAACATATCATATATTATATCATGTGATACTTAACGAGAAAGAATAAAGTACAATGCTCTTTACTAATAAGATTCACTTCATTTACAGGTTAATATAAAGATAATATATCCTTATAAAATAATTTCATATTTTACTCAAATATTCATAGCTTTTATCTTTCGTATTCAATTTCTCTCTGTCCCAATTCTTCTCATACATGATAATAAATTAAATAGACTACCGTTACATCTCATATACATATCATGTCGCGCGCGTGTTTCAAGTTCTTTATTAACATCTTCTCAATGATGTTTTCAGATCTACAAGTTTTTTAGGTCTCCTTTTTACAATTTAACTTCTCAGGTAGATGTAATTTCAGCTGTTCGTAAAAATTCATAATTTCTAACTACTTGTACGATATTAAATTTAATATTAATCCCTACGAACGTTAATACGGCATATAATTTCAAAAAATTGCAGGTGAAATCAATCCGATAAATATTACATTACTAAACATTACAGCAATAATGTTAGCGACATTACCATAAAAGTTACACACGTCGTTATTATACGCACGGATACAATTGTGGCCCTTCTAATTACCGCGCCATTGTTGAATGGCGCCAAGTCATCGCGAACTACTTTTGCTTCCTACGCTTTTAACTGCGTCGTAAATCCATGCTCGTGAAATATTCCAATTATAATTGGCTCTAACTTTTTTCATATGGGCTAGGGACTTACAGCCGTGGACGAGAAAATTATTCTCCATGGACCCGCGGGTTATGCAACTCGGTCAACCAAGAGACCGACCATACTGCGAGCGCGCTGGTCCACGTACGGTCATTACATTAGAACACGTGGAATTGGAAAATTCGCTGCTAGCACTGTCTCTCGTTGAACCTCGTACTCGGGGTTACGCGATTTGCCATGCGATTTCAAATATTCCTTTAGAAACGACCAGGCATTACTTTATACTCGGATAAGTCCTTTCAAAAGCATCGCTTCAAAGGATGTGTTAAAAGCCTTGGAAGTAATAATGGGATTTCACTTTGTTCGTGAACGTGCCAGCCCGGTTACGCCTAGCTGCAATAAGTATTACAATAATTGACGTGACTCGGCGTACGGTGAATAAAGGGAGAAACCATACTTGCATCGACTATACTGACGTTCATCACGGCACATAAAGCTACGCCCATTCTATGATGTACGGCTAATGGACGTAATTACTGTGTTGGCAGTAATCGTTACTCGTGCAAATCATTATTATTAATGTGTGTACTATCTTCAATGTATAACATACATACGTATATGTGGTGTGATGCGATACGTTTCCATAAATTTCATCTTAACAATCAATCCTGTTCGCGAATCTGGTAAAATAAACCGGTACTTGCACATATAAAGATGTTTTAGATAATTATTACATTTTTGTAAAAATATGGAAAACTTAAATCAACCGCTGTAAAACTCTAGATATTCAAGAATAGTAATTAAAAATGTATTTAATGTACATATATCTGTCTCATTAAAAACTCACTTCCACGTAGACTGACATTTCCGTTAGCGCATATCGTGTAAAAATTTTATGCCACAGAAATATCTACGCCTGTTACTAACAACGTATTACAGCAAGGAAAGCACTATTATCAACCTTCATACGCGGAATATTACGTTGTACGTGATGTCGGTATACTACAATGGGAGCTTGCGTGCATGTATATTTGTGTGTACGTGTGCGTATGCAGCTCACGTTCTGGGCTTTTGTCATGAATTTTCATGCCAAATTTCATGCATATACATTCATAAATACAAATCTCATATTTTTTAAGTAAAATGTTGGGTAGCTTTATATGACTGTGCTGAAGGATTTATTATCCGTAGAGCCGAGGATTTCTCGGAGAACATTACTAACCGCGTTATCTTTGTTGATGTATTTAAAATGTTCAACATTTAAATACATTATCATAAGCATATCAAAGGCATATGTATATATATATATATATATATTGCATTATAATATAATATTATTTATATAATTTTATGATGTGATAATTAAATACGTACGTTTGTAAAAATTGGGTAGTTATGATTACTTAATTTTATCTCATATGTTTTCATTTATTTTCCTTTTATATTGTTCAAATAACATAAGAGGAAAATAAACATATTTACAAACATATTTACAACCATCTAAATTCTTGTGCATCAGATGATAATAATAATTTTCTTGTAATTTATTTTATTGATTTTCGCTTACGTTAGAAATAGAACTTTTTATTCATCATTTTATAAAAAAAAATCATCATTTTTAAAACAAATTCTCGAACTCATGCAGATTGTGCATCCATCAATTTTATATTATATGATGCGACATGTCAGTCACGTCGCGGAGATTCTAGATACTTTCTCCATTTTACATGAAGCACCGACTTTCCACGAGAGGAAAGTAGAATCTCCAAGAAATATCGATAATTTTACGATATACTATTTCAAATTTTTTGACATTTCGTTTTATCCACAATAAAATTTTCTAATAATATTTAACTTTTAAAGCAATCTAAAATATTTAACAAGCACATCTCACGAAATTATTCTATTTTTTCATAATATTTTGTTTTTTGAATGTTGATAAGTAATATCCAAAGTTAGATTTCATTACAATAAAAATTTTTTAAGATTGAAAATAAAATGTTTCCTTATTTGTCTGTCAAAGCCTTTTATTTAAAATTCTAATATCTTATTGATTTTTATTATTATTAAGGATAATTTGCCAACATTTATTAATAAATTATTTAAACTAAAATATTAAAATATGTATATGTATATGTATAACTCACATCATTGCTCATGTATCACATATATACATGTATACATTTACATTATATTCGATTAAAACTTGATCCGCCATTGGCTATTTTGCGATTGAATTTTTCACCATAAATGTAACAGGAAAAGTGCTTTCGACTGTCACTAATTTCATTATATTATACAGAGAACCAGAGAGAGAGAGAGAGAGAGAGAGAGAGAGAGAGAGAGAGAGAGAGGGGGGGGGTGAAGGTAGATGAAGAGAGAATACAATATCTGAGCAAAAAATTTATCTATTATTTGAAACATCGCAACGTGATTGAAGAGTTTCGAATCTCTAAATACAAAATCTCGATAAAATAGAGATTAACAAAAGCATGCTTATTAATACACGATAATAATGTTCCGCAATAATGCTGCATAGAATAAACTGAATGTACTTGATATTGGAAATGTGAATATTAGAGAAAATTTATAGAAAGTCGTTTAATTTCTACAAGCGTGAAAAATGTAGAACCTATTTCATCAGCACTTGATGATATAATAAATTGATTTCTATATTAAAATTCTTTCATTGAGGCTATAAGTTTAAAGATTGCAATACAGGGAAAATAAATATATTAAATATAAATATATATTAATATACTATGTAATTAAATTTTAGAAACACGTTATTAAAAAATCAATGTAAATATGTGTTAATATAAATGTAAAAAAATGACAATTACACTATTTCAAAAAGAAGAATACTTTGAGCTTTTCATTTTATTTGTACCATTTGATAAAATACAGTTCCCTGCCTTTTAGAATTGATTTGGTTGTAGATAATTAAACATTTCTCTCCTCTATTTAAAGAAATATCAAGAACTAACCACGAACGTATGCATTTTGTCTATAATGCTAACCATTCCCATAAACATTGCTTGGAACGGTTCATGTCCGGAAGTAATTTAAACCTGGGAACGGGTTAAATTTTCTTCCAGTTCGACGAGAAAGGTCAGTCGGGCGCGATATAATGAAATATCGATTACGCGGTCTGCGGCATTACCGAAATCGTTTTCCTGCCACTCGCTCATGTTGGCCCAAATTATTCCGCTGACTGCATCTAGATACTCTTATACGTAGTATTTTTGTTATGCATACATGCCATTTCTTTTTGAATATTTCCTTTCAAGTGAGAATTGCTGTTTTATGCATAATATTCGCGTATATATGCCTG
Organism: Acromyrmex echinatior; assembly: GCF_000204515.1. The sequence goes on from NW_011627417.1 coordinate 291,155, forward strand.
ATTCAATTTAATTACAAGTAAATATATATTTTAATAAATAAATAACAATATCTGATAAAATTCTACGATCATTTCTTTATTAGCGAAAATTGAGTTAAAAATAAATGTATATCACAATAAAGAAAGAAGAAACAGAGAATTTGAAATATCTTGCACAATATTGGAGAGAGAGAGAGAGAGAGAGAGAGAGAGAGAGAGAGAGAGACAGAAACATGAATATTTATCAACATAAATATTCTTCCACATTTAGAAAATATTTATAATTTAAATATAATATAAAGTGAAATGAAAGACATTCATTAAGTACTTATAATTTCAATTTATAAATTTGAGAAATAAACATTTCATAAGAGGTTTCAGGATTTAATTTTTGGTATCCCGCTATAAATTTGAAAAGGAAAATTTATCTCGATTTGATTGTAGGATAAGAGAGAAGAGAACGACGTGGGTGATCTATTATACTTTGTACGAACAGGTTACTCCTTCTAGTTTTTTTTAATATACGTGAAACGAAATGTGTATTTCCGCGACGACCGAGAACAACGAGCGCGCATCTCCCAGCGGAATTCGCGCGTAATAGTGCCTGCGCGCACGCTCACTTGTTCATACAGATAAATTTCCGTGGTGGTGAGGGGCATACGAGCGGCACGGCTTCGTTTTGTGGGGCGTAATTGCCGCTACCGAAATCGATGAATATTTCAGCGCGTACAGTGGCGCGCGGGTACGAATGCAGCCGCGTACTTGCGCGCCTGCACACCTCACTACGTATCCACCGCACCACACACGTACTCCCTTACCCGCCATCCTCTCGCTTTCACTCACCCACCCTCTTATTCTCGCCATCGTATCACAGTATCCGTCCCTCCTCCCTTTTGCCACTCCCCAACGCTGGCAACGGTCGGCGAATATGTTTATTCATGCGGTTATTTATTAGTTCGGGCAATTAGCATTAATTAGCGCAATCTGGTACTCCGTTCTACCTCGCAGCGGCACGTCCGCAAGCCGCGAGCAGCGCGACATTGTATAGCCGTAATGTTTTGGCAGTACACAACGAGGCCAGTAACGAGTTGCAAGTTACCGGTTACGATTGGGTTTGCAAACTCTGATGGCTTTCTTTGTGGATCTATTATGAACAAGGAAAGATAATCTCAAATGGCTTTGTTAGTACCTAGTTTCTCTCTCTCTTTCTCTCTCTCTCTCTCCAAAAAAAATAATAACTAATCCTGGCTGAGGTAATATTTTTCGCAATAAGTTTTTTACAGTTTTTCTAATTTAATTTAGGGGAGATTATGAGCGTTTCAGACTGATTGTGTTGAAAGTCCGAAAAATTATCAGCGCACAATCATATCTGAAATAAATTGATTTAAAAAAATATATACATATATATTATTGGAAACAATTTTTAATTTTGATTGTGTTGGCGTTCTCTATCGTATACCTAAATACCGTGAAATAATAACTAATTTTTTATCAAAAATATAAATAAAAATTACTACAAAAATATTAAACTTTATAGATTTCTTGGCAACAGATTTCTTGCTAATGTTTAATATAACTTATTAAATCCAATTTATTATATTTCAGTAATAATATACAAAAGATAATAGAACAAGTGAAATAGTACTTTGTACATAATTTTAATAGAAACAGTTTTATAAAGCTGTTATTTTAATAAAGTTGTTATGTTAATAAATTTTATTTTAGTTATTTTAGTAAGGAACTTCTATTTTCAATATAATGTTGCTTGTTATATGAATATATCTCTATATATGTGCAAGATATTGTAGAAAATTATTATACAAATAATATCAATAACTTCACGTTTTATTTCTAGTTCATTATATCAAAGTGAAACAAAAGAAACCAAGTTTTCACTTCTGATTATTATAATAATCATCACACCAACCAGTATAAGCTATAAGTGCAAATAAATGCACAATAAATTTAATTGGTCGACACAATATCACGGATGTTCCAACGAAGAAGGCAGAAAGGAAAGCAGTTAAGTGAATGTTTCAAAGATAATAGCCTACTTTCAGCGATCACTTCGTTTTATGACCGAATGCGATCAATTTGTCACTTCATTCTGATACCTTTTTCATTGGTCAATCTCATGTAGTTACGAAGCAAGTTGCGGCCGGAGTTTTCTCGTTACTCGTGTCACGTCACGTATAGTTGATAGAAAATGGAATCAAAACTTAAATGACAGCTATAAAAAATGAAGATGATGTGGCAATTTAACATTAAACTGCGATTAAAATATGAAATAATTTATTGTTTAGATATTAACCTACAGTTATATTAATTTCTGCTTTATAGATTTTAATAAAAGGTATAAACAGAAACGTTTGTACTTTAAAAATGTTTTGATATCCAAATTAGATTTTAAAAAAACTACAAAGTTAAACGTAAACACACAGAATACAAATTCTTAAATATATAAAATTTAATTTATAAAGAAATTAAAATAATAAAGGAGGAGAAAAATTACTTTCAATGATTGTAGATGTAAGATATTATATAAATAAATAAAATGGATAAATAAAATTAGAATCGTTTTAATATTCATATTTTCATTAAAAATTGTTTCCTATATAACACCTTTCTATAATATTTATATAATTCTTATTTTACTTCTATGATTTATAAAGATTTCTATTTTAAAAAATTAAAAAATATATAATAAAATTAATTTATATAACTTTAATTTAAATCAATTAATATTCGGAGGAACTGAAGATTTATAATAAATAGAACGGTGATTCATATTCGAGAAATTCTATATTCGTTTCATTACAGAAGAAGTAATAATAGATCAGGAGAAGTAGAAGATATGAAAAACTGATTATTCGAGGTCATTATAACATGATATCCATTTTCCGAATTCATTGCGCCCACCGGTGTTATTCATGTGATAATAGAACAGAAAGGATTGGCAAGATACTAGGCAGGCCGGAGCATTAGCATAAATCCGATAGAGATTCCCGGTATTATGAGGATCCAAATTCCTGGCCGTTAAGCCTGTCCTCTTTCCCCGCGTAACTATCCCGCTATCATGAATACGGCGCACTGGTTTGTGCAGCATGCACCGTTCACGAAAAGACAATGGACTCCGATGGCGAGAGATGGAGTAAGAGAGTTCATTAGTCGCTGCTGCGTCTCTTTGCATTAAGTATTGATAACGGAGAACTCTCGAAATAGCGAGCGAAAGGACCGCGACGGGACACGGAAGTGGGACGTGGTCTTTGTCCGTAACTACTTCTTCACTGAATTCTACGATCGCGCGGGAAAGTTAGGTGAGAGGTATCGTCTTGACGATGTCACGATGACTACTTGCCCACGGAATTCGTCTTTGGTATCTGGCGGAGTACAACTAGACACATTGCAGATGCATTGGTGCCAAAGGTACCACATCAAAGCTCACCCCAAGCCGACTTTGCGCGCCAATCCCCAATTATTGTCGAGTGTGCCTGTAAAGTCCGTTTCCTTGAGTCGCTGTCATTGTCGCACTCTAATCGGTTGTCAAGTAGCGGTTTCTACGTGTAATACGTTCCGTTAACGACCTACCCTACAAATCAGGGAGCATATATAGCGGAATTATGTTCACACTGACGTTATATTTTGGCATAATAAGTGAATTCTCAAAAATGCTTACTCAAATAATCGTTTGAAAATGCTTACTCAATATCTTCTCAAAAACTTCCATTTTTGGAAAATATATCACGTATTATTCAATAATTTCAGTTTTCAAATAAAGAACAGTTAAAATAATTAAAAATAAAAATGTACTTATTTTTCTTACGTATGCAAATAACGTAACAATGGAACATAAAGATCTTTACTCGAAAATTAGAAGATACTAAATAAGAAATAGTACGTATCACACAAAAATAATTTCAATATAATTATGTAATTATTATTATAACAATGTTTTATTTATGGAAATAGGATAATGTACTGTTCTCGAAAGACGCGGTGACCTATATTATACCAAATAAGCATGATTAATTGACCATGATTCAGCTTAACTCTTCTGTTTCTCCGGGCATAAAGTAAGGGTAATTTCTGATAAATGATGCTTTATCCAACGTCCAATTAGTAAATGTAGCATGTAATAACGGTACAAAAATAGATTTCAAATTACGAAGTTGTGTGAACTTCATGAGTTTAAGGACATAATACGCCCTCAAAGTAAAAGCTATATTTTTTCTAATCTGTTAATTTTAGTAAGTATAACGACATGCATAATCCTTCGAACGCTACATCGTTCGAAGCATATTGAAAACGTGTATTTTAAAACGTGCTCTCAAAGCTTGCTGGAAATCGCGATAATGCTCACCGATGCAACTTTTCCCTCGAGTATTTGCCCTTTGCACCGCGCTTAATGCACAAATATATATCGTTTTCTACTGCTCTTTTATCTCGTTTGAAAACGGCTTCGGTCCGAAGAGGTTCAGGCGCATGTATAGGTACGTAACCGGAAAGGTAATCGTTCGAACGTATCCTCCCAGTTCGGTCGGAGGTATACAGGGACGCTTCCAAGTTTTATTACCCCTGTTTTTGTCAACCCCCGGAGGGGGTGACCGTTTCTTTCTCTTAGCAGTGATATTTCACTATGGCTAGCAGAAAGAGAGAGAGAGAGAGAGCTCTTAAGCGTTTGAATCCATTCGAGCGAGCTAGGTCGAGAAATAAGGAGGAGGCAGAAGGGGATAGTTACCCGCACTGCAGAATTGCCATTTTCCGGCCTCTCCCTCCCTATTTTACTCCCCTAATCCCAACGCCATAAATTAGCCGGGACGGAAGTTCGATACGTTAGTCGCATTTGTCCACGGTATACCCGAAATAAAGACTTCGTGAAATCATGAGTACACGCGCGAAATGGTCGAGGGAACTGTTCCCTCGATGCAACCCTGGGATCCTATCTCACGGTTAACAAAGACCGGTTGTACATCTATCTCGACTACTTAAGATATCGATACCTGCAACTCTCTAATGAACAAAAATAGTGACAAATATTTGCACCAATTTGTTCTCGCGCTATGTACAGTTCGTTCTATAAACTAAAATGCAACTAGTGTGTGTTACTCGTTTACTTCATATCGATATTTTGTGTACATGTCCAGAGATGTCACATTTCTTCCCTAAACATTCTGGAACACGTAATCAATGTTACAAACAGTAAATATTTAGTTATCTCAGAGAAATGTATTTACTAAATTTTTAATTTATTATGTAAATTTTATTTATTATAGAGATAATTTGAAAATATAAATATAAATAATTTTTAAAATTAAAAATAAATAATTTTTCTTCTATAAATGATTTAATTTATTATTTAAATAATTTGAAGATGTGAATAATCATTATTATTAAGTTTGTTTATTATGACATATTTGATTTAACTCTGCTAATCTATTTAGGTTTATTTGACTCAAAGTGTAATTAATTTTTTTATTAACATTTCACTTAAAATTTTTTTCTGGCATTAGTGGCTTCGTTTGTGTTAATAAGAAATATATATTTTTTTGTGAAATTTTTTTAATTTTTAATTTTTTAGAATCATATTGAATCAAACAGTGTGATCGTACAGTGAATTTGAAAACACCAGCAGCGTTAAGTAGCGCATATACTTTTATTAAATGTACGCGCAAGAATTTCTAATGTGTACGATATTATTTTTTAATATTATCTTAAATTATCATTAAAGAGAACAGTTATAAATATTCTTATTATTATTAATAAACATATTATTATTATACTCTATTATTATTCCTTAGTCTGCAATTAATATATTTATTATAATTATAAACCCAATCAAGTTAATATAGAATTTACATTAATAAAACAGATATTTTTAATGTTTTTATATCGTAATAAATTTTTTATTAATTCTATTTGTAATTTATATGTGTAATACGTGTAATATATGTAATACGAAGTAATCAGAATACATATATAAAATATATATTAAATGACATATGCGTATTAAAAAAAAACACAGCATATAAAATTATAAATAAAATTCTACTCTGAAATTTAAAATAAATTATAAATCATTTCAAATCTAAACAAAATTAATTTGATTAATTTCACTAATAATAACATTTTTTATTTCATAAGATATATCTTATAACAATTTATTAAATCAATATTTCGCTAAATCTCTCACCTAATATTCATTTCTGAATAACGCCTTGTAGCGTTGTATATTAATGACCGGTCCACACCATACAACATGCATACAATGGCATACAGCGAACAATGATGCGCATCGATTCAAATGAGTCAATCATAGCCAATCTAATTTGAGTATGCGTAAGATCGCAGCACATGGAATGTGATTCATGGTCTGTGCTACCGTTATTAACGATAATTTCAATAATACTGAAGATAATTTTAATAAGATATTTCAAGAAATTTGTAATATTTAAAAATATTATATATTATATATTATATATATATATTCTTTGCCTATATAATTATTCCTTTATATTCTGCGCTTTATGTACTATAATAAAAATTATTTTAGCATTAATTTCTCTTCTTCAGAGAATAGATTAATTAATAGTTTAATATTTAAAATTAATTAGAAAATGCCTTCTCAATCTGATGAAATCTAAAATCACTATTATCTTAAGTAGACTTACTTGTTATTATAAATAAAAATAATATTGTTTTATCCATTTATATACACATTATTAAACATGTATATATAAAACTTAACGCAGCAGTTTCCTCTTTAATAAGAATTAGAGAAACAGAGAAAAAGAGAGAAAGAAAGAAAGAGTTTATTAAATTTAATTTTTCATATAAAATGCTATATATTGAAATGTACATAAATATATTTTTTCAGTTAATTAAAAAATTATTGTAAAACGCAATATTATAAAAATATTTGCAAATTATTAGAAGTTCTAGTATATTAAATCAATAATTTCAAAATTTTCAATAATTTAATCGATTTTTTATATACTATAATACATACAAATTTGTCTAATTACTAATCTTTTATTACTTTAAAAATTTTTGAGATTATAATAACTATATTATGTAAAAAAAGTAATTTTTTAAAACAGTTAGATGTACGACATAAAGTTTGTAATCTAAATTACAACGTTGTCTGATGATTTGGTAGAAAAACATTTTATTTATTCGGTATATTATACGAAAATGTGCGTCGAGGTGAAAATATATGTATAGAGAAATGTGAAACACAATGATCTCCTCTGACTGAAGTGTAAATAGGAACGTCGTAAAACTAATCCTGGGATTTGTCTCAGATAGCGCTTTGTTATCCTTAAATTAAATGAGTGTCGTGCCGTTGCCAAGGCTTTTTTGGCAGTCAATGTGGGAAGGCTTTTGGTAGGTGGGACGAGCTCGAAAAAAGGGAGCGAAGTGAGCGAAGAGAAAAAAGACGATGAGGAAGGTAGAAAAGCTTCACTCGTACTCGTCGTCTCGTCCGTTCGTTATTGTCGGCGGGTAAGGATCGTGCCAGGAGGATTGGGAAAAAATTCCCTGCTAGGGAAGGTTTCTCGCCTTCATGAAAACTCTGAGGTTTTATAGATGGGGATAAATAATGTATCAGGATATTGGAGGATAATAGCCACGGCAAGAAGAATCGAGAGATCGGACCAATCGGTGAATAAGATACCCGCCATACTCCGATGTGTACATCTCTATAATCTCGAACTATAATCTCGAGTTTCGTTGAAAACGTGATTGTAGATAAATCAAGACAAAGTTTTTGCGTGTTCTTTGTGCTAACTCTACCTAGAAAATTTTATCTTGATTCCGAAAGCTGAGGTAAAAATAGACCGCAAAGAAACATGAAAGAGAAATTAAATTTTTCATGATAACGTTATCATAGACGTATGCGATACTTTACACGTTTTTGTCTACATAAAACTAACACGTTGCTTGATAATGGAGCAATCTTTACAGGAAATTTAACAGATTGTCTTGATAGATAATCTGTGAGTGGCAACTTGCAAATTTAATTAAAAATATGTAAAATATAGCAACTGCCGTATTTAAAAAAAATCATCGAATATAACATTAGTGTGTATAATTAAAAAAATATTATTTAATATTCATGTAGCAAGATGATGTCAAATAAATAATGTCTTTAATATCAATAAAACGTTGTTAAAACTTTACTTGTTAATTGAATATCAAAGATGTTTGTCAGTTATTAGGAATTTAATTCAAATGCATCTTTATCCTTTGAATTGGAAAACTTATAACGAATGCGGTCACTTAGCATTATGCCAGATCAATGCATACTAAAAGCTGCTTTACATGAAATTAGCAAAGTTAAATGTAAAAGTATATAAATATTTTAAACATGATTAACTATCTACTAATGATATTGTCACATTATTTAACAAAATATATATATATGTATCATTTCATTGTCAAAGTTGATTATATTGTATCACTATATTCAAATATTTTATGTAAAGCAGCTTTTAATACGCACTGATTCGGTGTAATGCGAGTGATTAAATTCACTATTATAATAGACGTGCTGTTAAGTCGCTTCTTCTTGGCAGGAGAAGATTATACAAATAAAATGAAAATGTCGTGTACCTATCATGTACAGTTTATCGTGCATGACGCGTCGTTACTTGCTTGCATCGCGGCGTGTTACGGCATGTCATTAAATTAATGCTGAAACCCTGTAGCACGCAAACTGCCGAAAGTTACCGGCTAACTCAAATCTCGGAATCACAATCATGGCACCGCAAAGTGAAGTGCCAACCTGTTTTCCAATCAATACTTGATAAAAAAATATTAGGATATTCATATGCATCAACTTCAATGCAAAATACTCGTTATGGAATTAAACATAAACAGATCAAAAGTCATAGATGGAAGTATCTTAAAAATGTTTTTAAAAATGATGTTTTAAAAATAAATTTTTAAGCTTAAAGATACGCTGTATTCGAAATTTATAAAATTAATATTATTAATATTTATATAATTTTTTATCTATACAAAATAATGTACAATTTAATAAATACGCATCGAGAATATGTTATACAAAAAATGCTTGTTGATTCAAAGCGCATCAAGCTCTAATGGTAACTCACCCACCGCTTTTCTTTGTCTCTTACATCATCTTTTGCACGTTCGCGTTTATAACTTTAATATAAACTTACGCTGCCTGCATATAGAGAAATAATAAGAGCACTACGAGTTGTAAATACGAAAAGACATAGTTACAGATATCGCAACATATATTGTGGCAGTTTTACGACGTAATTAACATTAACTTTGCAGAGTAGTCAAAACAAACTTTGCGGAATTGATTCACAACGCTATATAAACCCGAATAAGTTATGTATAACCCTATTCACGCACAGAACGTGCCCCTTTTGAACATAAGCAGACAGCAATTACTCTCAATGTTAGCATACGACGAACTTCATCACTGACCTTCCGCAAGGGATGGACGAGCGAGGAACACCTGCGCGACGACGTAAATCGCTGACACAATAATGCGGATCAGCGACATCCATCTAGAACTTGGCGTGACGCCACGACGGGAAAGGACGATTCGCGCCGGAATCTCGGTGCGGACTGACACACGAGGGGTTTACCTGACTCGGTAGCGGCTGGAGTAAAAGAGAGGGTAAGAAAGAGCGGTAGGGAGAGATAGAGAGAGAGTGAGTAAAAGAGAGATAGAAAGAGAGAGAGAGAGAGAGAGAAGGGGAGGAGAGAGGGGAGAGAGAGAGAGAGAGAGAGAGAGAGAATGAGAGGGAGAACGTGATCCTTTCTGGTCTGCCGTGAGCTTTAGGGTTGGTGGTTCGCATGCGCTCGTCGGGGTTCACGTGCCCTCCGCCATCACAAACCGTAAGACCCGCCTTCCTCGTACTGGAGACACGTTCTTAGGATAGCGAGAAACACACGTAGACACCAACGTCAGTTGCATGGTATTCGACCGCCGGAGTCCCCTTAGGATAGATAAATGATCGAACGTCCTGCGTTAAACAAGTAGACGCCGGATTATGTTTCTGTTTATACAATCTGCACTGCTTTCTCAGAATGCCAAAATTTATTATAACGTATAAAGCAATTATACTCCCGACTCCTCATCGATCCGATGCTTAATTAGTATGTATAGATATTATCTGTTAACACGTTATCGCGAGGAAGTTATTTCAGAAAGGGCAGAAGTTGTCTTGCATTTAAACATCACAATGTCGTCGATGTATCTTTACAATGTCATTTTGGACATAATTTTATTTTATATTTGTTTTTTATATTTGTTTAAAACTATAATATGTATCTAAAATTTTTTAGTATCATAATATACATTATGCATTTTATATATATAATTACATAAACTGCGATGTATTTCATATTTTTTAATTTTGTTTAAGATTTTTATTTAAATAATTAAACTCTTACTACATAATTATTACATATAAATATGCATATGTTTACATATAATATAATAGTTATACACAACTAGAGTCTAATTATTTAAACATGCAAATATACATGTTAAACAAAATTTCAAAAATATAAAAATATTATTTATATTAAACATATAATTTATATTACAATTTTTTTATTTCACTTTATATTATATTACAAAACATATTACAAAATTTTCAGCGTTCTAATACAAAATCGTGATACTTTCGTTATAATAAGTAGTAAAATCTGTCATATGGTCAGCCATGCATTTTCCGCCAGAAAAACCAAGTTTTTCTCTAGTGAACTTGTACAGATTGAAATTACGTGTTCAATCGAAACGTTACTTTTCAATCTGTGGTGAGTGAAAATAGCTTGAAATCGATCGTCGGTTCGACGGTGAAAAAGATTATCCACTTTTCCGTGTCAGATGATAAGATTTCGTGACCTGTGATTCACCGCATCAGGGCAACGTACACGTGCGGGGACTACTTTAACAGACTGTCGATCAATCAGTAGATATCCTCGTTTATCAACTCTTTTAAACGAACGCTAGATCCTAACATCGTCGTTCTACGTGAAGTTCTTTTTTTGATTGCACTATTTCGAGCTTAACGAAATTGAACGCATCGTTGCTCTTTCTTCGAACATAGTTCACGTCTTTCAGCGCCGTCGCAGTCAGTGGACGCGTCACGAAAACTGTCAAGTCAAAAATTACGAAATAACAAGTGATGTGCGCAAACACTGAAATTGGTTCCATGCCGTCAGCCGAGAAATCGTTAGCGCGATATACTGAAGTAACTAGGATGAAAGTCGCCATCAAAAAGGTAGCAAAAGGAATTTAAGCGTTTCATGTCTTTCGGTGGCATGCGAACGAGTAGTGCAAGTCATAAACCTAACCCACAGTTCTCAGGCCAGTATTCGTAACAGGCATTACAGTACCTATATCGCACTATCCCCTAAGGATGACTCTAAGTGCAAGTGTACCGAAACTTTCGTGGGTGCCCTCGTAAACCGGTAAGAGATGGCTTCAAGGTGACGGCAGGAAGCGAAACGTGTTTCCAGCTCCCTTCTACTCCCTAGCTCTTTTCGTCGCACTTCCTTTTCCGTTCTATATCTCCCTTTCTTCTTTCTATAACATTCTCTTCCTTTCACTCGCGGATAAGGTAAAGTCGACAACATTTCTACTACTACACTTGCCTCGTCGCACATATTCCGGCACCACTGTAGATGCTTTTGTAAGTCTTTCAAGCCAAGTTTTACAATGGAAGCGCGAGTCTCCAAGAAGGAAACTATAGATATTGTCTAAATTATATGTTTTAATTAAAGTTTCCCTTTGTAAAAATTTTACCTGGTTATTTCATTAAATCATCAAATAAAGTAATAAATGACCCCAATTCGACGTCAAACATTCGTATACGCCTCATACACCATTTTCAGCTAATCAAAAATATTTGTATTTGCAATCGCGCCTCTATCACATATATTATTAATATGGAAATACATATATGGACTAATAGATTGACGATATGTGGTTTAAATTAGTGCAAACAGAATACAATATGTGTTTAATTATTTAAATAAGTAAATATTGAAAACAGGAATATATGCGAAAACGTAATGCGCACAACTGATTACGATTTGGTCTCTTTCTCTCTTGTTAAGTTTAGAATCATTTATACGTTAAGCATTTGCAATATTTAGTATTGTTGAATAATATTAATATAATAACACAATCTGAATAATAAAAAGATAAAAGAAATGTAATTTTAGATATTTTAGATATTAAAATAGTACGTGATATCTGGAATGCCAATCTGATAGATACGATGAAGATATTGTATGTAATATAATAACTTCCAAAATTGGATTAATTCTTTCTCATTGCTATTGAATCATGTATCAATTGTTTGACACGTACAATAGAGATTGTTGGTATCTAAAAGATTGATATTACTAAAGCAAGTAATCATAATGAAAGTAATCAGTATGCAAAAGCAATAGCATTATCAAAACCATCATCATAGTAAATTCCATTTATTCTCTCAATAATTTATAAAGATTATTAAAAATATGCATATATTAAATAAAATGTTTAATGTAATTATTCACATATGTAATGAAAAATACAGTAAATGTACTTTAATATTTTTAATTAATGTAATTTCGTGAATTAAATATCTTTTTTAACGATACGAAAAATAATTAAAAAAATGAGAGAAAATGAGAGACGAATAAGTGAATATGTTAATCAGAGAGAGCTTTTCTATTAAATTTAGTAGACATCTATAAACATCAACGTGATATACTAAAACATTATCCAGATTTCGCAACTATGATTTGCAAATCGTTTTAAATGTTTATCCTGGCAATGTTTGTGGAAAAATTGTGTCTAGTTTTCTAAAGTCACGGAAGCTGCTATCTATCGCGTATAACTTCTAGCCTGCGAGCTGTCTAGCGGAAAAGAAAAACTCTACGATCGTTTGTTTTTAGATTCGCATCCGTGATAAAATCAAATTGCACGGAGATCGGGCGAGACGTCGCGGAGGTCGTCCTGGACGTCGAAGCGGCTCCGGAAAATGCCCATTCCCAGTGAAGGACTGGATGCTCATTTCCTGCCGTCGGCGGACCGCAAACGCGAAACGAGTAATTCGATTTTCTGCGAAAGCGCTAAGAGGCGTCCAAAAGCCTCGACTACGCTCACTCGGTAGTACGGTTGCCGAGTCGAGAAAAGACTCGCACTGCCTCTTTATTCGCTTTCCTCTAAGTACCAAGCTTTTATGCGCTCTAACGCGAGCGTACGAATGCAGCGCGAGGAAACACACAAGAGCAAACGAACGAACTTGAGAACTCTCTTAACGATAAGCTCATTCTTTAATCTCGTATACGCATCGCAATTCGCGAGCTTTATTTTTTATCATCGCATCGATATCATGAGTATGCAATTATCAGATATTAAGCGTGCATGTATTTGATCCACTATCACAATAGATCCTTTTAAACATACTTGAAATTATTTTTGCTATGTTTTCTCTATGTAAATTTTATTTTTCAAATTTTTTTGTTTGCTCTCAATCAATCATTTTACGGTATTTAATCGTTAAATGTCAAGCTGTCAAACCAACCCAACAGAATCAACCCAAATTTATTCGGCCGAATTATATGATTGGCAACCAATTAGAACGGTGGATAAATAACAACAAAATACTTGCGTGATATCTAACTCTTATGTTTTATAGATTGACAAATACAGATTTGTCCTATGGATATCTTGAAAAATTTAAGTGTTTAAAAGCAAAAGTATATAGCACATTATATAAAAGGTTCATAAGTTTCGAAGGATTCTATTTATGAATAATGTCTCGTTTCAGTAGAAACAAAATATTTGCCAAAAAATATACATTACAATAAACTTATAGTCAATTTTCATGATACATTCTGGACGTACGTGTTATATTATTGTATTATTAATTAACACCTATCATTGTAAACGTCGTGTTTTTAATTTAGCAAGAATCATATGAAAGCATGTAAAGTTACTTTAACATTTATGTTTACTTTAAATTCGTTCTACTTCTTAATCTTTTTGCATTTGCATGTATGCAATCTACAAATTTAGAAAGATTTTCCCTGTATATTTTCTTTACATTTACGTCGGCAATCCTATTCACGAAGGAACCGTGACACTCAACAATCATGTAATGCGTTTTGCGATCCAAGAGGGCACAATGCGAGAAGCGGACGAACACAAACGAGAAAACTTAGAAACTTCGTTAATAACCAGACTGTTGTTTAGCTCTTCACACGCACCACCTCGCCCACCCGCGAGCTGCAGGCGAACCCCCGATCCAGGCACCAGGCGATCTTACTAGACCTTAACGGCCGTCACGGGCGCGTTACAACAGAGCGATAATATTATGCCGGTAATATAATGCACACCATGGGGGACCCCTATTATATTCTGACAATATCGATGCGCGACGCGTTCTATTGCACGCGGCGCAATAGTTCTGAGTGCATCGTAAAATCGGCCTCGTAAGAAGATATCGATTCTGAATCGTAAAGACGAAAAGATTCTTCGGAAAATGACGAAATCGAGGGTGATATAAGAGATAGCCGATTTGTAAGTTGTGTCAGTGTATATCTTGCTTATATATAAGAACATGAAAAACCGCGCGTTCAATTTACGTGCAGTTACCGCAATATATATCTGCTGTCATTTTGATATGAAAAACGAACTCATTTTCGCAACTATTCTTTCCATGTATCGCAGAATGGCAAATATATCTATATCTTTATGTTTCAATGCTAAAATAGTAATCAAATAATATGTTCCAAATGAAAATAATCATCCAAAATATAATTAAATATAATCAAGAGTAATTGCATATCTGCAGATAATTAATATTTACACAAAACAATTTTTTCTGTCAATAGATTATTAATATTGTACAATTGCACGCAACATTCCCAAAATGATTAATATTATTAATCACTTTACGTTCCCAATACAAGTTTACGAATGCGTAATATTTGTTGTACCAATATTCCAATGAGTTAATTATCTAGTTAATATGTAAATTAGTAAATTGTTTACGTTTCTCGTATAAATAATTATTTGTATAAATAATAAACAGAAATAAATATAAAATGCATGACTGCGATAATATTTGTACAGGCATAAGAGAAAGTGACACATTATTTGTATACAAAAATAAATTTTTTGCTTTCCAAATTTAAAATTAATTTGCTTATACTATTTCATTCAAATCGTTAATCTACATAATTAACAGACAATAAATATTTTAATATAACTCGAAGGAGCATTGTAACTCTAATTATAAATCTGTTTAAACTATGTAACAATATTTTAGGGTGAATCACATTAAAGCATTCGTCAAATTCACGCAAAATCGATAAATTTGCATGTAAGAATAAAAAAAATCGAATATTCGTATATTATCAATTTAAATATAATGCATGGCTAAACTAATAAACATGCTTATGTACACATTCTTTCAGATATAGATATACGTATTGTTAAATTGGGAAAATCCACCTCGATGGATATACATTCAAATTTCGATGACACCCACTTAACCAGATTTGTATGCGATTGCATAATAATTTATTCCCAATCAAGCGCGAGGCCCGTCGTATTTATTCATACATCCGCTATAATATTCACGTATCTAATAATTAGACTCTCGGTTGACTGGAAGAGCCACGTCAATCGGACGAACGTGACAGTCCCGCATTGAGCCCTTCAATTAATTCTCACCGGGTGGGAACGGTACCTGAATCCTACGTGTGCGTGCACCTTTGATAAACGAGTCGCATAAGGACGACTAATTAGGCAGGCACAGCGTGAGATTGCTTGCGTGTACATTTGGATCGGGTATGTGTAAGCGTGCACATCCATAAGCGAACGTACCCGTGCATGATGTCGTGTTGTACGTTCGGTTGTTTTAGGGGTCGAAGGGGCTATGAGATGGAAAGCATTGGGACGTCATTGTCTAACCACAGTCCGAACCACCGAACCATTATTCAAGCACAAGGCTTTGACGTTTGTCCGAGATAAATTGGCTCGCGCTATAAGCATTGAATAAACAGCAGCACGCAAGCACCTTCTCAATAATACAGGTGTTCCTGTAGGAAAGACAGAACTTGCTGATATACAGCGATATATTTAAATAAAAACATATCATTTTTCTACTTCGCGGTATATTCACAAAATTTCACGCTCGTGTGTCATATAGTAGTTAGGCATGGCTAGATACTTTAGACACTGACGGGCCCTATCAGTACCTTCTGCTCGAGTTGTGCGGCTTTGCTGTGCAGCAGTTTTTATCCACATCTCGTCGAAATTTTGCTGAATCGTTGTAAATATCGATATTGATGACACCATCATTATTTTTAATGAGGTACATTTATAACATTAAACATTAGACAACTCACTAATATTCGTTTAAATATCGTGACAGTTGTTCAAATAATAGTAAATCTCGTTAATCTTAGAGCTTTCTTTATCTTTTTAATTCGAAAAGCACTAAATCTGAATCAGTGGATAATCATCAGTGCCAAGTATGCCACTGATAATCAGTGAATTAAATGTGAGATCCCTAACCTAGCTAATCTTTATTGTGTGATCTAATTAACCTTGTTTTAGTGCTTAAATTCAATGAATATGGTATTGAAAGATTAAAATTAATGTGCAAATATCAGTATTTTAGTTATATAATGTTAATTTTAGTTACGTAACATTCTTCCTTTTTAGTTGAACTTCACTAATTATCAGCAAAGTATGCCACTGGATAATTAGTAACTATCCATTGATTCAGATTTAGAGAACAGTATATGCATGTATTATAATATTTAACTTTTTATAAACTAATTAAAGATTTATTTTTAAAAAGTACCTTTTAAATTACATTAAAAATTTTTAATGTAAAATAAGATAAAAATAAATAAAATGTGTGCGATTATTTTTTACACATATGCTTATGATTTTAAAGTGCTATATATCTTGTATTTATCAAAGTCAGGTATCTGTTGAAATTTCAGAATTTTTCAAAGTACTAAGCAATTGTAATAAAATTTTTTTTTATCAAATTGAAATATCAGTGTTTAAAAAGTAAAATAATGTAGCAAAGCTAATTAAGATATTTTCAAATATATTTGATATTTTCTTTTGCAAGAGCTTTTATCATTTTTACATTTATTATTTATTTTATCATTTTTTATCATCTTTACTTTTCTAAAGCAAAAGTCTCTATAATACAGCTGATCGCAGCTATATTAGCTGCACATATAATTCTTCTGTTATTTTTTAATCATAACTGATACTTTTCCCTGAGTTAAGGATAAAAATTGCCATCTATGCAAAACGTTTCCTTCTCGGTCTCTCGATGCGGTAGGTATTCGCGAGCCACATGAAGACTCTTTCATGCGTGTCGTTGCGGAAATGTAACACAATATATTCAGATATGTATTTCAGAAAACAGATTATTTCCCTCGCGCGTATATTTCACATGCATCAAATGCATTTTCGCTTCAACCGCAAAACGTTAGTAATTTTAATATACGTGAGTTACAAGTGTGCAACGGTACGAAGGCGAAATTGCGGGCCGGAGAGCCCGTTGTTTTTCCTCGCGCACATCCCGTAATGCGATATGACGGAAAATTGCATACGTTTTAAAGTTCGCTCGACAAACTGCAACACCAGGCGTACTCATGGTCGCAGCCATCATATATTCATAAACGCCCTACATAGTCATAGTGGTGTGTGCGGTCACTTGCTTGTACGCAATTGCGGTGACTACATCATTGTAAAAGACACATTATCGTCTTTCTTGTGAATTCCTATACTATATTTCTTGCTTAAGCGATGCAGTTTTGCCAGGATATAAACATCGCTATTACAACGTAGATTCTACGTGGACTAATGCAAATCACTTTCCGAGGTCAATTACGTTAAACGCGAACTATTTGCAGGAAACCGCCGCATTTGTACGATAAGCCCGCGAAAGTTCTTAAGGTTATTTCAACGAGGGCACGAATCTCTTCCTCGAAAAAAAACTCGAGATTACCGTGATTTCCCGGGGCGAGGGTGAACGCCTCGGAATGTGAAGACTGACTGGGTGTGGCTAGGTTCATTTTCCTTTTATTCAGTATACCGTCGGTGTAGCACGGGAATCTCAAACATGAAAGGGTTTCATAGCTCCGCGTGAAATAACCCGAAACAATACTACTAGAGACAACAGTGCTACTGTCTAACGACACTGATGTCTGCATCCCTACAGATTAACAAGACGACATCTTTTTTAACATGCTTCCATAAATGTAATCGTATTATAAATCAATAAATATGAAATTTAATAAGAGTACATTTTGAATTTGCAAAATTTTAGTCTATATATAAACATGAAAGAACATGGAAGTGATATAAAAGATTCTGTAGCTTCAATTATTAAATTTTCAAAAATGCATATTAGTTCGAACATATTAATTAATAAATTTAATGATATTAAATACATTACATTTTGTAATTTTTTATTCACAAACTTGAATAAGGGTATGCATACAATTGTATGTAAATTCTTATGTAAATTCTCCGCGAAGAGAATTAATAGAGATAGAATTTAAAATTAATCTTATTTTAACAAAAATTCAATTAAACGTCATCTTATTTCGCAAGTTTTTAATTTTCGATGGTAAATATTTCAGTAATCGAGCAACTATCGAATTTGTAAATAATAAATCACAAAGAGTAGTAAATCTGATGCCAGTTAAGTTCAAATCAATGTATACTTAAAAAAGCTTAAGTAGTTGATAAAACTGCAGTTTTCTACAGCTTGTGCGCCGTTCTAAATTTACCTAGTTTAAACTACGAGTCTGTTATAGAAAGTTCACTTTAATTAACTAAAGATTTATAATTTCTTTAAAAAGGTTAATTCTCCTTTACAAAAGTTAATTCACAAAATCCTTTATTTTTTATTGCTTTAATTTTTCATTTCCTATATAACTTTTAATTCGAAATGCTGATATTAAAAAGCAAATGTTATTTCTTTTATTTCTAATAGTTATGCAAAATAAATAGAAAATATTTCTTTTTATAAGTTTTCAATTTTCTATATGTTTATGCATTCAATTCTGATCTCATGGTCAAGGCCATGTTTACTTATGAGTCAATGCGTGTACGTAATGCTTATCTCGATTTGAACTTCGTAACGAGCAATAACGTAACCTAAGGGTACTTCTCCGAGTACTCTGAGTAGTTTGTGTTGAAGGCCGATTTCATGGATGTCGCCAAGTTAACATAACTACTCGCTCGCAGTTGACGTAATTTCAATGAGATGACAAAGGCCTCGCCCACATGCAAGGTTTCTTGGATTAAAGCTGCGCTTTATCCTCTTTAGCCACGTCGACAAAACCGACATTTCACCATTCCACATGTCACACAAGAAACTGTGTTATAACAAATAAACTGAATATCAAAGTGATTTTATGAGAATATCAAAAAGACTCAATATTTAAATAAAATTTATAAACAAAACAAATTAATGACAGTGCGATACTTGATGGGCTTATAATATGAAAATTATTACACGTTCTCCTTTGTGCTAAAAGAAATTTGACTACGCTGCGTTGCTCAGAATATTTGCGTTTATTGTATTTGTTAAATAGCGTATATTTTATAATGGGTACAAAATTACAAAAATTATCATTATTATGAAGAAGACCTAACGCATCAATAATGCATTATATATCATAATGTATCCACAAATAATATTAAAAAATATTTTATAATATGAAATTATTTTACATTTCTTTTTATAGCCAAAATATGAAATGGCCAAAATACGAAAAGTCCAGCTAGATCATCAGAAACGTACTCATGCGGAACGTATTAAGTATGTCATAAACTATATGTGTATGCACCAAATATTACGCCATTTTTATTAGCCTGTTTTATTTATTTTATTTTCTGATATACATATATTTTATTACACAAATTTTTTTCATATAATCAATTTACAGTAAATATATTAAATTTAGAATTTGTAAAACAGAAAATTTTTAACTGAAAATTTTCATAAATAATTTCGATACAATTTTATCCCTATAAAAATTCTTCATCTAATGAATTTCATCTTAAAGTAAAGATCACAGCTTAGAGAACATAAGCA
Organism: Acromyrmex echinatior; assembly: GCF_000204515.1. The sequence continues at coordinate 311,266 of NW_011627417.1, forward strand.
CGTTAATTGAATATCAATAATGCGTATGTGCGACTGGAACGTTTATACATGGTTACGTGCATTCTTACGTTCGAAGGAATACATAAAATCCTGGTTGCGAGGGTGGCAGCTCGTCCGGACCATCGAACAGAGTTATCGAAGCGATAGGGAAGCTATCCGAGACTCTGTCCCTCCATAATCCCGCCTGCTCGAGCTATTATCCCGGAAAAGCCAGTCGAACATCCGATTAGGAAAACCGAACATACGTTATTTCCTTCGCGCAGGAAACGTTCATCGGCTTGCTCGCAGCAAAATGACATTTTATCGTTATTACGTTTATGATTTGAAACCGGCGCTCATCGATCCTCTTATAAGTGAATTTATTGCCGCGGTCTTCATCAATCTCAGAATCCTGCCATTCAATCGAACCGAACTATAAAGAATGATCAAATCTTTTCTAAAAACGTAAAGATGTTAAATTCTGTGGTATAAAAACAAATATCTATTTAAATATTTTCATATTTATTTGTTATTATAAAAATATATTTATTATAAATAAACAAATTATTGCTACCTGCACATAAATTAATTAGAAATTTTCCGATCATTAAAAGGCGACTTTTATTTGCCGAAAGATGTACCAGAAACTTGATAATTTCGCGCGATAATAAATAACAGTTAAAGTTAACAAGATAACTACATTACAAGGCGTCTGAAATCGCGTTAGACTTCGGAATGCGAGCATTCCTGTGCGTTCCTTTGTCAGAGATTCTTGCTGCTTCTGCGCGCAAGGTAAAAGTCTCGTAAAAGCTTCGTGACGACTTAAGCGGCAGCAAAATAGATGCAAGCGAACGAAAATCCGGCATTAACAATAGAATTTTTCAACGTTTTATCCTCAGGTGCTCACTGCTTGTAATTGACAAATGGCGTCTCGAAGAAAGAGAATGAGCGCGATGGTTACAGAATATCCACTACGTGGCGAATGAAAAAGACAGAGATAGGGGTAGGAGAGGTAGGGGTGGGAGGGCCGAGGGGTAGAAAGCGGATAGAAGAGAACAGAGAACTGCAGTTTCACCGCATACCGGAAGACGAAGGCACGGCCGGTCTTGAAGCGTTTCATGGCAAACCAAATATTCGCGGTATGCACCGGCGTTACACGCCGGAATTTCCAGCATGAAGTCGTTATACTGCGAGACCACTTATAATTAATTGCTCTAGTTTATAATCGCCTTGCGGCCATTGTGACGCGACCGCCCGAATAACGCGGATACCTATACTGCATACTGCGTATCCGGATACACTTTTATTTTACTTCGTAAGAGAGATTCGCATATTATATATTTCGCGAGGTGCGGTCGTGCAGATTAATAACATCCTCCACGCTTATCACTGCCCGAGCACGATCGAAATCGCCTCTCATCTCGACGCATCTGCGGAGGACAAGCCGCTCCGATAAATTAGATAATACGCCACGCATGTTTCCGCTTACTTGCCGTGCCTGCAATTAATGAAGCAATAACAAGCAAATGGCAAATAGCACGTTTATTTTGCGACAATTGACTGGCACGTGACAGAGTGCAATAATTCGCGGAGACTTCATTAATGCTTATACGCTTTGGTGAGTACATTTTGGTTTCCATGTCAATTACAATGCATAGAGCATTTGATGCTAATTTCACGCGACTACAGTAGATTGAATCAGAAATTTCCTATGCCGTCATGCATGTAATAATCGAGATTTATTGGTCACAATTTTATAAAATTGTTTGTAATTATATATATATATATTCGTCAGGCGACAAATTCACTTTCTTTCTCTCTCTCCTCCACGTTGTAACACAAATATGTAACGTGATATGTTCAGTCTATGATTATGGTTTATCTTTTTTCATACAATCAAGATTGCTTCTTTTCAACATCAAAATAAAAAAGTTTTGGTATAAAAATAAAGGATTTTGCATAAATCATGAATTTATTTTTTATCAATTTTAACTTATTAGGGTTCACTAATAATACTCTCAGCAAGATTTCGAGTGATGTTCTATGTAGAAATTCATATATAACATTAAAAATTGTCAATAGAAATTTAGAAATCTTGATTTAAAAGCTGTACAAAAGTGCACGTATGCAAAAAATATGTTCCGCTACTAATTAAAAAAAAATACGTGGCATAGAGGGATTCATCAACAATAATTGTAAATTTGTTAAGTTGCTGCGAAAACTTTTATCAACTTATTCTCGATTGTAATAATTATAACTGTATTATAGACAACAATATGTTCCTTCCGAAATATATACAAACTATAATACGTGTTAAAACTATTACTCATATAAATTTAAATACAAGATAATGTATTAGCTCTCTTCTATTTGTTTAGCAATAAAATAATCAACGAATATGTAAAAGATTAATTTTTGAGATATTTCTTTATTAATCATTACTCATTAATATTTATTTATTTAAGTTATATTTTGCAAGTTACAATTGTTCTAATAACTGTTCTAATAATTGTTCTAATACAAACAATAAAATAAGATTATATGTGTTTATTTGCGCGAAAATTTTTAAACTTATGTTTATGTATTTGCGACATTGGCAAGTCTTCAAAGATGAAATTTCAGCTCTCTGTGAATTTACACGTGAACCGTGTCTCTGTATGCCTTCCACCGATTAGATGCGACCGCGGATGTTTGAGTTTACAGATTGCACCTGCGGTGTGTTAAAGCTACCTTAACAAATTGCTATCATATGTATATGCGTTGCGACACGACTTGATTTGTTAATCCATAAATTTTGAAAGAAATCAAATAACATTATAGCAAACTTAATATTTTACATTATTTTTGCACAGCATAGTAATGAATTCTTTTTGATTGGAAAACAAATTTTGATATGAAACTGTCGAGATTGCAATAGTTTTTGATTACAAGCGACAAGGTTCGTTAATTAACAATTATGATCTCTCATCTATTATTCGTATTTTTTATTTCTTATTATCTCTGAGATAATCGTATAAAAATTTGCTTTATTTCATAATAAAATAATTATTAAATGTTATACGTCACCTTAATTCATTTTTAAATATTATTTAATCAAATACATATTACATTCGTTTGTAATAAATATATAATAATTGTAATCAAAATTCTTAATTTGATATATACACGTACATTTATATGTATCTTATCCAAATGTTTTTATACAATAGATCCATTATCCTAAATTAAATAAAATATAATTTATTACTCACAGGTACAATGCGCAGCAGTGGAGTTCTAGCAGAGCTACGTTAATCTGTAACATACAAATATATTCAAATTATAGTAAAATTATGCTGAAAATAAGTATTAATGTTTCGAAAAATAATTGTTGCTTTCATAAAATAATTAATTCTGCAACGTAACAGATAAATACATAATAAATTACTCACCCCAAGGTTGCTCCGCTGTTGCCTCCTTGGCCGCTCCTCCTCCTCTCAATTTCTCCTTGCTCCTTCATAGCACTCGCACAACACTCGCGAAAATATAGTTAATTACGATTACGTGCACAGTAATCACACCAGAATACGGTACTTTACGCGGCACTCCCAACGTTAATCGCATCCCGACGTGCACTTTATTACATTATGACGAAAGAATAACGCGAAAAAAAAAATACCAATCCCACAAGACTACAACTTGCTCAATACTAATGTTTAACGCAAATTAACGCAATAGGCAAACCGGGAATACTAGAAAGTTTAAAAAAAATATTGAAATGTATGACATCGTAAAAACTTCACACTCATATTGTTTGAAATGATATGATCAATAAATAACTTACGATTAATTAAAACAAGTAATAAACCATTCAAAATATATGATCAAAATTCGGTGTATGTTTTGGTACACACAAATCCTGCAAATGTACGAATTAACAATAAAATTTTTAATATCTCAAGATTTCTATTCATTATCAATAGTTACACTTAAATCTTTATTTAATAAAAATTAAAATTTATGTCAAGAAATTTAAGAGTAAAACTTCGCCTGGATAAAAAAAGACGTAATATTTGCGAAGGATTAAACATTGTTAAATAATAATGCATAATTTCATATCGTTTGCCTCGTTTAATGGCTTAGGAATACAAAAGATCCGGGTTCAAGTCCCGACCGAGGTAATATTTTTCGCAATAAATTTATTAACGTTTCAACATTAACATCTTTATAATATGATGCTTGATAATAGCATCAAATTATTAAATTGCTTGTCAATTTAATTCGCGATTACTAGAATAATTTTAATTGCGTTCATAGTCCGGAAAAACAAGCAGCGCGTAATTCTAAAAGACTGCAATATGATACATATGTAAGTACATATATATGTAGTGTATATTAGTATTTCAAGATTAAATTATTTAAAGCAATAAAGATCCAGCTTCAATCGTAATAAGCATTTTTCTAATATTGATTGTGTTCTCATATGCGATCTAAAATAAAGATTCTTAATATTGTTTATATCGTTTTCGTTTTTATTTTAGATTCAGATGAATAAGTTAATAAGCAAAATATAATTTTCACGAACTCATGATTTCTTAATTAACTGTAATAAGGATTAGTATTCGCTAAGTATTAATAAGAATTGATCGCGTTTGTCTCGTAGCACTCGTCGCGACTACATCTTGAGAAATAATGCGACAATACACGAAGATGGCTCGAGCTTCGCCCGCCTATTCAAGTCTCGAGGTCAAATGATAACGCGGTGACTTTGTGTATACGTAGTGCGCCGTATAAAAACAAGTACCTACCAACCATAGCCGCGTGGCAATTAAATCGTTGCTGTCTTAAAATATTTAATGTTTCAAAATAAATTTCCGCTGAATATATCCTATTCTTTGTACTTCAAACAAATGGATAAACTATCATTGCGTACTTTGTGCTTCGTTTTATAAAGCACAAGCGCTTGAAATCACTCAGACAATTTCGCTCAAAATAACTCAACTAAGAAAAAAATTAATACACATATATCACTATTTGAATAAGTTTTAATGTAAATTATGTTTTATTTCTAAGAAAAATTTATATTTCTTTGATAAATCTTTTTTAAAAAATTATTAAATTTAATATTTATCTAAAGAATAAAATTTTGCTTCTTTTGATTAAAAAATATCAAACAGTAAATTCTTTTTAAAAATGTTTCATGTTTGAAATGTACATAGTAATAGCTAATTTGAAAATTGTAATTATTTCTGTAGCTAATATGCTATGAAGGAAATTTAAAATAGTACCATGATAAATGTGATGTTCCAATTCATATTTTATAATTACAGTAATTCACATAAAAATATATTTTCTCAGAATTTTTCAGTCAAAATTCTGATTATCAATTATGTAATAACTGTAGTTATGTAATACGAACGTTGCATAAATATATGCATATAGACACAAAATAAAGCAATTGTACTTAAATACGTTATTCAAATATTATTTAATATTATTTTCTAACACTTTAATAATCGTTTACATGTTGCTAATATTACTAGGAAAAAATGCAATTTTTGTGATATTTTACTTTCGTAGCATCACCTTAGGTCCGGTTGCACCAACGTTATTTTGACTTTAAGCAAGACTTAAAATTCTCTCTCGTTTTAAAATGAAAGACAGAGACAGAGAGAATTTTAAGCCTCCTTTAACCTTGGTTAAAGTCAAAGTAACATTGGTGCAATCGGGTCTTGGATGAAAAAGTTAAAGAACTAATTGCTAAAGTTTTCCCTTCAAGCAACAATTTACGATGACTCGCACAAGACACGATGAAGCAATTCGTCCGAGCAAATCGAGGCAATTAATATTCAGCGGTATAGTAAATTTGTTTTTAAGCTCTTGACATAGATTGATCGAGTGGACTTTTAATATAAATATTACGTCTCGCAAGAATTGTGTCACTGTCAAACACGCGCCACGCGATAAGACAATTTGCTGAACGCCTCGCGTAATAATTCACGTCGACGATACGGATGCTCGCTCGTGATATCGATTTCGGTGAAACGACCAGAGCCAATGCCTCCGCTCCCTTGAATTTCCATTGAATTCCCAAACGAGATTCGCCAGCGAAAGAATTCCGACTATCGAGCGAATTTGCGTCTGCATCTAGATCTTGAGCTGTCGCATCAAACATTTATCTGAACCATTAAATATTTAGTGTCACGCCAGCTGCGAAAATCTCGCATCAGAATAGGATGACGTGCGTCCCATGACGAAAAAGTGTTTTAACGAGAGTAAACTGGGCGATGAAAAGAGGTAGGTATGTGAAGAGTGAAAATAGAAAATATGTATTATGAAAATTTCACAATAATCATATCGAATCTGAGAAAACACAGTTAATATTAGAAGTCCTAACAAAATTGAGGATAATATATTTTTTTAATAATATCTGTAAGTCAATTTTTTGTTAGAATCAACGATTCTAATTGATTTAGCTTTGACAGTAAAAAAGTATTATATATTTTTGAGCAACAAAATGCTCAACGTTGATAATTACGCAATATTATGACGAGATGTATTTATTTTATTATTCATATGTAATTTACGTTCATCGCGTTTATTTCAGTCAACGCCGTTGACGATTTTTAATTTCTTCCTTAAACGGAAATATTGACGTACTGCAATTTGGTCTTAGCTATCAAATCATCTTCTAAAATCCATTAATCTATTGCAGGTTATAATTTGTATGATGAGATATTTAAAAAGTTATGTGTGCTAAAATTAGACCAATAAGAAAATTCAATGAAATTTAATCTCTTTATATTTGAATCGTTATACTCTATTTTTAAGAAAAGAGATAAATCAAAGTTGATTTAATTTACTCACAATTTCTATCGATAAATTTATAACAAATTTTAATTCGTCCTCACAGAGAGATTTTAATTCGTCCTCACAAAGAGATTTTAATTTCTTAAAATTAGTAAAATAAATCACAGAATTTATGAAATTTTATTGACATTTTATCACTATAGTTTCTTATGAAGAACTCAATGTTAAAAAATTATACAATATATATTACAAATTAAATTTTATATTTAATTTTTTTCAGAAATGAAAATTACAAAAATTAATAATTGCAACATATATTGATAATATACACATCTCATAAATCAAAGTGAGGTTAAAGAATCTATCGTACCATAATGAATACTTAATAATTTAACATGTGTTATGTTGAACTTTGTGATCTACACAACTAACTGTTTACAATAACTACTAACTAAACCAACGGCAATAACAAGTTACAGACTTCGTCGCTGATGTCATTTTCCCTAAGCTGTATAAATCTCAAAGTGCATTTCAACGTTGTAAACATTTATGTAAACAATACTCAACTCTACGTGAACAATTTGTAAATGTGATGGCACGTTTCACTTTTGTAAATGTTTATGCAAACAACTGTATAATTGCGTGTATTCCACATTTACAGGAACGAGAAAGAGCTGTAGGTTAATCGCTGTAGAGGTCGGCAATACAAGCGACATTTCGATTTAAAGCTTCTTACCGGTATTGCAATTCGCTCGATGCTCGACTCCGTAACTGACGGAATAATACTGACTGTCAAAAATGACAGTGTTATCGGTGATAACATGGGCTTTACGGACAACGGATTAACAAGTCACTCAGGATTTCGCGAACAGGGCCCACGGTCGCGATAGAAAGACAGGGAATGGGACAATGATAACGGGTTGAGCACTAATCTGGGTCCATTAGCTTGACAGATGTAACAGTAAACACGATGCCCATTGTGATATCGGCTTGCAAATTACAACACTCCCACCTGGAGGACTATGATAGACAGGTCTGCGCCAGGCTGATTACGGCGAGGCAGCCTGGCGAATGGAGATCTCGCAGAACGAAGATAATACGAGGGCAATTAGTTCTCGAGTAATACCGCGACGTCGTCAACATCTGGCCCGTTGACGATGCGCGTGATTTTTCCCAAGTCCTGCATCATCAACGATATGGCTATGTCCATTCCATAGAACAATTTGCAACTTGTGCCTGGTTGGAAACCGTCGAAATTATATCTTTCATGATCACGAAATTAATGTGAATAAAAGAGATAAACGATAATATGAATACAGTCATTTTAAATAATATGAGAATCATAAAGATGTGAGTAAATTATTCGAATGCAATATACTTATTTTCACGTGAAATTGATTTAATGATAATAATATAAAATAGTAAAGAAATGCAATAAATTGGTGGAATATCTTAAACATATAAAGTGTTCTATTCAATATATTTCATTTCACTTATGTACAAGGGTTGGTTTCACTTATATATTCTGATCAATGATTTTATATTTCCTAAAAAATATATATCTGGAAGAAATTATATACTTTAATATCCCATAGCAATTATTAAAAATATTTAAACTCATGTCATTTTTTAACGCATAGGGCATAGGAGAAATAACGTTTAACAGAGGACATTTATGACAGTTTTATATAAAGTTACGACGATCGGAAATACCTTTATCATTTAATAAATATTTATAGAAATGTCAAATATTGCAATTTTAAATGATATACATATAATACTATTTCTAAATAAAAGAGATATTAAATTAAGCTTTTTTTTTAATTTCTTGAAATAAATATTATTAAAAATGTAATATTTAGAAATATGTATCATTAAGCAGTAATATTTGATATTTAATATTTTTGTAAATATTTATGAAATTATAAAAATATTTTCGTGTTTATTTTATGTGTAAATAAAACTACCAAATGTCCTGCATTAAAAGATATTTTATTTTTCCTATTGCATGTTTAAAAATGACAGCTGATTAATTTCAGCAACTTTCTATAGGATATTTGTAATGATATATGTTTTATATCGTTTGTGTATGATTGCCTTATAAGTATTACTTATTTTTCTAATTAATTTTATATAAATAAAATATAATAATTTTGGTAAAAACTTTAATGTTTTGTGTATAAAAGAGATCGCAAATAGCGATGAACAATTAACATGTACATAAGCATCAAAGTACGATAAAAACAATGTTTCAACGATGCTATAAGCAAGTTGTGCGATGGTGCGCATGAATGTACTATGCATGAAAATATTAGCATTTATATGTAATACTGTACAATAAGCTTCTCATGCAATGCATTTAATAAATAAATTTCTTTCATCTTTGTGTACGTATATACGTATTAAATTTGTACTTTAATGAAACTTTTTTAATGTTAAAAATATATATTTTATCCTTTAAATTGATATCCTCAATGATACTAATATTTAAAATCGCTCTACATTAAAGTAAAAATTAAAGTAATAATTTATAAAATATTTTCAGATAAAAAAGGTTTTTAGAAGGATATTTATAACCCTTTAAAAATTGTGAATTATATAATATTGTACAAACAACGTATAAGCCGAAAAGAAGGGAAAAAAGTTATCTTTATGACTTTTGTCATAAGAATTTAAAAAAATGCAATTCTTAAACAATTTCTAGTTGTATAAAAATATAATTAAATATATTTAAAATACCAATTTCCATAATTTATCGTAAATTATTTTGTAGAATATATATATATATTATATATATATATATATATGAAAAGTATGAACACGATTCAAGTAAAATACTATTTATATATAATTAAGTCTAAAATAATTAATATTATTTCGGATATTAGAATAAATTATAAAAAACCAAGAATCTTTTCATCGTTCTCAATGCGAGTGATTAATTTTGTAAAAATAATATTTCTATGACTCATCTGGTACGATCGTAAAAAAAACATAAAAAAAACAAAATGTATAAAATTGCCATAAATATAAAATCATATTTAAAGCTCTTGAAAGCTTTATTACATATCTGATCTCGTCTCGGCATGGTAGTGTTTGAGAGTAGTAAAGATATGCATTATTCACGAAGGCAACTGGAATATCGTCCCCTCTCTTAATACCATCCCATGTAATTCTGGTTCTTGTACGTGTTACTCTACTAGAAATGTATGAAACTTTATTCATTTAGTGATCTGTAAACTATAAAATTTACTTCTATTTTGCTACCTACATATTTGATAAAGCAATTTTTCCCAATATACTCAAACGTAAACATAATCAAAAGATTATACTTATTGGATCACAATCTACAAATTTGATTTTATCTCTTATCTCAGGAATTAGATTTCATTCCATTTATATGCACGCGATAATTTCACGCAAGTTTGCGGGAATGTGTTAACCGACCAGCGATTATCTGCGGTTAGTGAGAATCGCCGACGCAAACGAAAACGGCGCGCCATTAAAACGCGTGCCAGATAAGTGGGGTCGGCGGCTCTTATCGCTTTTCCGCAGACGTGTGCGTCGTGATATACCATATTGCAGTGGAGCGGTGCGTGTCTATTTTCGGGCATTCTCGAATTTCGGCGAGGCTTCATAATGCCGTGATTTTCGTCGGTCCGGCCGATGAAATATAAGCTCGCAAACTATACCTACACGGATAACGTGCGAGTGCGAACAAATGTATGCCCGGCACGGCCACGAAATCTCGCTGTGAAATTCCAACACATTTCCCACGAACAGAGGGAAAGGGAGGAATACGGTAACGCGGGGTGTAAACCCCGACTTTTTTACTGCTTGTTTAGCTCGCGTGAATGATCCTTTTGAAGTTAATGCCCCATGAGCGGTCCGCGCCTACACTAAAGCAGTACGATTGTTGCCGGCTGAAAAATTCATTGGGTGCGTGCACACGAAAATGAGACCCTCGCCGACGGTGAAATCTAAATTTCGCTTGTACGTCATTCGCGAAATGCGCGCAGCTACAAATGGTTATGTGACAATTCGCTTTTGCCGAAGTGTTCAATTATTAGACGGACGAACAACGACCAACTGCCGGCGAGGAAACGCTACCGCGAGTTCAAACGCGCGCAACGATCGCGTTATTTCATACAGAAACAGCAGCGGATGGATAACTTGCACCATTTTTAATTTTTCACATATACGATGAAATATTCATCCTGCATTTCGCCACATCGAGTGAATCTCCGTGTACGTATCAAATGTCATTTCCAATGCTCATAAATACGTAAATATTGTATTTATACGTAATTTATCATTTTAACGAAACGATTGCAGTTGCACTCCAGCATAAACATTCAAAGAGGCTAATGTGGCAGCAAAAACTGATTATCGTCCCGATATTTGTTAAATCGTCAACATCGAATACCCTACGGCAATTGGCGAAATGTAACGACTGAATAAAAACCACCCTCGATTGACATTGGAACGAAACGCGAGGCGAAATCTTCATACATCGTGGAACACATCCGTTCGATCATCGCCACAGGGACGAGTTCAATTACTGCCCTATTTCAATGGCGTTTCGCTGCCGTGCCAATGCACATTATACGCAAGCCGCATGACACGTTTGTGCACCGCACTCGAACCAACGAACGTTAATCTTTAATCTCCGCTTCTTTCGCACCCTGCGGGAAAGAAAAACCGGTCGAACAGCCGCTATATTCCCAAGGCCGAGCCGTTCAGGAAATTGCGCGCGGTCCCGAGCCGGCTCGGATTTCCAAATTGCTTTACGATGCGATAATGGGAGTTGGAACGTGTGTATGTGGGCGTGTACATATATATATATATATACATATATATATGTGTGTGAGTGCATGCACTCGCGACGAATTGACCAGAAGAGGATTGACCGCCGGGCTTTTTTTTTTATCGCGGGCAAATTCAGCGTTACGCAAAATCCGGGCTAGTCCATTCGATAACTGACCGCATTAACGGTTTCGAAACTTCGTTCTACCCTCGATTCTACCCTATACTCCCTATCCACCATCGTATCCGGAAGAAGAACGGATTAAGCGGCGCCCGTACGTTCTCATCATCCTGAAATTTACGCGACGGCACTAAAGCAAATTACGTTCCACGCCGAGTTCGCGGGTTGTCGGGTTCGCATAAAGAGTTCCTTCCTATGCGCCACCCTCTCATCGCCACCCCGCCGCGGGCTACGTCGCGTCGCCAGACCATCCAACTCACCCCTGCGCTGTTTGGCGAGTTTTTAAAACCGTCGGATTATGTGCGTCCGGAACGGTAATTTGGCCACTTATTAAAACGTTGTGCAGTTACGTAAAGCTCGCAGCGGGTTGCGTTCTCTTTTCTACCGCGCGGCGCGACGGAGAATTATTGCGTGGCAGAGAATAGCGCGACAAATGGAACGAGCGATTCACGCTTCCGACGTGGACGTGTCCAACGAGAAACCAGTAGAGAATTTTTATGGGGCAGAGAAGTAAAGACGTAAACGTATCTACCTTTTATTCATTTGTTTACAACAAGTAATTGACTTTAGAATCCGTCTTTCTGCAGAGCTTTTCTGTAGAAATAAGATATTCGAGCAATTGCCTCTCCATTGCCAACCTTATTTACGATCTTTTAGCTTGTGGAATTATAAAAAATAAATGTACGGTCAAATGGGATAATATTGAAAATGTTAAAATGTAAAGCACTTGCGTCCTCTTATATCTCAATTGAGCTCTGATTGCGAAAATTGCTTTCTGCCTACTATCTTCCATTTCATAATATTATACATTGGCATGCACAGAAAGAGGCAAAAATGAGATAAAAATTGAAAAAAAAAAGATTATATTCAAAATGACTTTTGCAGAGATAAAAAACGTTACTCTTTATTTCTACTTCGCTATTCTATATTCTTCGTGAATAATTAAATTATTTTACAATTAACCCAAAAGCGTTTCTGCGTTAATTAAGCATACGGTTATTCTCATCCTGTTAATATTTAAAATTTTTATTTTTAAATTTAGTTTTTATTTTTAAATTATTAGTTTATATTATACGTGACAGTTATAGAAGTTATTAGAAAAATTTGAATATGATATTCAATAAAATAGTTTAATGTTAATAATAACATATTTTATGTTTAATGTACATGTAGAAATTCAGTAACTATCTTGAATATAAAATTGTTTTCATATATTTGATTTCTGTAACATTTTTTTATCTATTATTCTCATACTAAGCCTCTTTAAAAATCAAATTTATCACTGTAAAATAAAATTTACAATATTATTATTTTAACGGTACATTTATATGCTGTATATTATTTCAAATCTCATAACTAAAAAAACTTTTTACATAATGCCTCGTGCATTAACGCAAACTATTTTTTTTTTATAATTAAAATAATCTCCCATTTAAATATATTTTTCATCCAGAGCTTATTAAATAATTCATATAATTTATATATCGTGTTCAATAAAAAATTTAATCCGATAAGTTACAAAATTAGATAGATAAAGTGAATTCCAAAGCAATTAAATTTGCCGCCAATTTTGTAAATGTGCAGAAAATTTAATATATTCGATGCTAAAAATATTACAGTTCAAAAACGATAACATAAATAACGTTTCAGAGAGATGATATGTCGTTTGCCATACATCTTTCATTTGTGGCATCGAACATTGAATTTGAAATGAAATGCGCGAATCTTTCAAACCTAGCAGAGAATACAATCGTATCGCGAATTGATAAAATTTGAAATATGCATCGATTTTTTTATCAATCCTGCTCTCAATTAAGATCCATTTGAAAATTATGAATGAGATTGACTGGCACGCAGACAAAAGATGAACTTCTACTAAAATTAAAAGATGACATTTCAAAGTGAATCTATTTAACATGAACAAATAATATTTAATATGCCCTAACCCACGCGATTTTCTGACGTGATTACCACCTACTCGTTTCAAGTTGTGACAAACGGAGTATAGTTGAGCGAAAGATATGAAGTCTTCACGATATACGTGCCATGTGGGTGTCGTATTCGCGTAAGATCTAAATCAAGAATTTGCGGAGATCAAGAATATACGATGGATAAGTTACTTATAGCGATTCATTCTCAAAATGGAAGAAATCCGTAATGCAACTAAATATCCTAATAGATATTGAAGCCAATCTCACAATGATAGCACCTCGGAGAACACGGAGTCGGGTAGAATTAACTATTGTTTCAGCTATTGTTTACGATTTTCAGTAAAAGACTAATTCGATAAGAGCTTGTCGATGAAGGAGCTACAGCAACGAAAGTTTACCATCATGGAAGGGAAGAATTGGAGCTGAAAGACGTCGTCGTCGTCGTCGTCGTCGTCGTCGTCGTTATTGATAGAGAAACGTCTTCGAATGTGATAGCCTGACTCAAGTATAATCGGAATATGCAAATCGTACCGCTATTTAGGGAGGAAATAAGGGAGGGACACGATCTAAACAGCCATCGCAAGCGAGTAGACATCGGTTTGTCGGCAAATAGATCTCGGCTAAATCCGGGAAGGTTGCGGAAATCGCGGCGGAGTTGCCGGTAGGAAGCTGAAGCTCCTCGTAAATGAAATCCTCGAGAACGAGCGGAAGAGTTGATATCGGGCCGGCAGTAAGTTAAGGGAGAGATGCCGCCAGTTTCACGGGTAGATTCGCCGCGCGCGAATTTGCATTACAAAAAAAAGCACTCGCTGGCGTCTGTGGTTGAGGAGCAAGTCAAAGAACGCGCATGTAAATCCGGTGAAAAGTCAGAATAGCACTTATACGCCTTGTTGATGAAAAAGACATACGTCTCCCTCTATTTGCGCAATAGAATTTCGGTAAAATGCATTACATATTAAAAGAGCACTCTAATTCATAGTACTCTAATTCTTTGAGTTAAAAAGTAAAGTTTAGCTATTTGCTACTTTTGCTATTTTTAACTTCCACGTGTATCAAAATGTAAATCAATCCGTTTCTGTGGTTAGATTTCAAAGTAAATAACGTATTATCCATATTAACGTATGCAGTTAGTAAATAATAAATTAAATTCGAATTAAACTTCATAATTTTCTCGAATTAAATTGTTTAACTCCATCGTTTTAGTTCAGTTAACGAAATAGTGAGTAGGAGCAGTGGCGACCCATAGAAATTATTAAAAACGAGATTAAAAGTGACTCAAATTGGATATAATTTAATCAATTTAACATTAAAAATTTAACAGTTTAGATAATACGATGAGTAGGTAAAATTGCTCCATGACAACCGTTTTGTTTAATTATATTTTTTTAATTCTTTAACGAGCTAACAGTTGATTCATAGAAGCTACTCAATTTTAAATCTTTTTGTTAAAAATGTGAAATAATTCAATTTTCTTGTTATATTCATATTCATGTTTAATTAGAAGACAGACATAATAGAATTAAATAATTTAAACAATATTAAGATTAGAATAGAATCGCTTTTGTATCAATTAAGTAAGAGAAGCGCCAATTAATACGATCATATACATTTTTAAATAAATTTTTAAATAAATTTATCTTAGATATATGATCTATATGAATCAATTACTTTCGCATTAAATAATTTAACTCAAAAACTATATTAAATAGGATTAAATTTAGTTTATTATTTATTAAATACATACTTTAATAATCACAGAAATTAATTCAATTACATTTTGAAGCATATGAAAAGTTAAATTACACAATATTAGATATCTATTTAGTTCAAGAGATTGAACTACCACTAGGTGGATTAAACGCCGAACAGATTTTGCCATACGTATTGAATTTTTTAATTTTAGACTTTCCATTTAGTGAACCTATTCGTAAATCGCCGTCTGTCTATATTTCTATTTTGCTTTCCAACGGTTTTACAGTTTAGAATACGAAAAATGCGCGTTTTATATCATCAGAATCATGAAAAATGTAAACATATCTACAAAACGCAATCCGTATGACGTAACAACATCAAATCCTGGCGAAAGTAAAGATTATAGCTAATTGAATCGCAGAAGGCAAAAATTGAGATAATGAAACGTAAAAAAAAATAAACTACTTTTTTTTCCAGCAAGAAACACAATGTAACACAGTGAATCATACAATGTTGTTTGCCACTGTTGCAAAGATGAAATAATCATTGTATTACACTGTATTACATTTGCTGGAAAGCACTAAGTATTTCGTTATCTCAATTTTCCTTTTAGAATTTTCGTTTAAAAGATATTTAAAAAAGAGGCAAAAAAATGATTTTTATTGTAGATTTTGACCTTCTAGATATGATAAAATTATTAAAAACACAAATATGATTTATCCAAAGAAAGATGGATAAAATGACCGGATTTTGGTCTAAACGGGGACACCTTCTTTTGCATGTTTCTTATATTTTTGTATGTGTTGAATTATTTGCAAACGATTGTTTTAAACTGATCTGATAGGAATATATTGAAAATCGCATTGAAAATAGCAATTTCATCAAAATCTGATCTTTAATGGCAATTTTTAATATTTTCCCATTAGTTTAGTTTGCAATAAACGTTTGCAAATAATTCAACACATTAAAGAAAATAAAAAAAATTCATAAGAAAAATTCCACTGCTTTAATCACAATTAACTTATTTTAATCATTATCCAGGATATTAAGTAAAATAGCCAATTTTAGTTTAAGCAAGAAAACCTTTTTTATGTATATTTTTCCGTATTTTTTGACGTGCTAAATCATTTGCAAATGTTAATTTCCAACTAAACTGATAGGAAAATTACAATTAAAGATCAGATTTTGACGAAATTGTATTACTTTTATACAATTTTCAACATATTTTCCCATCAAATCAGTTTGAAATAACTGTTTGCAAATGATTGAGCACATAAAAAAAAATACAAGAAAACATGCGTAAAAAAAATGTTTAGGCTAAATCCGATAATTTTAGCTATCCCCTTTTCAACATTCTTGCTCAATTTTCAAGGTGTTTCCAAAACGCCACGTACTTTTAATAACTTACCATATCCAGGAAATTAAAAACCTACATTTAAAAAAACACTTTCTTTTTTACTAAAACCTTTTTAAGCAAAAGTCAGTCCTTTTTCAACATTCTCCTCTTATACTCTCTCCTTAATTCAACGTACATACATTTTTCAGGAAATTGTTTCGAACGAACAAATAATTAGCCTCACCTGTAAAAACGATAATATTCACTTACCACTCGATCTAAATGCGCAGTTGTACTCCTTTCTCGATACGCCACCATCTTGAGTGTCACTATTTCCCGATCCAGTTACTACGTAATTAAGCACTCACTTCGAACGCGTACATAACGGAGAACACGGCCATTCGATCGCACGAATTAATTACCAATTCGACACTCATTCGTCACTTTGCACAGTAAAGTTTACGACATACCTGTGATACACCCCGCACGGATAAAATAATGCGAAACGCGAACATCGTGACGTTAATCACGTTATTACGATTCACGATAAACTGAAGTATGCGGCAACAAGGTCATAACGGATACGAGACAATGCGACGTTGCCTCGCCAGCGCGACGCGGGGTTGATAACTATGTTCACGTCACGCGTGACGCGTCACGATCGTCAGTTGAATCGAGTGACCTAAGTGACCGAGACGTTCGCGAGACGCGAGTAAGTCGGAATAAAGAATTCGGTACGTAAACTGCTTCGTGTAACGTTTTCCTTTATCATTTCAACATTAAAGTAAGTACGTGATACATTCCGGACGATTGTATGTGAAGTGTGAACACGAACATTCTCGCACGAATCGTATTGCCGAGTTTCAATTGTTGCACGTTGAGTTACTTTGAACGAGTCCACCGCACTTGTTTCGAAAGTTTCGTCCGTTATAAAATTATTACTGTTATATATTACTTATCTTTCGTAAATCTAACGCAGGTAGAAAAGATAGGACGATACTTCTGTCGAAACGTTGCGTCGCATACAACGCGAACATCATCACGTTATTACGATTCACGATAAACTGAAGTATGCGGCAACAAGGTCATAACGGATACGAGACAATGCGACGTTGCCCCACCAGCGCGGCACGGGGTTGGTGACTATGTTCACGTCACGCGTGACGCGTCACGATCGTCAGTTGAATCGAATGATCTAAGTGATCGAGACGTTCGCGAGACGCGAGTAAGTCGGAACAAAGAATTCGGTACGTAAACTGCTCCGTGTAATGTTTTCCTCTCTCATTTCAACATTAAAGTATGTAAGTACGTGATACATTCCGGACGATTGTATGTGAAGTGCGAATACGAAATTCCTCGCGCGATTTGTATCGCATATAACACGGACATCGTGGCGTTGATCACGTTATTACGATTCACCATAAACTGAAATATGCGACAGCAATTTTATAACGGACACGATACAACGTGACGTTGCCTCGCCAGTGCGACGCGAGGTTAGTAACTATGTTCACGCGTGACGCGTTACCATCTTGACGAGCGCCAGTCGAATCGAGTGACTTGAGTGATCGAGACATAAGTAAGTCGAAGTAAAGAATTCGGAACGTAAAATGCTCCGTGTAACGTTCTTCTCTATTATTTGAAGATTAAAATATCTAAGTACGTTACGATCGTATGTGAAGTGTGAACACGAATGTCCTCGTGCGAATCGTATCGCCGAGTTTCAACTGTCGCGAGTGATCTACAACGAGTTCGTGCGTGTCTCAAAAATTCATCCGTTATTACTGTTACACATTACTTATTTTTCGCAAATCTAGCGCAGATAAAAGAGATAGAACGACATTCTGTCGATTTGTATCGCATACAATATTTGTAACGCATCGTGGCATTGATCACATTATTACGATTTACGATACACTGAAATATGCGGCAGCAATTTTACAACGGATATGATACAACGTGACGTTGCGTCGCTAGCGCGGCGCGGGGTTAGTAACTATGTCACGTCACGCGTGACGCGTCACGATCGTCAGTTGAATCGAGTGACCTAAGTGACCGAGACGTTCGCGAGACGCGAGTAAGTCGAAGTAAAGAATTCGGTACGTAAACTGCTTTGTGTAACGTTCTCCTTTCTCATTTCAATATTAAAGTATATAAGTATGCGATACATTTTGCACGGTTGTATGTGAAGTGTGAATACGAATGTCCTCGCGCGAATCGTATCCTCGAGTTTCAACTGTCGCGAGTAACCTTCAACGAGTTCGTGTGTGTCTCAAAAATTTCATCCGTTATAAAGTTATTACTGTTTCACATTACTTATTTTTCGCAAATCTAGCGCGGATAAAAGAGATAGAACGACATTCTGTCGATTTGTATCGCATATAACGCGGACATTGATCACGTTATTACGATTCACGATAAACTGAAATATGCGGCAACAATTTTATAACGGACACGATACAACGTGATGTTGCCTCGCCAGCGCGGCGCGGGGTTGGTAACTATGTTCACGTCACGCGTGACGCGTCACGATCGTCAGTTGAATCGAGTGACCTAAGTGACCGAGACGTTCGCGAGACGCGAGTAAGTCGAAGTAAAGAATTCGGTACGTAAACTGTTCCGTGTAACGTTCTCCTCTCTCATTTCAACATTAAAGTATGTAAGTACGTGATACATTCTGGAGTATCGCATATAACGCGAACATCGTGGCGTTGATCACGTTATTACGATTCACGATAAAATATGCGGCAGCAATTTTATAACGGACACGATATAACGTGATGTCTCGCCAGCGTGGCGCGGGATTAGTAACTATATTCACGCGTGACGCGTCACCATCTTGGCGAGCACCAGTCGAATCGAGTGACCTGAGTGATCGAGACGCAAGTAAGTCGGAAAGGATTCAGAACGTAAAATGCTCCGTATGACATTCTTCTCTATTATTTGAAGATTGAAATATCTAAGTACGTTACGATCGTGAAGTGTGAACACGAATGTCCTCGCGCGAATCGTATCGCCGAGTTTCACCGTCGCGAGTGATCTTCAACGAGTTCGTGCGTGTTCGTGCGTGTCTCAAAAATTCCGTTATAAAGTTATTACTGTTTCACATTACTTATCTTTCGTAAATCTAGCGCAGATTAAAAAGATAGAACGACATTTCTATCGATTTGTGTCGACGTTGCGTCGCATATATTGCAATGGCTGCATCCAGCAGAGAAAGCTCTCTAGTAATGCGAATTATAGATTTTAAACGAGAGATATCCAGTAAATGGCTGCGTTCAGCAAAAAAAGCAGCTTTGCAACTGTTGTAAAATTCTGCAATATGACTGATTTAGATCTATAAGGAACCAAAAGCAAGAATCAATCGTATTGAAAAATTTTACAACAGTTGCAAAGCTACTTTTTCTGCTGAACGCAGCCATTTACTGGGTGTCTCCCGTTTAAAATCTATAATTCGCATTACTAGAGATTTTCAGTATTCGCAGTTTAAATGAAAGACACCCAGTGATTGTGATATGCGAGGCAATGTGTACGATCTTCGTCGTTTCCACAAATTTCTATGGATACGTTTCGCTTGATGTTTACATGACTCTTGCAAGTATCATTTCATCCTTGTTTAACATCTGATAAATTCGCGAGCGTTGCAAATGCCAACGTACTTTACATGGAAGTCTGTGGTTGTTTCACGTCGGTTGCTTTCTAGCAAGAAATACAGCCGACCGTGTAATCCAGTGAATCATTACATCCTTATTGTTTGCCAATGTTAAACAAAGATGAAATAATCACTTGTTACACTGTGTCTCTCTTGGAAAACACTCTATTCATTCTGAGAGTGCGTTCCGTTTCACACATGATGTATATGATGTATCATTTTATCCTTGTGTATTCACCGAATATTAAAGAAGGATAAAATGATGTATCATATGCATTAGTTTCGAAACACAGTAGTGGTAGTAAATTTTAAGCCTTAAGAAATCGATCAAATATGTATTTCTCTCTTACAATAAGCCATTATCTAAGCTTTAAATCTTAAAGCTCGGTTGTACCAACGTTACTTTGACTTTAAGCGAGGCTTAAAATTCTCTCTATTTCTCTCACTCTCTCAGCTTTAAAGAGAGAAAATGAGAGTTTTAAGCTTCGCTTAAAGTTAAAGTAACCACGTTGGTGCTATTGGGCAAAATTAAGTCGTATAAAATTGATTAATTATAATTAATTAATCTTCTCACATTTGACTGTGACTGGTTAATTTCTTACGTCTTAAGACTTAAAGCTTAGGTAATGGCTTATTGTAGAAAGCTCATTACAGTAAATCTAATGCGAGAATATTCGTCTATGGTTCATTTTCATAATATGTGATTCCCTAAAGATTATCAAGAGATTTAACGAAATTTATTCAGGAATTTTCTGGTAACTTTTAATTTTTAGATAAACATAGATTATGAAAATAGGTCTAAGTTTGGTCAATTTTTTAAAGCTTACACCTTTGCCTGAAACGGAACGCACTCTGAATATGCCGCGGATGCTGTGACAATTTTAAAAATGACGCTTCGAGATTGGCTGACACAATAAGCTTGCGATCTGCGATTAGCATTCTTATGTAATTCGGACTTGAGACTTGAAGTGCCGCGCAATATGACAAAATATAGTTGATGTAGAACTTGACCTAATTTAACCGTAAAATGCGCGTTCGCTGTCAGTGTTTTTTTAAACGATCCGAAGAAAGAGAATAACGGTGTCAAGAAGGAAAGTGATGGACCAACCGGAGCATCCAGGAATATGAGGTAGTGAGTGATTATCTCGCCGCATTATTTCAACTCGCATGCGGGAATGAACGTCCAAAACAATGGAGCAGTCGACAACTGGCAATGATGGTGCGTCGACCGGTGAGTGAATTCATTTGTTATATTCGTGCGACTAATTGTACATTTATTTGGCATTGCTGTCCGTGCGGATTAGAAGATAATAGTAGTAATTATGTATATTAGGAGCGAAGCAAGAATAACGAGACGTCGAGGAAAAAACGCGATAAGAAAGTGCGTTGCGAGCAATAATACAATAAATTTTTGTAATAGTTTCTTATTGGGATCAAAATTAATAATCGGTAATATTAATTTTGATCTCAATAAGATTAAATTTTGCATATCTCATTTTGTCATTTTTAACATTTTATAATTAATTTACAATTAATTGTTTTGTAATAAAAAACTGAATGAGTAGTTTACGAATTATAAAAAATGTAATGTAAGAAATTTTAGTATGATTATTTTTTTAGAGATATAAATTATAATGAGCTGATACACGACTTCAATCTTCTTAAATGATTAAAATAGTTAAATTAATTAATCTTTTTCGTCTGCAATCTATATCTATTTTGACACAAACGAAATTTCATTCTTAAATATTTTAACATTTGAGTTAAAAAATTTTGATAATGTAATAGAGATATTGAAGAATAATCCTAAACGTTTTTCAAAAGTCTAGAATAGTAACAAAGATTTAGGTTAGACGAAAAAAAACCCAGATTGCAAAGGGAGTAAAAATATATTTGTAGACGGAGAATTAAAGTTAGATATATTCTACTTAATTTTCGCGGTTGCTACCAAAAATGTGATAATATTTAATATTAAAGATCGGGAGATTTGATAAAAATTATTTGCATTCTTAGAAAGATTTTTTTTCTAAGAACAACAATTACTATAATCTAAAATTCAAATCATCTCCTTTATAATACTATACTAACTAAATCGTATGTAAATAAATCCACTCTCAGCTAAGTCAAAAGGTTAACCAGCGCGATATCGCTACCTGCCAATAGATCGTATTACGGGTGAATAGTGTTAACTTCCGCTTGTGTATCGTACACCTACGGTATCGTGGCACCTCTTATCCACACAGAAACGTCGAGGACAGGTTGCGCTCTTACAAGACGGTATCTAGAGGCGACCACATTTGCGAACGTTACCACGGCTGTAAATCTCCTCGCCGCGCATCGGAGAGCTCGCAAGTAGATCATTATGCACGCTGCAGCCGTAATTTTGTCTTTCCCTTCCGTTCTACCCCCGGAGCGCATTTCGTGCTTCGGCGTGCTAGAGAAACTCGCGGCATACATCGGCGGTTCCCTGGAGTGCCACTATATACATTCGACTGTGCCACCGAACTACCCAACGGAATATCGAGCTCGAAGTCGAACGTTATTCCCCAGTCTGTTGATTTATCGCCATTATTAATACTAGGATAATATTACGCGATACGGACCGTTAAAACCGGCGTTAAAATCCGCTTCCAATATTGCCGCTTAAGGCAGATACAGGTGCGCGTGATGATCGATGGCAGTAATCCCATTGCGAAATCCTTTAAATCCCAACGTCGGTGTTAAAAACGCCGGTGAGTTTTCGTACATGCTAACGACTAGATTGTTCGTAATAAAACTATTTCCGTAGACTACGCGATTCTCGCGAGTACTCGTTGAGCTGATATGCAACGAGGAATGATTTTGTAACGCTCCGAAGATTCTAGAACTTCATTTGATTGTTGGTCTTATTCGTACCCAAAATGGAAATACATGAATCGAGTTACGCTCTCGAATGTCTTTTCGCCCGAATAACTTCTGAAATTGAAACGTTATCAGATGTTGAAATCGTCAAATTCTCGAATTATCTTATTCTGCTCTAAGAGTGCCAGGTAAATGAAATAAGACATTAAATATATTAGTTTAGTGGTCTGATATATGTATAATTTGA
Organism: Acromyrmex echinatior; assembly: GCF_000204515.1. The sequence continues at coordinate 334,720 of NW_011627417.1, forward strand.
GTGTTATTTTAGCGATTCGATATATAATTGATTTTCTTATGAAAAGAGCAATCTCTAAAATGTATCAAAGAGAAAATGGAGCACTTTGTGAATGTAATTTTATAACAATCAAACAATTTTCTTTAAAAATATCATAATTATGTATATATAACTCATTTTTGTTGATTTAATCATTAATAAATATTATTAATATATATCTAAAAATATTAAAAAACAAAATAATATTTTTAAAAAGGAATGTATGTACGCATGTGTGTGTGTGTGTGTGTGTGTGTGTGTGTGTGTG